>CALSCE010010644.1:13100725-13114252 GCA_943593645.1 Bovichtus variegatus | reverse complement strand
TACAGTACATCTATACAGTACATCTATACAGTACATCTATACAGTACATCTATACAGTACATCTATACAGTACATCTTTACAGTACATCTATACAGTACATCTATACAGTACATCTATACAGTATATCTATACAGTATATCTTCACAGTATATGTATACAATAATATCTATACACTATATCTTTACAGTACATCTAATGCCTACTTCAGTCAGTAAACTACAGTTTATGCTCACTGAAAGATGTGAACTGTAAATATGAAAGTCTGACTCAACCTGGACTAACTATTTAAATAAGGGAGAGATAATTGACACCTGATCCTGGTCAGCAGCTAGTGAGTCATCAAACAGCCGCGCTAGCCCCGCCTCTGTAAGCCACGCCTCCTCCTGTTCGCCGTCTGAAAGACAAAATGAGAGGAAGATAAAAAAAGGACTTTAATTTTTTTATTAGGTTCTTGAGATGGGACATCATCACAATTTTGTGATTTAAAATGAGGGAAAGGGAGAGACGGGTATGGGAATTATTTTGGAAAAAATAGGGACAGAAGCCTTTATATGTATTCCCATGTAAGACACTTCTACAGGTGCAGGAAAGGGAAAGGTGTAACCACAGACAGAGCAGGACACACATACTATACAGGAAGTGTGTGTTTGCTGCGGAGAACAATAGTCTTCATAAAAAAGCTAAATAAGACTCACAGATACACACACACTGCATAGAACTGCATACCTCTAATGCAAGGCGACGCAGAGCTGGTCTGCACGGGTCTGAGCTGGCAGTGTGTTTTTGATAAACAGCTAGTTAAATGTAATAATAGTCTCTCCCGATCATTTCACTTCAAAACACGTGGCACTAAAATTAGGAATGGGACCATAGAGAATGTTATAATCGGATCGCAATTAAAAACCCTCCCAACAAGTTGATGGAGGTGAATTTCCATTATCGGTATAATTTTTCGAATCATGGTCGAAAAGTGAAAAAAAGCCTAGTTTTTAAAAAAAAATACAGGAATTATCATGTAAAAAAATGGACTTACACAATGTTATTTTTATTTATCCTACATTTTTTGCAGGGGACCTTGTGATTACCTTATTTTTGATTGTTTGTTTCACGAAAAACGATGTTCACTGTGCAATCTAAATATTGCACAGTGATGCTCTGTGATGCAATCTAAATATTTGTTTCTTTAAAACATGTAAGGTAAAGTGATCCCAGTATGTTTTAGTGCCATTTTAAGAGTTTTAAGCATATTTTGATGATAGCAATTGTTTTGGCCAGGATAATCGTGACATGAAATTTTCATATCGTCCATTCCCAACTAAAATACTTTCCATTTTAAATGATGTAGATAAGGACGCAAAGTGAGCGGGGGACCTTTCACATCGTCTGTGCCCAGGGGCCCATTGCCTTGTAATCCAGCAACGTCTGCAGCCACACACATGCACAAACTAGCCTGTGATCTACAGTAGAATACTTTAAAAATCAAGAATAAGAATACACAAAGGCGGAATGTATGTCTCTTTCAGGTCTATCCATGGACACGGCGTATCCTACCCTCAGGAATTTTCTGCTGCTCCTCCTCTTGCACTTCCCCTTCTCCTCCTCCTTCTGCCCTCCCTGCTTCTCCTCCTGAGCGGGTGATATTCTCCACCTCCTTCCAATAGTCTTCCATCTCCAGCTCGTCCAGAGAGTCCTGTGAGGCATTGTGAAGACACACAAAGATACATATAAGAGATGAGGATTTTAACATTTAGTTTCAAGTTCCCATCGGTGTTTCACATCTTGTTCCTGTCCTGAACAATAGCTTTTGTTGATCCGATATGATGCACAAAAGAAAAAAAAAAGAAAAAACATCAGCACAAGATTTACAGCCAGTCTGAACAAGTCTCGAAAAGTGGAGCTTCTCTTAGATATATGCACACACACATCCATCACACACACATGTATTTTACATAAAACACCTAAACAGACATCAGGGCATGTTTTTTCAGAGCATGCTTTTCCAAAAAAGGCATTTCATTTGAGTTAAATTGTTGGGTTATTACTGAGTCTCTATGCAACGCTCATTCTCAAAGCAATCACCAGAGAGACTGAAAGCGCAGCCTCCCAGAGAGCTGCAAATGACTGAAAACATATGAGGGACAACAATGGTATGCCAGCCAACCAAACCCCCAGTAAAATTTTAACAGTTAGGATTTAGACATTTATGGCAGACATCCTTATCCTGAGTTAGTACAGCAGCAGAAAAAGGTCCCATATCCTACCACCACTAACCGTGGAAAGTGAAAGGAAACAAAAATACTGGGCAGATGACTAACTTACAGGCACTATTATTTATGGAAGGCAAACAATATTGAGTCCTAAAATAGTTTAATGATGAGACTTTATTTGTTTAAAGGTTTAATGATGCAGAAATACACAACACAAATTTGCATTGTTGTCTAAATGGTAACCTTTTTTTGTTTGTTTCTTTTTTTTAAATGATATGCAGCTAACTTGCAAAATATCCAAACTTTGAGAAACTAAAGACAGCAGAACATCAGAGTTTAGCTTACACTCAGCAACAACTTAGCTCTGGAAAACACAGTGCCGAAACACTCAATGACCCCTTTTTAAAATGTAAGATTCTCCCCCGAAGCCTACCTGAGAGTTGCAGCGCTGACATGGTGTCCGCAGTCTGGCCCTGGGACTGGGGCTGGAGCCTGGCTTTGGGCTGGAGGAGGGCTGAGACCTGGGGCTCGCGTGAACACTTAGTGACGGTGGGTCAGTGCTGGTGGTTTTTGTAGCGCTGGTGGTAGTAGAGGGGCTAGAGCCGTCTCCTTGAGGTGTGTTCTGGTTCTGTTGAACAGTGTAGTGGCCAGTCCTGCGAGTACGAGAGACGGGGGGGGGAAGAGAAGAGACAGGCGAGTCAGATAGTAAAGATACAAGATCTAGTGATCGGTAGTTACAATCATCCAAACGTGGCCAACGTGCCCCAACAAAACTATTAATCTTGATTCAGAAGAATATGTTGCCATAGCGGTTTCCCTTACAGCTGTGCACTTTGCCCCTTGTTTACCAGTGACGTTATGATAGATGACTCATGCCAGCACCTGTCATAAAATTATTCCTGGATTATAAAATGTTTGATTGTCTGAGAAGAACCAGCTGTGTTGTGCTCTGTTCGAAATCGCATGCTAAACATACTACTCATACAAAGTACGTCGTAAAATGGAGCATGTAGTGCGGTCCCACTGCGTAGTATGGGGATTTATCTGTGTGAGAAACGCTCGGGTGTTTACTAGATTAGCAAGAATTTGTAAATATGAGCACATATGCAATATCGAACACACTTCTAACTTTCGACAGTCAGTCAGTGAGAACCAGCCAGCGAGTGTGTTGAATTCCAAGGCCGTCAGCTAACGAGGACAACATCAGCGGGGACTAAGAATAGCAGCGCTCACACAGCCAGCTCATCTCAGCATACAGTATAGTGCTGTTGGTTAGCCTAGCAAAGACCAATAGTGCCAATTATGGTTAGGAAGACTTCATGGCACGCCATGACAGGTTGTCGAGCCTGTTGTTTTATGGTCACATTTATTACACACAGACGCTCCAAATAACAACCAGTACACAACTTAATGTTGCCATGTTGTGTTTGACACAGACTAGAACTAAACGTCAACTAAAAATATGTTAATAGCATTTTTAAAAGGTTTTTACGTATTAAAACTGCCCTAAACTGTCAATTATGATCATCTACAATTCCTACTCTGATATGTAAATACTGTGTACTTGCAATTTACAGATTTCAAAATAAATACTCTTTAATGCCCTAGAGCCGTATCTAATGTGAGATAAATGTGATAGCTTTGCCATTTGTTGCATGTAAAGCCTTAACAATGGCCTTTAACATCTTTTCTTATTCATTCCTTATGTGCGGCGCTCCCAAAAGGGCGACCATACTGCTGCTAATACTAGCATTAGTAGTACTCCTAATTTGTATTGCATTTAATGATAATAAAATCTGAGTGACAATAAAGAACATCAGTCAAAGTGATACTACATTATCTCATCATAAAGAATTACCCCAGGGCTTTTGGCAGAGTTGTACACAATATGAACCACAAAAGAAATATAATATATAAATAAAAAACAGAATATGTGCGTTTCTAATATTAGTCTCATTCTTGTGACATTGCTGATATCCTCATGCTGACAACTGAATGTCCCCTTTGTTGTGGCAGGAAGTTACATCTGACACAGCACATTCTCTCTGTGTTTCTCCTCCACTTATTATGGAGTGAGCAGCTTCAGTTAGTACAACAGACTGAGCGTGTAGCCGCCTGCAGCAAATCTGTGGATACTGTCAACACTGTCGTCATTCATCCATCTATTCTACAGACAGACACTGGATGGGTCAGCTGTGACTGTTTGAGGGCAAAACACGTTCCAAACCTCTGCAAGTTGATTTGATTAACTCATACTAAAATGAAAGCAACACTACTGTAAGTAATATTAAGTATACATGTCTTGAAGCCACAGCATGAACACACCGATATGTTATAGTTAAAGATTGAATACTCTGAACGTAATATGTCAGACACCATTGGTCCAGTTTTTATTTAACTTTGAACACAGCACTGTCACATATTTGGCACTGTAGGCTGGCATTGAACACCGTAGGGAGTAACATGATGTGGACTGATGTTTAATGGAGAAAAACAATAAAAAGTACAGACGGGATTAATAGTAATGCTTTAAATAAATGTACCTCTGATCTAAAAACGGTGCCTCATTAGTGGGTGGGGATTCAAAAAACATGATTTTAAAAAACTTGAATAAGATGTCTCAATTAGTCTTCTAGACAGCGCCGTCACTAGGAAATGGGAGCAACTCAGGCAAAACTAATCACGTTTCAAATATTTGGCGACCAAACTTGATGAACGAATATTAGGACATGAAAGTAACAATTCCTACTGAGATGAAAGGAAATAAATGACCCTGTGAGGCTAACAGGGAAGTCAGGCTGAACAGCATCGAGCTGATGTTCTATATTAATTACTTTGGAATTATCAACAGAGCATTACACTGAAGCCTCACGCTGAGCCCGCATACCACAACACACACACACACACACACACACACACACACACACACACACACACACACACACACACGGTTTTAACAAAGAACATCTATATTTTAACAACAATTGACTTCCCCCTCTGCTTCCTTCCGCCAATCTCTTGCACTCCCCTCCTCCTCCGTTTCCTCTCCTTCTACACCTTGACTTGGTCTTGTGTCTTTCCTTTTCCCTTCTACTTGGTACTTTGTATTTAACCCCCTGCTTGATTCCCCGTTTTCCTATATAACTTTTCCCACCTGCTCCTGTTTTCCAAATCCTTTCTGTCCCTCTGTGTTTTGAAAAATAGCAAACTTAGCATGTACTGGATGTTTATGGCCTGACTAAAGCATCACCAATTGAAATGTTTTCATTTGTGAGAAATGTCTTTGTTTTCTGATATACTTGAGAAGATTTGTTTGACTTGGAAGCAGATTTAAATCTGACAGACACACACATTAACTCCAGGAAAAGTTAATAATTAACCTTCATCCAGAGCTACAGTATGAAGGACGGTTTGATTAAACCATAAATCAGAGATAGGCACACACACAGGCACACACAGGCACAAAAACCTGCTCCAAAGAAATTCAAAACTAAACTGGTATTGTTTTAATGTTTTAAGTTTACATTCTGACATATCTTACACATTGAACCTTTAAACCTAAAGTATGATACTTGTTATTCAAAAGTTCACACTGATCTTATAGTTGTACGAATTCTAGCCAGGCTCTAAGGATGGCGACGTCAGTCCACCACTTTGGTCCACACTGAAATATATCAACAACTATTAATCTTAATTATGTTGGTGATCCCCTGGCCTTCCATCTAGCGCCACCATTAGGTTGACATTTGGGCTTTTGAGTGAAATTACTTTACAACTATTGGATGAATATTAAATGAATTAATGAGATCTGGTGCACAAACTCATTTCCTCCTTAATCACTTTTTTGTCAAGCGCCAGCGTCAGGGCAACATTTTATTTCCCCAATACTTGGTTTATGATAAATATTTGCCAGTAATAATGATTGTGATAACGATAATAATGACATTCCCATCAGTCTCAGTCGTAATTGTTTAGTGCCAATTAGCAAATGTTAACATGCTAACACGCTGAACTAAGATGGTGAATATGGTAAATCTGCTAAACATCAAAATGCTAGCATTGTCACGGAGTAAGGATGTGGACATGCTAGGGTTAGCATTTAGCTCAAAGCCCTGCTGCGTCTAAATATAGCCTTACAGAGCCGCTAGCATGACTGTAGTCTCTTGGTCTTGTTCAGGGATGGTCTACATACTGTAGTGTAGTGGCAGTTTGTATATATTTTTTACCTCCAGCAAGGATGATTTTGGTAAGGTTTGTTTGTCAGCAGGATTACAGAAAAACTACTACGATTTTCATGAAACTTTGAAGGTTGTAGAATAGGCCAAGGAAGGACGCAATGGAGATCCAAATCACAGAGCAGATACAGAAATAATGTTTCTCTTCTGTTGACATTGCAAGATAGGGTGTTTGGCCATGGCTCAGGTCTGTGCTTTCTAAGTGCCTTTGTAGTTGTAAATATATTCACTATTAGTACAAATATGTCTGATAAACTACAAAGATCCAACTCTGACAAGAAATGGGTTCAGCGAGCCTCTGGATAAAGGCTGTGATGCAACCCTCGGCACTTGCTCCGACTATCTGATTGGCTAAGACACCTCGTTTTACATCAAACCATGATCCAGTAGTAGTAAACGTATTTACAACCATGTTAAAAATTAAGCTTTGCACCTTCAAAGAAATTATTGTTGACCACTCAGCGATTTGTCAACCTCAAAAGCAAGACAGGCAAAAATCCCCCGAGTGAATGGCTCATGGAGATTGTGTGTTTTTTGGTGTGCGGCCAGCTCATAAGCTATTAAGTGCCGAAAAACACCCACGGTAAAGCAAAAAATGATTCAAAGCTTTACTAACAATAGTACACACGAGGTGGCTAACTGTAACACAAAGACATTCTCACTGTGGCACACTTTCACACATACATGCACAAATAACCTTCAAAAGGAAAACAGCGCTGCAGCTGTGTGTGCGACTGTTGTACTCTTTGTACCACACACCTCTTATCACCTGCTCAGAGCCGTCAACATAGGAGGAGTGTGTGTGGTCGTGTGTGTATGTGTGGGGAGAAAATACCTTGTAAAAGTAAATCCCACACTGCGAAGTGCAAGCAGGAATAGTAGGAAATGGTAACAAAGTGCAAGTTCAGCACAGATGAGTTGAATGCGATTCAAGATTATTTTAACCCAAATAACATGAGTGCGTTTTTTGAGTGCAACACATTTATGCTCAAGGACCTCTCGTAGTTGTGGTCTCATAACCGCAGATGATATTCAGTAGCAATCGATCCAGCAATCGGCTAGGCTGAAGACAAGCCTCACCTAGTCTGTTGCAGGACACATTTTGGGCTTTGTCGTGTCCCTAAAACTGACATCCATAGAAACGTTTGGTCTACTTTTAAACCGGAGCATCTGCAGATTAATTTCATACCCGATATGTAAATATGGCCGTTTTTGTCATCTTCCTCGCCATCTTGACTTTGCTTTGCAAAGAGTAAGTTAAGAAGATCGAATTCTCTGTATGGCAAATATGAAGCTGCAGCCAGCAGAAACAGTTAGCCTGGCTCTGTCCACAGATAACAAAATCAGTCTACCAGCACCTCTAAAGCTCACTAGTTAACACGCCATGTCTTTGTTTGAGCCGTACAAAACAACAAGTAGCTTCATACAGTATTTATCACACAGACACGAGTTGTACACATGAGTGCGTGGTATCAATCCCTCTCACTGCAAGAAAGCACACTTAAAAATAATATTTAAAAAAAGGGATCAGAGTATTTCTTCAACCACAGGAGATGGATGAGGTAGAAGATCATATTCATTTTTATGATTTGGCAGCTTCACAAAGTGAATAATTGGCAGCTAAGGATGTTTTGCAGCAAACATAAGAAGGGGAAAGAAGATGAGAATTGTGTGTGTGGTATTACCATTCAGATCAACAGGTGCCAGCTGCACTCTGTGGGAAACAGAGGCTGCCTCTGTTCCCCCTCTCTCAGTTACTGGTCTCAGCCACGACCCACTGGTTGAATAAATCATTGCATTTTACATTTCATTAAACTGAAGATTTTGCCCAAAGACGTAGAATAAGTGCAAATAACAATGAGGATAACAACTCAGAACAGCAGGAATCTTGCAAGAACATTAGCTTCAAATAGGAAATCTATTCAGATCTATAAATCAAATCTATAATCAGAAAATCTATTTATTAGATATTATTATAATTATTTATTTTTTATTATTGGCCAAGGTGCAAAATGGTAGATGGATTTTCAGTCTGCGACAGAACGTGTGAAGACTTTCTGCTGACCTGATATCAATGGGGAGCTCGTTCCACCGTTTTGGAGGCAGGATCGCAATCAGGTGGGTTTTATTTGAGGGGTATCTGGGTCCCACTCAGTGAGGGAGTTGCTTGCCGATTGGCCGATGCAGAGCGAAGTGAGCGAGCTGGGATGTTTGGTTTGACCGTGGCCAGGATGTAGGAAGGGCCTGATCCATTCACAGCACGGTGGGCCGGCACCAGAGTCTTGAAGCAGATTCGAGGTTAAAGACCAGTCGGGCTGCTGCATTCTGGATCAGATGTAGAGGTCGGAGGCACATGAAGGGAGACCAGCCAGGAGGGAGTTGCAATAGTCAAGGGGTGAGATGACAAGAGCCTGGACCAGAACCTTCTGGGTCAGTACTCTCCTGATGTTGTAAAGAGTGTGTCTGCAGGAGCGAGTGTGTCTGCAGGAGCGGGCTGTTGCAGCGATGTTGGCAGTGAAGGACAGTTGGTTGTCCAGTGTCACACAGATTCCTTGCATTCCTTGAAACAACAGAGGTTCTGATGTTGATTGTAAGGTCTTGGATGAGAGAGCCCTTCCTTGGAAGGAAGAGGAGAACTTCAAGTGGTGTGCAGACATCCACTGAGAGGAGGAGAGAAGGGATTGATAGGTAAGGAGGTCGCTGTTCTGATTCCCACCATTTCTTTTCAGCTTCCCGTACGATGGTTCTGTCAGCACGCACTGAGCCATCCAATCAGGGAGCTGGAGGTGACTGGTAAACCTGCCGTGAAGTGAGAGGACAGAGGGAGTCCAGAGAGGAGGACAAAGTAGAGAGGAGAGTGTCTGTGGCAGAGTTGGCTAGTATGAGTGAGAAATAGTCAGATGAAGGGAGGGCTGAGAGGACAGAGGAGGCAAGAGAGGAGGGGGAGAGGGATCGAAGGTTACGGCGGACAGCTACACTGTTAGAGGAGATAAGTGATCAGAGGTGTGAAGCGGAGTTACAGGTAGAGCAGCTTCTGGTGAATATGAGATTGAGGTGGCTGACAGCTTTGTGATTTGGTGGGGACGGAGACAGAGAGAGAGCAAAGGAGGACAGGAGAGATAATAAGTCTGTTGACTTCTCTGACTGGATGTTGAAGTCAGAGAAGTACAAGCGCAGCGACATTTTCAGGGATGTCATCTGTCTTTAGTTCTGATGAATCTGATATTTTGGCCTCAATCTCTGTCAGGAACCACATTTCTGCCGTTTTTGGACAGCCTCTGGAGAATGTTATTCTTCTGCTCATGTATAGTAGTCATTTAAAAAAATTAAAATAAAATGTCCCCTAATGACTGTTCTGTTGCAGCCCATGCTTGTCCGACATCTTCACAGCTTCTCTTCCTTTCAGCAGATGTCATTTCCTGTGCAGCATCGTATTTCTGCTGTGGGTCAGGCTGTCTGTTGCATCACACGGTGAATTAATCTAAACCATGTGTTTCCACTGACTATGTCACACCACCTAGATGCTTGGGGAAGCTTTGGTTCCTACACAACAATTGAAAACACCACAGGAACATGCTTCCCTTTAGCAGCTAAACGTCCACGTGCAAGACTCCCAGTGGACGTGTAACCTAAAGCTTCTTAGGTCGGATGTCCACTGCTGGTAAAAGGCCCGAAGCTTTCTGTCTGTCGGTCTGTCTGTCTCTCATTTCCTGACTAGGGGAAACAATGACCACAAAACTCAGCCTTCACGTCAACCTAGACAGGACACACACACACACACACACACACACACACACACACACACACACACACACACACACACACACACACACACACACACACACACACACACACACACACACTTGAGTGCCAGCTGGACTTTTGCTCTGTGGGTTGCTTACTTTCACCACACCACAGTTGTTGACAGCAGTTTTTTGCAGATCTAAATATGTACTGGACACACTCAGCTGGCACTGGCCTGGACAAATGCTCCGCTATAAATAAAACACTTGAACTCTACAGTTGTTTCCATGTGAGGTTAGATGCCATTAAGTGTTTCCTCTGAGTGGAGAAACCTAACAAATGCAAGATGCTTCTATAGTTCAGGGCTCACTGAACGGTTAAATCACCACATCTCAGCCCAATTTGAATACTTAATCCAACAGTGCTCTCCACCACGATCACAAAAACACCAAATCAGGGAATATCTTTTGGAAGAATGGGGTTCAACCCTTTAGTGGTATTTTTCACTTTAATAGATTAATTGCAAACATTATTTATTCATAAGGAAAATGTGTGTTACTGCATCAAGAGACATGACTTTAAATCAAACTTATTTTAACGTGCCAGTCCTGCGGCTGCTGTATATTAAACCGTGCGGTTCCTGACAGCTGTTTTCCCATTAGTTTAGGGCTCTTTTATTTTCTTAATCAATTCATCGTTTGATCATAAAAATGTCAGAAATATATTGAAAAACTATTTCCCAGAGCCTTAAGTGATGTCTTGAAATGTCTTGATTTGTCTAACTAACTAACTAACTAACTAACTAACTATCAAAAACCAAAAGTCATTCAAGTTACAATGAAGAATAGTAGCAAATCCTCACATTTGGGACCTGGGAACCATCAAATATTTGCCATTCTTGATTGAGAAATAACTTAAATGATTGATGAATTGTCAAAATAGATGCTGATAATTTTTGTGTTGATTGACCAATTAAATAATCTACAGTTCTAAATACTTTTCAACCATAGTCCAACAAAAAACTAAATAGCTTTTTAATATTGCAAACACATAGCACTGATTCACAGCAATGCTTCTTATATTGCACAATGGAAAAAAGATTATCATTAGCCCTGTGGTGTAGAAGAGTTAGATAGGCAACCTTTCAAAATCTGGGCTAATATAACAAAGACAAGGTTAACCTGCTGATTAGGAATGTGGTAAAGGAAAAACATAACCCAAGGCCAAGGGCGGAGACTTGGCCCCATCATGGAAACCAGTGCAAAGTTGCAATTAAGCAAGTTGTGCTGTGAAGTTGCTGCTGGGTTCAAGTTCTCCAGCAGGATGCAGTTAACACACTGAAGGGTGGCGGCTCCTGCTCAATTTAGCCTATTCTGCACAGCTCTCAAGTTAAAAACTGAGGAAAAACAACACTATCACGGTCACCTTTTTGTTTTTAAAACCTCTGGATAGTGTTCGCCATCAGTCATCACAGCAAATTGCAGTCACACCCTTGAACTAAAAACATGATGAATAACTTTCCATATATCTCAGAAAATGTTTAGTGATACAATATTTAAACATACAACGAAATTAAGTTTTAATATTTTAAGCTACACATTACCGGGTCTTGCTGACATTTTAAGATAATAGAAAATATTGACACACACACACACACACACACACACACACACACACACACACACACACACACACACACTTTTAAAGCCCTATATTCCAACACTCTCAAACGTCCCACCTGGGCACGGCGGGCTCGTGGTCCTGGGCGGGCGGACAGCTGGTGGGGGCACGCGGTCCACTTTTCGGCAACAGTTCCGCGTTGCTGTGGTAACCCGTTAAAACCACTCCCTGGGACTGCTGCTGCCGACTCATGTTTCTCCTCCTTTTCTTCTTTCTTCTCCTGCTTCACACACAGCTGGCGTCCACTCACTACCTGATAACGAGTCTATCTATCATTGTTTTCCGTGGCTGGACTGTTGTGTTTCCGACTCATTCCGACATGAAACTCTCCTCCTCCGTCTCCTCTACCTCTCGTCTTTCTTTCCCAACTTGTTGTGTTGAGGGCTGGATTACAGATACAACAGCTCGCGGGGATTGGCTGAAACCGCAGGCAGCGTTTCATTGGTGGTGGCGCCGCCTGCTGCTGAACAGATGCACTGACTACTTCCTGGTCCAATGCTTCAATTCAGGCTATTCCAAATAAGGATTTTTGGAGGGTGTTTCCATAAATAAATCAGCAAAACACAACTTTTTTTTTTGTTTATCTTACCATAATGCATCGCTTCGTTAAGTGCACACATCTGTGTATGCGTTGGGACTATATCTCTGTAGCCTACATTGCATTACTTTTTTTAAGACTTCATACTGTGAACTTTTGCACATTTCTGCACAAAACTACCACTTACTCCACTTCATTTTAATTCAGATACATTGCACCATTTTTTTGTAATAGTGTTAGTGTATACTTTGCTTTTAATTCCATTGTCTCTTACTTTGTTTATGTTATGCACCAATATACCAAAGCAAATTCCTTGTATGTGAAAACCTACTTGGCAAAAATAAATGCTGGATTCCTGACACACACTTCACAATCTGCTGCATACACATGCTTTCTCACTTTTTGAAAAGTCATCAAGTCCCATTGAGCTTAAAAAAAAACAAACAAGGAGATTCTTAAAAGGCCAAACAAAGTAATGTCCAAATCAATCCAAATAATCATGCATTTCACTTGCTAAAAGGCAAAAAGCACCAAAAACAAGCTTCGGTACAGACCTCAGCATGCTTTGTCTAAAGTCCAAGTATCAGCCTCTGGCCTTTAAAGTAGCAACACTACAATATGAAACATGACAAGATCCAGGTGGTTCTATAAATTATTGCCATCGTTGCATCATATTTTATGAGTTCATCATATATCTTGCAGGTGAAATATTGCAAAGTACTGGTTAGTACAGCCGTCAGGTAAATGTGGAGTAAAGTACATAAAAACAGGAAAAAAAACCTCACCTAAAAAACAAGTTCCTTGTCTACATACTTGCATATAATTATGTTCTTATGTTAAACACACCCTTTTTTTGTTTGTTTTTAAAACCTCTGGATAGTGTTCGCCATCAGTCATCACAGCAAATTGCAGTCACACCCTTGAACTAAAAACATGATGAATAACTTTCCATATATCTCAGAAAATGTTTAGTGATACAATATTTAAACATACAACGAAATTAAGTTTTAATATTTTAAGCTACACATTACCGGGTCTTGCTGACATTTTAAGCTAATAGACTGATAGAAAATATTGACACACACACACACACACACACACACACACACACACACACACACA
>CALSCE010010644.1:13077661-13093355 GCA_943593645.1 Bovichtus variegatus | reverse complement strand
TATATATCTATGGCAGCACCCTATATATCTATATATCTATGGCAGCAACATGTCTATTTTACTGGCTACTACTATATGATACATGAACGACATCATGGCAAACAACTATATCCGGATAACATCCTATATTATAGATCATGGAAAGGGGGTCTTCCTAATGTGCATGTACTTTTACATGGTTGTCAAAGCAGACAGTAAAAGCAAGGTAAATTACATTTTAAACGGTGATAATCATCAAATATTACTACTAAATTGTATCGATCTTAATAGGAAAGTCACTCTTTGGCCCGTAACCATTTCCAAGTTATTTTGTTTCGGTTTTTTTTTTTGCTGCTATAATAGGCTACATCAGATATTTCTAACATTTCATCTGTCAGTTCCTGTTATTACTTCTGACAGATCACCCAAATAAAGTGACACAGATGAGCATGGAACCTGCAGCCCAAGAATCTGGTACGTGATTCTCAAAATAGTTGTATCCCTGAGCAGATCCAAAAAATGTTTTCTAAATATATATCTATGACTTTGGGAGATATCATGTTTTGAACTTAATTTCTTCAGGTAGTGGAGACAGGAGCTCCAGTATGGGTCAAAGTGACTCTTTGGCCGGGGCTCTTCTAGTTTACCACATATATAGACACAAACACACAAAAAATTATTTTGTATTTAATGTAAATCCCATTTTAACTAATATATACAACCAGCATTAAAATACAAATAGTAATTGTCTTTATCAGACTACAACACTATAGGCCTACACTTTACAAATCTAGTATGTGACACATGAATATAACGCTAAAATTACATCAGGAGATTTGCTGACTTAACTCATTGGGAAAATGATCAGCCAGTAGATTTGTTTTACCTTGTAAAAACAGTCTGTTTTATTTTTATAGAATGCTACAGGTGTCATCTCTTCTATGACCTTTAGTTTATAGTATGAAGTGTGTAAAGAAACAATACAAAACAATATTTAAACTGTACAGAATATGCTTTAAAAAACAGACAGAGTTGGGCCTTTTGTACAAGGGGATGTGACTGTTAGCTAATGAACAAAGATGTTTCCTGTGGTTGTTTAGTATTCTCCATAGACACACTGTAGTCGCTCATACTGATGTGTACATGAAGCTAGCACAACAATCTTTGAAAAGTGAACCCATTGGGATGTATCAGGACCTGAGATTAAGCAGTAAGCCAGTTAAAGGCTTTTCTCGTGTTCATTAGAAGTTCTGTAGTTCAGCTGGGTAGACAAAGTTGCTCCTGAAGAGTTTATAGGCCATGAGCTGTCCTGCAAATATCATCATCACCAGGCCTGAACCTGCACAGAGAGGGATTAAATAAATAAGAAGAAGAGATCAATCAAAGGAAGGCTTGGCAGCCAGCAGCTGTGCTTAGAAAGCCTGATTCTTAAGGGATGTGAGAAGTGAGTTATAGTGAGTCTGGGAACAGGAAAAAGTAATATCTTGGCCGGATAAAGGAGACAGAGAGAAATAGAGAGAAGAAGAAAGTAGAACTCTTACCCAGAGCTATCCACCAGTGCTCAGCTGAAGGGAAGTCTGACATCACTGCAGAAACATAGAAACTGTCTGTAAAATCTAAAAAAAAAACTACCTGTACATAAAAAACACATTCGCTTTATTCATTTAAGTGGAAGAATTTGAAAAAGGGATGCAAATTCAGGATGTTTGGGCTTTTTTTTAAGACATCCTTTTTTGAGTATTCATTCTAGTGTTTGTTTCTTTCAATTCTGGTAAAAGGAGGAGGTCAGAACTGTATGTTGAACCTTTTGAATTCTAAAACACAAATGGATAGTGCCTTTGTGTGCCCATACATTTCTGAACCACCGCCACTATACCCAGTTACATAACCAGGCCTCCAATCCTATCAGCTGTTCTACTCAATTGATCCGTGTGCGTGTGCGTGTGTGTGTGTGTGTGTGTGTGTGCGTGCATGCGTGTGTGTGTGTATTTACCTGCTACAGTCATCGCGATGTGCAGCAGTGTGACAGTTATGGCGTAATCCCAAACCCACTCCTCCACTATCCAGGCGAATACCAGCCCTCCCAAAACATAGGTCACTTCTGTGGAAATTACACCGACTGGAGGGAGGAAGAAAGGAAACACACGGAACACATTTCACTACAATCACACATTGTCATACAAAATCACATCTAGCGTTTTGACTTGTCAATTACACCGACTGGAGTTAGGAAGAGCATTTTATTATTAAAACCTCAGCTTTTCCTACCATATAAATGCCACAGAAATGCCTTCTGTGAGGACAGGGACAGACAGGGAACCAATGTGAAGATCCTTCTTGTGGTGGAAGAAGAATTCTACAATTTTTTTTTGTAAAAGTAGCAATACTACAGTGTAACAATACTGCATTAAAAATCTATATTTAGTAAAAAATACGCACTTATTAGACAAATGTACTAATGTATTAATGATGGATTAATGTGTAAGCAGCTTTTTCATGTTGTTGCTGGCAGAGGTGAAGCTGCCATCACTTTAATCCATTGCTGCCCAAAGTGGGGCCCGCTAGCCAAAGTTACCCTGGCATAAGGTTTGATTTAGCCCGCCAGATGTTTCTGGACAAAAAAAAAAAAAAAAAAGATTATGCCGTTTTATTTTTGTGAGGTAAAAATGCTCTTTAAATATGTAAGATCCCTAATTATTAAATATTTTTCATAATCTGAGCAAGACCAGCATAGTGACAAGTGAGGTAAGGAGAAAAATAGAGTGGAAGAGACTGTGGAAAACAGACAATTTGATTTAAGGGAACTTGGGATCCTAGTACCATTTTGCATCAATACCATACCATACAAAGCGCTGCTCACCGAGGTATTTGGGGTTCTGCCATGACGGTTGTGTTGTGTAGTCAAAGGGAGCCAACAAGCTGTTGATCTCATGAACCCTGGAGACACATCACAAGACGAGAAAGATGGGCACAAACTAGAAACAGTAAAAGTCCACTTTGATTCTTTTTCTATTCCGTTTGAAATGTATTTTGTCTTCGGAGCAAATAGCCAAAGCTTATCTGACTTCGCTCTGTGCAACTGCAGTATTTGTGTGTGTACCTCAGCAGTCCGATGCAGAGACTGACCACGATGTAGTAGAGAGAGTAGAAGCACACCATGCACATCAACAGATTCTGCAGGACAACCTGAGGAGACGGAGAGAGAAAGAGAAGATGGGAAAATAATTATTAATAATGCCCTGTGGGTGAGGGTTTTCATTTCACATGAAACCTGCTGTGTTTTTTGAAAACAGCAGGTTCCTTGTAGTTCAAAGATTTTCTTTCTGAAGGACAATTAGGACTAGATAGTGTCTTAATTGTAATTGCACTTACTGATTCTAAATAGTACTCTTCCTGCCAACATTTTTACATAGTTATTTCATTTTTCCTTCATTTGTCTGCAAAAGAAAGCTGAAATTACAACCCTGGGCAAGGTTAAACTTGTTATGAGAGCCATTAATCGATGAGTGGATGAAATTCAAGGCCTTTTTACTTTTGAAACGTCTCCCATCGACCACCCACTGATGCTTTCATCAAATAAACAAGGAAATAACAGAGAAAACAAGGCTATAACAGAAACATAAACCTTTACAGTATGTCAGTTATTTTATGCATTGTGTCTCCCAAAGGTAACAAAAAAAGAAATCCCTGTTCCTCTCCAGATGAGAGTACAGTTGGATAGCAGCAGACAGTTGTTGCTTGCCTGCTAAAGTCTCCTTTCAAAAGAATTTTAAATGAAATGGGTAACACGACACCCTCGGAGAAGAGATAAAACACCTTATCCTCACAGCTGACATTCCAGCTTGTCACACACAGGTGTAACTAATTATATTAATAATAATGGGCATCATTCCAGGTGTGCAGGTGCCAGGACCCTGCATGTCGGCTCATTGGCACCTCGTTAATGGAACGTAGTCATCGTTAATCTTATTAGTTACACCTGTGCTTTTTCCTGCTGTGCCAAGTCAAACGATGACGAAGACCACGATGAATAACAACTTTCCCCAGACTGGAGCAATCTTGTTACGTGTTTATTTTTCTTTACCGATTAATCTGTCAAGTTCTTTTTTATTTAATTATTTATGAATCCTTCAGTCAGAAAATTGTGAAATAGGCCTCACGACAATTTTCCAAACTCCAAGGTAATGTCTTCCTCATTCTCCTTTGCACTGACAATCTTTGTTTTCTACACAACACTACCACTTCTAAAACTGCACAGCTCTTCCACTTTGAATTCAGATATACTGTACATAATTTCTCACAGTAATTTCTCATATTTTTATAGAATTTTTTTTTGTATATTTGTTTCTTGTACAAATTTTTTTTTTATATTTTTTTTCAATATTTGCTTACATTTTTCTATTTTAATTACTATTACTGTGTTTATGTATGCACCAATACACCAAAGCAAATTCCTTGTATGTAAACAAAAACCCTGCTTTTTAATAAACCAAATTCTGATTCTGATTCAATTGGCTTGTTAAGTCGGGCCAAAAGTCCAAAACTCAAATATATTCAAATAGCAGCACTATAACTTAGAGAAAAGCCGGCGGGATGGCTCCATAGATGGCTATGTTAGGTTGCGTCAGTCTGTTGATGGGTCCACCACGTTGCTTTAGACTGAAACATCTCAACAACTACTGAATGGATTGCCATCAAATTCTGTACAGACATTCATGGTCCAGAGGATGAATCCTGCCGACTTTGAACACATGGGCCCCAACATCTGAAACGAGATGATGCCGTCGCGTGAGACGCTAACAAGCTCAACAAGCACCAGAGATCATTCCTCTGTCTATTAACGGACATCTCATTTATGGTGTTACGGTGCATTAAAGGTGAAGTGATTCTAATCCAATACACTTTTTGTCAAATTCAGCGAGTATCTCCTCTCGGTCCGCTAGCTGCCATGGATGAATAAAGAGAAAGTTAGTGGGAGCGAGAGGGACGATAAATCTTGAGGGGTGTATTTCTTTGTATCAACAATCTCTCCAGAGTTGCAGACTCCACCTTTTAACTGTCATTCTCCTGTACTTCATTAGTGCTTCTACCTCATTGTCTCCAGGTTACTTCCATATTAAAAATAACCAGAACAGCATTTAAATGCATTAGGAAAATTCCTGTGTGTATCTTGAGACTGTACAAAAGTCATTTAATTGCGGCCCACATTTAATTTTCTGGCCCACCTAATCCATGTGGTCTCCATTCTCACCCTGCTTAGACAGCAGCAAAGTAGTTGAGCTCATCCTAATACCCTCAGAGACAGCTAAACACCTTGGCTAGCCTGGTTTGTTTGTCTTCTCTGGACTAAACTGCACTTAAAAAAGAAAAAGAAAAAACTGCTCTTAAAAACCAGCTTTGAGACTTGACTCTAAATTGAGTTTTGGTTGATTACTCAAAAGCATGCTTGAAAAGGGTAAACAGCAGTCTAATTGTGACATTAGGACCTAAACCTACTCAGTTAAATGTTGATTATGACTGTAATGACAAATTAAAATGACAGTCAATAAAGCTGGGATAAAAAGGAATTTATGAAAACAGACAGTTGACCTTAAGCATCCATTAGCTCTATTAGACATGTTGTAAACACCCCGCTGTGCACCGAGCCACCCAGCAGACGCTCCTTGGTCCTCGCTATTCTAACGCACTTTCCAACATCGTAACACGTCCTTACCAAGGTATCACTGGGTGTAGTCTTGAGGGAGATGGGTCCATGGCGTTTGATGAGCGTGAATCCAAAAAAACGACAGCAGTAGTCCAACAACATGAATGGCTGCTGCTCTAAATGAGAGCGTGAAGGCTACATGTGTGTTGTGTATGAGAGAGAGAGAGAGAGAGAGTGAGAGAGAGAGAGCATATTGGGAAGAAGGAGGGAGGATTGGATTAGAAGAAATGGGATTACTACTAAGAGTAAATCCCAACAAGGGATAAAGGTGAACATACTCTAATAGAGGTGTGCACACATACACATAAACCAAAAGAAGGAAATTGGTTTTGAGGCTAAATACTTGGAAGTGCTGCAGACACGGTGTTTATATTTGGATTATAGTATTAGCAGTATTTTTGTAACTGTACTCAACTTGAGGTACCTTCCCTCAGCTACGTGCTTCTGCTAGTTCACTTTTTCCCTTTCCTTACTTCCTGTTTTTCTACGATCCTCTTTCTTCTTGTTCCATCTTTCAGTTCTCCCACTGTGTCCATCTTGGTTTTTTCAATTGCTACTCCTCATTTAAAAAATTTTTCCAAAATAAAAGCACAAAGCAGAAAAATAAAACGTGGGTTAGTTGATTGATGGACAGAATAATAATACGCAACTATTTTCATAATCGATGGATCATTTGTCACTTTTCAAGCAAAAATGTCAAACATTTCCAGCTTCTCCAAAGAGGATCTGCTGCTTTTCTTTGTCTTGTTTGACAGGTAACTTAACTACATACCTTTTGGCCTTGGACTGTTAGTAGGACAAAATAAAGCAATTTGATTATGTAACCTTGGGCTTTGGGAAATTGTGATCTGCATTTTCACATTGCTAATTAAGAAAATATAAAAATACCTTAAAAATGAAAAGGAAAATAACTGTTAGTTGCAATCCTAGCTCAAAGACATATTTCACAATGAAATCAACTGACTGAGCTCCAGACACCAACACTGACAACATACGACTAAAAATTAACTTTACATGTATTTTAATTACCCCCATTTTGATCTGTGATTCATCCTGTGAGTCCAGCTTTGGAGAAATCTGCAAGCAAACATCAAGAGAGACACGATTACGATGTCTGCCAGTTTCTAGTGTGAACACTAAGTGGCAGCATTGCCCCATGTGCACGGGGAGAACTTTATTCACCAACGAAGAACACACACAAGAACAAATGATGGTAACAGCCACATACACAGCACTGGCAGCTACAGATACAATACTTATTTTCCATTCATACAGACGGATTTCTGAAAATCATTCCGTAAATCATTTAGCTCCATGTCTTATTTAACTGGAAGAAGGTGAAACGACACATGATGTGCCGATGGAGGCAGAGGTGAATGCAGAAATGACGACAGTTCAACATCCCCGTGTCCCACCAGAAATAGCCAAGATTCATTCAAGTCTTCAGCGTCACAGCCTGCGTACGTCTGTGTGTGTGGGGTAAAGCACATGCACGTGCGCCTTTGTGTGAGAGTGGGGTTGACGGTAACCTGCATCATTGTAACCATAGTGATGGAGAGCAAGGGGGTTGGGAGGGTGGGGGCGCATGTAGAGCAAGGTAGGCGTCATACCTATTCATCCCCCCAGTGTGCGTGTGTGTTGTGTAGTTTAAAGCTCACAGAAAACTAATCCTTCAGATTTCTCTTTCTAAATGTGTAGATGTTTATTCTGACTCAAAAATAGGAACGATATAATTGCATGTATGATTCATTTTTA
The DNA here is from genome assembly GCA_943593645.1 of Bovichtus variegatus. Lineage (NCBI taxonomy): Eukaryota > Metazoa > Chordata > Actinopteri > Perciformes > Bovichtidae > Bovichtus > Bovichtus variegatus. Next base: position 13,085,917 of record CALSCE010010644.1, on the reverse strand, counting down.
TTTTAAAGTCTTGATTATTCTGCAATATTATTCACTTTTTTTGCGTTACAGTGTCATACTGTAACTGCTGTAATGAAGACGGACAATCACAAATCCGCTTTAAACAGTTGGGATTAAAGGTATAGTTCAACATTCGTTCTCCGAAATAAATTATTCCAGTAGATGTTTGTACTTAACTGTGAACATCAGGACTAAAGATTTGACAGTTTAAAACGAACATTATCACCTTAATCCCTAAACCCTTTTTCTCAGCCCAATACAGCTGAAGCTCAGCAGTAAGTGGTGAAATAACAAGAACAGTGGAATGTTTGAAGCTTAAAAGCATTGTAGATGGATTTCAAGGCATTTATGAATTATTAAACCCATACTAAACCTCAAACGACAAAGAACAAGGAGCACAGTATGATAAAACAAATGTTACCTCTAGTAGGCTGTTATTTTTTTTAGAACAAATGAAACATTTACATGATATGAAGCATGATATGAATATGAAAAATGGCTCTGATTCAACAATCAGACAATTCAACAGCGTCCTCCTGTATCTAAAGGGAGTGTTTACACCACACAAGCGAGTTTAAACAATCTGTGTATTATCCATAGCAGCAGAGAAATTAACACAAAGTTTTTATGCTGTTCTCCTGATCTGTTTTTGAATTCTTTTTAAAAAAATCAATTCGACACAGAGAGATGCTCATGGGAACACTGAGGCTCGATGATTTACATGTCAATATGTGTGTTGTAGAAGCAGAGAGGCTGTAATTATCATTCAGTGTGTGTGTGTGTGTGTGTGTGTGTGTGTGTGTGTGTGGTGTGTGTGTGTGTGTGTGTGTGTGCGTGCATGTGTGGGGGTCAAAATCCTTGATGTTTGTGCCAAATTTGAAAAAATTCCTTCACGTCATTCATGAGCTATCACGTTCACGAGAATGGGACGTAGGGACGGACGGATCATTTTACAGACAAGATCAAAAGAAATCACCTCGGGTTTCTGGGATGCCTATTTTTTTCTTTCTTTTTTTATTTTCTGACATTTTGTAGAAGAAAAGATTAATCAATGATAATGAAAATTGGCGCTTCCTGCCGCCCGAAACTATTTGTGTACATGTCCCTCCTTCTTCCAGCCAAAGACCCAATCGCTGAGCCTGAAATAACCCTTGCATGTCTTCTGTTGGCTTTCACCAGTCGCCCGAACTGTCAATCATAATTTGATCCATTGAGATATTCTCATTTCAAATGATAAAAATGCTCAAAAGGGAAAATTCTACTTCCTACTTCTTCCCTTTTCCTCCTCTTATCCTCTCCCTCCCCCATTTCCTCTCCTCCTCTTCTTTGCGGAAATCTTCTTCCTTTTCAGTTACATTTTCCCTTTATTTAGCTAGACTCCTGTCCACAGCTGCTTACAATAAGTATAGGCTAACTCAAAAAGTCAACCTTGTAAATCCCATAATCCCAAATGGTCTTGTAAACAACAAATGCAACAGTCAACAATGTAAGGCTTTGTTTTTCCTCTCCTTTTTTCTCCCACACTCTCTCCACGTCTCTGCCTTCCTCCTGCTCCATTTCTCTCTGCCCCTCTACAGCAACAGTGTTTTCATTTCGATCTATGAGGAATGTAAATACAGCAACTGACTGACTGACTGCTGCACCAAGGATACGACTTCAACATGGATCTCAAGCAGCTGCCTTATGAGTCTCAGAGCGGCAAAAGAGCTTGACGACGCCAAAGGGTTCGTTTTCAGTGTGTGTGCATGTGTGTGTGCGGTGCAGAGAGTTTGTTATAGTTAGAGTTAAGGTCGAGGGCCAACACAATGTCCTGATGATTGTGTACAAATGTGTGTGCACATGTGCAGCTGTACCACTCTGCCCTCTGGGTATTTTTAAAAACATTTTGGCCAACTTAATCTCAGCCATCTGAACAAATAATGGTCTGTGTGTGTGTGTCTCTCTCACTCTCACACACACACACACACACTTATATTCTGCCCAAACGTCTGTCTTACATTCTCCTCACCTCGCCCCAGCTGGTATATTTTTATTGAATCAACTCCAGCATGTAAATACAGGAAATGACATGCATGCCAACATCTGCAACGTTTTTGCACGCCCTCCCCTTTCTCTTGTGTTTGTGTAGACAGAAAAGTTGAACAAAAACACAACGCTCCTGTGTGTTTATAACTTCTTACCTCTGGGCATTTCGTATATATCTCACATGAACACACACAGAATCACTCACACAACATTACCGCTGTCAGACACTTCAAACACACTTTTTTCCCACATTGTAGCAGCAGGAAATGCTATATTTCCTGAGCTTTGCATACTGTATTCAGAATTCAGAAATCACAAGCTGATCCATTTCCCCCCTGCTGAGCATCACCAAGGCTTCTCCTTCTGTGTTTCCTCAAAACCAGTCATCCCCTTATCGTCTGCACCCTGCACATACAAGAAAAGCATGGCATAGTGCCTTGTTTCCCTCCATAAAATACACACACACACACACACACACACATACTCCCAGCACGCATAAACCATTTACCCCATCTCTCTCTCTCTCTTTCTCTCTCTCTCTCTCTCTCGCGCCTTAGTGAAAGCCTCTCACATTCCCACAAGCGAAGTGCTTTGGAGGAATTGGATGGAGCTGCCGCGTCTCTCTCTCCAGCTCAGAGGGAAAAAAACACGCTTTACTCGCCGGTTTACTCCGCTCATCGTTTCTTATTCAAATGCAACAACGTGCTGCTGAGATTTTGAAAAGAGTTGTATCTTTTTTTCTCTTCTACGACGTGAAATCAAGTTTTTGGGCGCGAATATCGAGAGAGCGAGAGTTGTACGCGTTACAGCCAGGAAGGACTTCACATCAGCGGCTTTTGTAGTTGCCCCCCCCCCAAATGAAACATGGGATATTTGTTCCACAGGGGGATTACAACCTGGGCGTTTACGACTTTAAAAACGTAATGTTTTGAAGGGTTTTCCTCGAGTCGTAATAAGGAGCGCCCTCGTTGTCCTGAGCGCACGTTCTCTCCGGAAAACGTGTTCCGCGCTGAATAAAGTCAACAACGTAGACTACCGAAAGCTCGCAAACCCAAACTGGACTGTGCTGCTGCTTCCAAACCCTGCACGGGAGCCGAACTGCTTCCTGTCAGCGGAATTTCCTCCGGTATGGCATTTCAGTGGAAGTAGCCTTCAAAGTGGAAGATGGCTTTTTACTCCCCCCAGGTTCCAGCCTAATCCCCCTCCGTGCCTGATGGCACAGTGACAAGGACACACTCGCTTTCTGCTAAAGGTAAGAACTGAGCTGACTTTGACTTTCACAACTCTAAACTATCCAAGTGGACAGCTCTACACTCTATCTTATTATTTCCATCCATATTTAATGACGTGTTGTTCAATATTTGATGAATGAGGAAGTTTAACATCTGCTCCTCACAGACTTCTATTAGCCACCTTTCTACTGTTATTGATGGCGCTTCAATATTATCTAAGACAGTCCAGCATATTGTATGCTCTTGTGAGTGTGTGTGTTTCTTTATTGATTTAGTGGGCTATTGTTCATCGAGCTTGTCATTATAATTAACTTCTACAAGCCTAATGAGGTGATTTCAATATTCCTGCTTTCAGAGATAGGTCAAAGGTCATCCTTAACGGGTCAATAGTCATTTTTAAATGTACCTTCAGGCAACCCTTCATCCATGTTTTAAGACATTAAATACTCTGGTTAAAAGATTACTTTGTGTCCGATGTTTTTTCCACAAAAAAAAGTTTAAATTCTTGAAATGACATCCATTCTTTCTACATGCAGAAACTGATGGGCACAAGATGTCTCTTACTTTAGTCCATTTAAGGTTAGCACAAGAAACGTGACAAATGTGAAAACAGCCTTCCAGTGTCACATACATCGTCCTGCAGAGTGAAGGTCAAACATCAAGCAAGGGAAGTAACAATAAGCAAAAAACATTCTTCAGTGCAGGGAGGCTTGAACAACAGACGCTGTGGTGATAGTTTTATTGTCTTTAGTGTGATTTACATGTTGCTGAATTAGGAGTAACTGTCTCCGTGAGAGCTGTTTGAGGAACGAGGGGTGACTCACTGAGCCAAATGGCTCTTTGTGAGACATCTTTCACTGCCAAACACTCAGAAATGCATCTCAGTTTAATTTGAGAATCATTAAGAAGTCAGGCAACATATCAGCTAATTCTCCTTCACACATATCCAGCGACTGGATAATCCTGTTTAAATACTCCTCCGGGAGATTCCTCCACTTTGTCACTCCAAAGACTCATGGAGCTGTGCAAACCACCGCCTGATAACAGTGTTCATTTTGTCAGCTATTTTCTTATTTAGTCTTAGTCCAGTGTCAAATGTCCTGCTCATTTAAAAAAAAAAAAAATCATATTTAGTCAACCCCATCTTGGCTTTTTTAGTCAAGTTTTAGTTGACTGAAAGTCAGGGCATTTCAGTAACATTTTAGTCATCAGATTATATTGATATTTCGGGCAATCTAGTCTAACCAAAATATCGACTTGTTTCTTTCTCCCAAGCCCTGTTGTTGTCATTGTTAACTTTAACTCAAGTTACTCCGAGTCCTCCTGACTGTGCTGCAGGAGTTGTCCTGATATGGCGCACACAGTACAGGAAACGGAACTGCCGCATGGAAAACAAAATTGCACGTTGACGACGGTTTTGTCTCGTCTTAGTCATGGAAAAAATATTTTGTCATAGTTTCCCTTAGCGAAATGAACACTGCCTGGTAATAAGAGTTAATCCTTAAGACCCCCATCTGAGGAAAATATTCTGGTTTATCTGATTCAAGACAAAATTCCCGTTTCTACTGAGAGTCTTTTTTAAGGACAAATTAAGTAAGAGCTGTTTATGGAAAAACTAAATGAGGGGAATGAATTTTTTTCTGAAAGTTTGGAGAGTGGGCCCAAATATGGACCCCACAGAGGTCCCAGGACTCCAGTCTGGAAACCACTCCTGCAGGGGAGTTTGGGGACAACTCCTGCCGCAGGATGAGTGTGGGTGACTGACTGAAAACCGGGAGAGTGAGGGAGACAGAGTGAGTCATCTTGCTAGAATCAACAGGGGGATCACTCCAGTACACACACACAAACGCAAGCACACACACGTCTGGCATGCATGAGCATCTGATGATTCAATTCAAAGCTTAATTCAATCGAGTAGAGCTAGATTTATCACATGAGGCAATGACACTGATTCAGTGTGAAGGATGCGAGACTTTAAAAAAGCAAAAACACTATGTATCATCGAAATGATGAGGAAATAAAAAAAACAAACAAGATGGTGAAGAGGGTACGGAATTTGACACTCGAGCGCTTGCATCAGAAAATGTGCTGCCGAAAGGTCAGCGGGAAAACACAAAGTGACATATTCTCCAGACAGATGACTCACTATTGACCGTGTGAGTCTGTAGGAGTAAAGCAACGCACAAACACACTATCTGTTCATCTTTTACTCATTCTCATTCCTCTGATAGAGAAATCCTCCCTGTCCTCTTTCACGCGCAGTGATCTTGGGATCAAAGAAAATAAATATGAAGCACTTTTTCAATCCCTCCAAAAAAAAAAATCAAATGGCAGTCTGCTTCGTTAAAGAAGTACAAAAAGCGACTTCAGTCAGGATACTGCATCAGGCTCATGCAGAGCTCTGATTACTCAGCCAGAACCAAACTTAAAGGCATCATATTCAATTTCAGACGATTCTGTGATTCTAGAAAACAAGACGTTGAACATTGTGAACCAACTCAGCACTGGAGAATGTGATAGCTGCGTGGATAAAGGAAAAAGAGAAAGGGAAAAAAAAAAAGAAGCAATTTTATTGTGCTATATCACAAAAGCCCGTGCACAGGTGTTGTCACATCTGCCTGACCTCGTGTCAGAGCCGCGTGTGCATGTTAAACTGACTGAAGTGACATCTTCCTCACTTTCCTGTTTGCTATGTTGCACTCCTTACATTGATATGCGTTAACATCATATAATTCATAACTCCAAGTATAGTTTCACCCGCCTTTAACTTGAGAAGAGAGCTAATGGCATGTTCATGTAATTACCAGTTTCTAATAGAGTGCTGCACCGATGACGTATGTTGGTAGGCCGTGCCGGAAGTTAGCGTCGCATAGTAAAAAGCTAACGCGAGGCTGTGAATGAACTACACCACGCTCGCATCACTCGTCACCACCACTACGCTAAAGGCGGACTCGTGTTCGCCGTGATGATGTTCAGTCTCTTCTAGCCACTTGTTAGCGAACGTCTTTTTTAAGACACATTGAAATTTCAAATATTTATGAGTTGGGTATTTACTGACGTAATTTATGACGTAGAACACAACGTTAAAATCTCTTAAGCTTGTGTTAATCACAGACCTTATTTCAGGCATCTAACCAAAAACACATCTAAAAAACCCATTGACTTCAAGACGAGGGGGCCGGGAGTGCTGAAATGCTGACTCATTTCGGGGTTTTAGGACTCATTCCTGCAGCACTCTCTTTGCTAATCAAGTTAACATTCAAGTTTTAATCAACTGGGAAAGTTGGGGCTTTTCTTATGCCAGAAAAAGCTTAATAAATACATATGGCTGGTTAATATTAGCCAAAGTCCACCATGTGAACACAATGTAATCAAGCAGAATAACTGAAAACACCTGCGTCTGTGCAGGTTAGGGCTTACTTCAGGGTTTCATGAACAACGCATGCAGATATGCTGTAGTTTCTAAACATATCAGGTTTAACTGTAAAAAAACAAGCATTAAAGTTATCTATGGATAATAATAAGTAATCTATGGAGTGTATGGTGTAAGTCTACCTTTAGTTGGCAGGGATTTTTATTTGACAATATAAAGTCAAGAGTGGGTGACCACTCAGCCACTTGATGCGTCTGAAATAATAATGATCGTAATAAGTACTCGCTACCTAGAGACACACGGGCGGAAAAACACTCGCCCGTCACTGCAGACTCCTGGGTTCAATCCAAGATGGTGGTTCCTCCTCAAACATTTCCAGTGGTGTTCACGGGTGTGGAGCTGGTCATGTCCTTTGCCTTTAAAAAGCAAACCGAGAATTACACTTCCAGGATTAAAAAAAGTAAATTAGACAAAACCCAACCAAAACAGATCAGCTCCTGCTGTAAGGCACCTCAGGTGTGGTAATCCATGTCACAGCTTTGTGTCACATGTCATCGCATCTCTCTGTGACGCCGTTTCTCTTACATACTGTCGGGTGAAGCAGAGAATCCATCTTTGAAGGGTCATACTAATAGTCTTTCATGTGGCAGCCCATTAGAACTACAGTTCCTGTTAAACTTTAGGTTTGGGGATAACACTTTACAAATAATTGGGCTTTCCACCCTCGAAGCAGACACAGGTTTTCAGTTCATATTAATTTCACAGCAGTGAGCAATGATAACCTACTTTATGACATGAAACATCCTAAGATTATTCCCTCACAGGAAATACAGTTTTGTTAAAGCTGTGTTATTATTGTGTAGTAATTGAAGAAGGGTGAGTTTTGAATACTCCTCCATTAGTGTGTTTATGGAAGCTGTGGGTTAGGGATGGGCAATATATAGATATTATATTAATATAATTTTATGAGACTAGATATCCCTGTAGATTTTGGATATTGTAATATGGCAGAAGTGTTGCCTTTTCCTGGTTTTAAAGGCTGCACTAAAGGGAACATTGTTACCTTACCTGTTCTAGCTCTTTTATTATTTGCCTTTATCCACTTAGTCATTATATCACACTACTGATGATTATTTATCAAAAGGTATTTGGTCAAAAAATATTGTGAGATTTGATTTTCTCCATATCTCCCAGCCCTACTGTGGGGACATCTGTCATTCTACACTGCTGCCAAAAAGCATCCCATTTGTGAGCTTATTTGTCTGAAAAATAAAACCTGGGAGGCACAAAAAGCAAACATGGACATTATAAAAGGGATCATGTGAACTTCTTCCATTATAGGTTGATGGTGTTGGGTTTTTGGAAGGCACACACTAAGAGGATTTCCAAAGCTGATTTTAACTACATTTCCTCCTCTGGCAAAGTGATTACTGTAATATAAAGTGTACACACTCTGTAGTTAACGGGCTGAAACATGCAAGACAGTATAATACTTTAACACAGACGTACAAAATGTGTCCATAGACAGTCAGTCCACTATCCTATCCTACATCGTACTATACTATAGTCAAATATATATTATACTATACTATATATTACACTATATATTATGGTATACTATACTAT
>CALSCE010010644.1:13045525-13077651 GCA_943593645.1 Bovichtus variegatus | reverse complement strand
TTTTTTGACATGAAGCTGTCCAGCTGAATAAATTAGGTGTGTTTTAAGATTTTACTTAAATAACAAGAAAATAGATGTCAAGGATTACACTGAATGAATTCTTATCAAAAGAATCCACCAACCTGAACTCGGTCTGTAATGATCGTGCTACACAGCAGTGTAGGTGTTCATGTAAATGAAGTACTTAAGTGTGACCGGGGCATTAAAATGCTCGACAGGCTCTTCAGTATTTCAAGTTGAAAGCGATGTCAAGAGCAGGTTGAACAGTGATTGGATATTGTTCGCTATATTTTCGCTCTTGCAGGTAATTTCCATCAGTCTTTGCAAGAGAACAGAAACTAAACAAACTTATTTAATTTTTAACATTTGCCAAAACTAAAATTTGGCCATGATACTCATAAAAAACCACCACAACAACAACAACAACAACAACAACAACAACATAGTACTTGTGTTGTCTTGAGGGGAGTCTTCCCTGTTGGACTCCCAGCTCCATGATATCATGGCGGGTGACCTTAACTGCAGCAGCAGGGGAGACGAGTTTGTCTCCCCATTAAAATACAGCTCAGGTGGGGGAAAAAGAAAACACTGGCATAGTTTTTTTTTTCTACATTTGTTAGAGTAATTTGGCCTCAGTAAACCTTACCAGAGCAGTTTATGACACAGAAACAAAAACACATTGTAACTCTAATGGTAGACATAATGGATGAACATTTCTCTCTCCCTGGCTCCCTCATGCCTCTCTCATTACATCTCTCCTTGCTGCTTTCCTTCTTACCATATCCGTGTCCATGTTAGTTGCCTTTCTTCCTGACGTGTTGGCATACAGTTCACTGAGGTGAGTCATTTGAGGCAAACTTTTCTCAGTGTGCTTCTAGAGTCTTTGGAGTTTGTCGATCAAAACATCTCCTCTACTCTCTCTCCCTCGCTGTTCTCCCCCTCTGGCTGTCTTCCTCTGGTCCCTAGTTCTCACATCTTAACTTCCCCCACGACCTTACTTCTGCTCTTTTTGTCTTTCTGTCCCACATGTCCTGTTCTCTTTCCTCTTCCACACTCTCCATCATTTTCTCTCTCATGTGTAGCGCTTCAGTATAAATCGCACAAACAAGATGTAATTAACACCCCACCACGATGCTAACGCGTCAATGTTGAGTGCAAGCACCTTTAATGCTCTATTTTTCTCTCATCCTCTCTCTTCATCCTTGGTGTCTCCCTTTCACCATCTCCTCTCCTCATGTCCCCCCCCCCCCCCCTCGTCCTTATCCTTTGTTGTCTCCTCCTTTCCTCCCCCCCTCTCAATCACGGGTCTTTGAAAGTGATGGGTGAGGTGAAATCCTTCCAAACCACGCTGTGACTTAAACATAAAGGCTCGTTTTTGCCCCAAAAAATAAATAAACCTAAATGACACGCGAGAAATGCATTTATACAAGGATTTAGTGTTATTATGATACACCTGTCATTCCTGTGCACACAGCTGGTAGTTGCTATAGAAACGTGCCACCTAGAAGCAGCACATGTAGTTGCTATAGGGACAATCCATCACGTGACGTCTCCTATAGATAATATAGATAATATCAGTGAGGAGGCGCTACAATGTAGAGGACAAATCTCTGCTCTGAGAGACGTTTTTTTTTTTTATGAATCTAACGAGTTTAAATGTCTCCAGTAACAAAATAAATCGGCTTCCTGAGGGGGAACGTATATTAAATTATTTCCATAGTTTTCTTGGCTTGAAAATATAAACAGCAGGAGTAATTTAGTTAGTATTAGGGTTATCACATGGGGGCTAATTTATGATTCATTAAACACAAATTTAGGAAACTGCATATTAAGGCGATGAAGCGGAAAATGGAGCGGTGGATTTCGCATTATTTATAAGTTGTGAGTGATATGAGGTGGAAAACATTAATATTCATACAGTGTGCGTAACGTGCGATTAATTCACCAAAAAAAGGCAAAAATGTTGAAGGAAACGGAGCAAATTTCTCCCTCTTAAAAGACTCAAACATAACAAACTGAAGGATTTGTTTTCATACATATTCTGCTTGAAAAAAGAGGATTCCATACAGTATGAGCACAAACCCGTTGATTGTGTTAATCAGGTGTTAAGTGTTAAGCATGGTAACTGAATATTAATTTGTCGTTTCATGTGGTCACTGCACGGTCTCCACAGTGGAGAGCCGTGCTGTGTCAGAGCCTAAGTGGTTTCTCATTAGGCTGCTGGCGTGTCTGTTTCGGGAGCGTTTTCGTTCTCTGCGCTCGTTTCTTACTCCTTCCTTGTTAAAAGGACAGATGCACTAGGCTCGTTTTCTGCCTCTGTTCAGGAAAAAGCACTCTCTTTTATTGTCGGGCCTTTCTATTCGCTCCACTTTGTCCACTTCAAAACATTTTTTTTCTTTTTCTTTACTGTTCAGCTTTTTGTACGGCCTTTCAGTTTCGGCTCACGATTCAGTCCTGTACCAACAGCAAGTGCACTGATGTAAAAAAGTGCTTCTACAACCCTGTCCTTCTTTATCGTGGTCTTCTCCTGCTCTGCGCCTGCATTCCCGCTGTCACATTTTCTCTCATTTTTTGCCTTTCCTGTCTCCTTTCCTCCATCCTTCCCCTATACTCCAATCCATCCCTTCCTAGCCTGTCTGTAAATGGAGGAAATCTCTCCCCTCGGTCTTGAAACATTGTGTGGGTTCCTATTTGACGCACACTAAGGAGCGAGAGGAGAGAATCAAGTAGAGAGAGAGAGAGAGTGAGAGAGAGCGCAGAAAAACCCGAGAAACGAGGCTGGTTGTGTTTGTCCTTGTGTGATTCACCATCTGTGGTGAAGCACTTTCATACAGCAGTATTACCAATAAGATGATTGACATGTAAAAAACATGAAGATGTGAGAAGGAGAAAAGAGGGTAGGAGGAGAGAACGTCTGGTCCTGTGTGTGATTCATTTACTTTGAATACTAAAAATCTTTGTCTGGTTCTGAATCTTAAAGCGCACTTTATTGCTTTGAAGCATGTAGAAGAAAAGAAAGAAAGGGAGAGGGGAAGAGGGTAGTGGCCGAATAAAAGAAAATTTAAATTAGAGACGGATTAAAAATGGATCTGAGGGGACAGTGGATCGGGGGAGGAGAAAGACAAACACAGAGAGATGAGAAAGTCATCTTGGGTGGAGGTAAAGGAGGGAAGAAAATTATTCAGGGCCACAACCAGAATGCATTAGCACACACACTGAGGGTGAGACTGGATGAGAGCGAGAGATCAACAGATAGCGTGTTCTCGGAAGAAGCAAGAGAAACAGAGAGAGCTGTGGAAACAGACGAAGGTCATGGGTGTGTTCCTGTTCCCATGCTAAATCAGTTTTATCCTCTTATAGACACAGACATAAACACAAACGTGCACACAGCACAGAAAACTGGTAATAAAAAGAAGTAATAACTAACCGAAAATATCTTAGCTGGTAAATCCAGTGTCTCAAAGGCACAATGGGCCTAATCCAGGAAGTCCATTTGTTTGTATCTACGATTTTGTTCTTATGTTGTTCGTACCCATTCATTGTGGGATGTCTTCTTATTTTTGCTCTTTTCTTAGGTAAGAGAACATTTTACGAGCGGTCGAGATCACTCTTACCAAGATAATAAAAAAACACCTTGTTTTCACAGTCCACAAATTGTTTGTTGAATTTGAGGCTAAAACATGCGTGAATATCATATCATCGAAAATAGATCGCTATATGTTTTAGAGTAATTGTAATGATTGGATTATTACATTTGTTGGCTTAAAGAAATACAATGGGTCCATTGATCTAGACTATAAAAACCCTCTGATGATAGATGCCTTTCCTGTAACACCAGTACTGACGCTTTTGAAAATCTCATGTTTAAGTTTAACAGTTCCTCAATTCCACTACTGCTGAAGTTCTTCTCCTTACAGACTTTTTTGCCCTAATACAGTGTTTAGGGGGCATTACGTTTCATATTTTCACCCAAAAACAGCCAATTAATCCGCAGCAATGAAGTTACTTTGCCCAGAATTTGATCTGAAGAAGAATACTTGAAATTGCAATCCACCTCAGTTATTCAACATCAAATAAATCTGTTTAATCCTCTTAGTGCTAAACAGGACAATGCTAATGTTCATGTGAGCCCAGATTAACAGGAATTTAAAATCAAATGTTTTGTTTTAAACCCTCTTCCCTTTAATAACTATTAATAGACTTCCAAGCAGCTGGTGAGCAGAGAGACTATGATTCATTTTCATATTATGTCATAATTGCCGCACTGTATTTCCAATTTTATAACTGCAACACCAACGTAAATAACGACAACAATGCCAAAAATAAATATATAAATGACAGATTTGAATAAAACTATCCAAGAATACAAGCCAAGTGTGTTTCTCTCTGTCTGTTTGCTTTCTATTTGTATATCTCTCATCATCCAGTTTTAATTTCTCTCTCATACACACAGGAAGAATGCACTAAACAAACTGCAGGGGTAAACGTATGACTGCGCACAGTATGCACACACACACACACACACACACACACACACACACACACACACACACACCCCTGCCCATGTTGTCCTGAAGCCAAAAACCTCAGCAGTAAACAGAGGAGATCGTACTGTACATGTTTGTGTGCTTACATCTGTATCAGTGCTAAACTGTAAACAACATTTCTTGAACTTGGAAAGTCTGACACACTTTCCTTGTAAAAGTGTGTAAAAAAAAAAAAAAAGAACTGTCACCTGCAGCTTTTCAAAAGTCACTGCTGTATGTGTGACACGCCTGCCTAAAATAAGACAAATAGAGCTGCTCAGTTGTGAGAGACGCTGCACTCTGAATATTACACCTCCTATCTCCCACCTCTTACACCTCTTATATTCAAAGCATCTGGGAGACTAAAACGCATATGTGCATCCCTAGACGTGTTTTTAAATATGGCTGTAGATAGTATTTCTTCTTCATGTGAATATATCTGCATCTGTGAATCTTTTAAATTGATGTTGGAACCCTTTTTTTTCAGTTCCATCTTTTGGAGTGTGTGTACGAAAGACCAAACAAACTGGTCTGCAACAACTGTACATCAGTGGCTGTTTAGTGACATGTTGGGCATACATACAGTACACTTTTAACTATTATTTGCTTCTGCCTGTGTATCTGCAGGTTAAGTATGACTGCAGCAGCAGGTGTGCTAACAGGCTTGGCTAAGCTAAAACGCCAAGACTCCGCCCGCTCTCATAACCGGGCCTTACCTACATCGCCAGGCCTGGGAAACGCCCCAGAAGCGGCCCCCAGGTAATTATCTTCTTTTCAGGAATTCAATATAAAAACAAAGATTATTCAGACCTGTATTTGCAAATGTGCTTTTTCATCAAATACTTTGAGCAACAGGAAGCAGTTTAGTTTCTATGTGATTCATGAGAGACACTGGTTTTATGGTTAAAAAAAACGCCAGCACTGACTGTTCACAAAAACATAATGTGTGCCACGTGTCTCTGGCAATCTCTGTACATTTTTTTGAATGCTGGCTGTAATGATGTCATTAAACATACGTCTCCATAAACTACAATTTCCATTCTTCTCATTTAGAAAGCGGAAACGACGCACCGATGTTGTGATAGTGCGCGGCAGGCTCCGCCTCTACTCTGCCTCCGGGTTTTTCCTTGTCCTGGGACTGGTCATATTGGCCGTAGGGATCGGCATGGCGACGCTGGGTTACTGGCCACACAGTGAAACCATGCCCTCGGCCAGATCGCCGACAGGAAGAGGAGCTGAAACATCTGCCACAGGAGAAGGAAATGGTGTCAAGATGGCCGTCACAAACGAGGACGTGGCTAACTCCAGCACGAGCCATAATGTGCAAGGTAAGTGAACAAAGGAATGAAAAGTTAACCAGGTTTGTTTAATTAAATAAAAAATGAAATACATTAAATTGGTTCTGAACATAGACTGTATATAAGAAGTAGATTTAGTCACCAAGACGTCACCATTAAAGTTCTAAGACAAAAACATGGAACACCCAAACCAGACAACACTGTTAGCGACCTGTCAATCATAAGGTAGCTCTTGCCCTAAAGCATAACTTGAAACTATCGATTGAGACCATAAACTCATTTGGAAGCCGTTTCCCAAGTGAGACTTAGAATCATTTTTTCATAGACTTTTATACAATCAGACTTCTTTTTTGCAAGTTGTGGAGTCGCCCCCTGCTGGACATTAGAAAGAATGCAGGTTTAAGGCACTTCCGCATTGGCTTCACTTTTCAGAACTGGAGATTGACGCTTTGTTCTGAAGGTAGATTTTCTAAAAATGGACAGTTTCTCTGGAATATTTCTTAACACTTTTTTGCTCTGTGGTATATTAAATTTTAAATTCCTTATGTCAAATAGCTCATACATTCAATGTGCTCTGCATGTAGGTTCGCCCTCCAAGCAGACTGGGGGCGCTCTGACGCGGTTCCTGGAACAGCACCGTCACTCTGAGCGAATGAAGATGTTCGGGCCCTTCACCATGGGCATTGGGATTTTCATCTTCATCTGTGCAAATGCCATTCTTCATGAAAACAGAGACAGAGAAACTAAGGTAGGGATGAAATCACACAAATACTGGGACATGCATCAGTGGCTACCTGACACTGGAGAAATTAAATACTAGTTGTCAGTGGATTATTGGTGTCTACATGCCAATAATCCAATAAACTGTACCTGGAAATCTAAACAGAACTGATATTGCCTTGCAAGGTGTGAAAGACTGATTTGTGCAGAAATTGGTTCTTCACAAGGTTATGAAGGACAATTTCAAACAGGTGTTTCAATTTTGCAACATGAGTCAATAGAATATGTAGTTAATATTCCTCCCCGATTCCGTATTCTCCTTTCCGTTCTTCCTCCACGCTCTGCAAACTGAGGGGCATGCACAGTGCAGTCATCCATATTCATCATCTCCACATAACTCACATGCAAATCATATTTCAGCCAACCTCATTCCATCTCTCTCCCTGAAATGTTCCTCTGATTACATTTCCTCTGCTCTTATGCCCTCTCTTTCCCTTCCTTGATCCCATTAACCCTCTCCCCCCCTTCCAGGTAATCCATGTTAGAAATCAATCCATGTATTCCAAGGTCACTAACCTCAGACACACAATAACTATAGAATGATATGTTATAATGGAATATTAAACATATTCTCAGGTAATCCAAAAATGCATATGTTTGCTACTACTAATGATATATTTCTCTTCTGCACTAGATAATCCACATGAGAGACATGTACTCCACCGTCATTGACATCCATCGCCTCAGGCAGAAAGAGCAAAAACAACACCATCACCGCAACAGCGCCTATGCAAGAGAAGTTGGGGATCTTCGAGCCTTCGGAACCGATAACGCAGCACGGTTGGGCAGTAACTCCCTCCTGGCGTTCTCCTCTCGGGCCGGAGGGTCGACAGAAGAGGAGGAGGTGCTGTTAGGGGACGAGGAGCTTCACAGACACGGGGGGCAGGCTAGGTTTGATTGTAGCTTTGCAGGGCTGCTGGCGCCGCTCTACAAGGACCGCTCCCTCTGTGGCCCGGGGCTCGGGCTGGCCCACTCTGATTCGGTGCGCCACCAGTGGTCGGTGGATGGGGATGGGGAGAAGGGAGGACACCATGCACGCTCTATTGTCTCCTCCTCTATCTCCGCATTTACTCTCCCTGTTATAAAGCTCAACAACTGCGTTATTGACGAACCGGAGATGGAGGCCATTACTGAGGAAGAGAGAGGAGGCGAGAGGAGAGACGGAGAGAGGTCAAAGCCTCTGAGCTCCATGGAGTCTCTGGTAGTTCCGGTCGCATCTGTTGCCAAGGCCTCCAAACCGCCGGGCTTACACCGAAGTAACTCGGCCTCCTCTTCCTCTCACTGCACCTCCGTCTCCTCTTGCTCCCTCTCCCCTGCTCCCTCCTCTACCTCAGGCTGCTGGCTCTCCCCGGGAGCAGCAAGAAGCGACTTTGGCTCCAACTCCTCCTTGCACATGCTCGGCAGCCACTCCAAATCTCTGGACTTGGAGCGCGGGCCGAGCATGCTCAGCGTTCACCCGGAGCAGCGGAAGCACCCCAGCTGGCCTCGCCTCGACCGTAGCAACAGCAGCCGTAGTAACAGTGGCAGCAGTAAAGGCTACACGCGGCTGGAGGACAGGGAAGAGCAAGGGGAGCGGCTGCTGGATGCGGCTGTCAGGCGCGACTACAGCAAGCGGGACAAGCTGCTCATGATATCAAGGTCTCATAATAATCTGAGTTTTGAGCATGACGAGTTTAACAGCAGCACGCTGAAGAGGGGCAGCTCTGAGACTCGATTCTGAAGACACTAAACTTAAGGTTAAAGACAGTTCTGTCCTGTTCTGTAAATTGCTCTCCAGACTGCATGAGTGAACAGTGCGTTTGTTTCAGGGGGAAACTGAGTTCAACAGCTGCACCCCCGAGAGAGCAAACTCCAACGTGGTTTCAAAGACGGACTGGAGAGTAAGGGGTCATGGACTATCTTGCGCAGTCGAAGGTTCAGGCCTCATTTCGGCAAGACGCTAGCTGCCTGCTATACCGGGTCCAGAGGTGCTGTTCTGATCCTGACTTGTGACCTCCGTGGAAAGAGAAGTTCCCTACAAGGATCAATAAAAAATAAATCCGTAAACTTTAGGTTTTGGAAATAGCTTTTCCTCAAAAATGTTACACGGTTTTATTCAAGGACGCACTGGAAACGCTTCGAGCAAGTTTCTCCCTCAGCGGGTGGCAGTGACGAAAACGCAAATGTTTTATAACAAGATCTAGGCCTGAGAAATGAGCATGACCCGTTTCATATCAGAAAAGAAGAAGCTCTGAGACAATAATAGTAATATTAACGATCTTTGCTTGTACGGCACTTATGAAAACAAAATGACAAAGTGCTTAATATGGTTGTAATCGTACTGAGTTTGATAATGATCATTTTCAACTAAGGGCGATGGTTTAAATCTTTATAAGAGCACGTAATGGCATACTGCAGCGACAAGGTCCAAAACACGTAGATATAGTGGTAAAGTATTTGTTTTAAAGTTTGTTTTTAGTTTTGTTTGTTAGAGATCCGCGTAAGTCGGACAAAACCAGTTACTATGATGTCAATACGCTACAGCCCAGATATAAGTTAAATCAAGATGCTGCAGGCGGCAAAATACAATAACGGAGTCCATGTTTCCCTGCAGACACAATGTTGCTGCCCTTTCCCAAGAACTATAGTTGAGTTTTGTATGTCCGCTTCTGAAAACTACAAGTAACAATCTCCGTCTATGGTTCTTATACTGGCATCTTTCGTTGTTTTCTTGATTGACCTCACTCAGGATATGCAGTCTATTATTCATATGTTGATCTTTCTTGTAGAGCTATCCACGAACCTATTCAGTATTAGAGAAAGCCCACATTTTTGAATATTTATAGTGTTGATATGATCTTTATTTTCATTCGTGATTCATTTTAATCCATCAATGCTCTATGACATGCCAAAAATAATGACAAATAATAATTCCATCTGAGGCATTTCTACTTGATAAATTACCTGTGATTGATTCATGTGGGTCAATGAATATTTTTATTGGCTCTGCACTATTGAAAAAACAATATTTTAAACAAAAATCTGCATAAAAGAGTGTGTTGTCTGTTACAGCATCTGCACTTGATACAACACACACTGGCTTTCCTGCTAAAGTCCGCTTCTTATCTAACTTACAAAGACGCACTGCTATCATCAGTTTGTAAGCTAGATAGTCAATTAGCTGCTCAACTGCAGCACATTAAACAGCATGTAGACGAACCTGCAAATATAACTTTGGTCCGGTTAGACAATGAATTTAAAAAAAACAAACATATTTGACTACAAAAATATGATGACTTGTGAACTGTGATTTCAGTTGGACTTTAAAAAGTGAGCCATGCTGTCCTCGTTTGATGAATCGACTGCAGGTTTTTAATGAATTCAGGAATTCAGCTACTGAGCAACATAGTAATAATGTCTCAGCGTATTTTGTTATTAACATTTTAACAAGGTGTGTCCCAAACTGAACATGTGAAATTGCTCCCGATATCTCTGTTTCAGGTTCCGTTTGGTTTTGCCAGCTACCTTAAAGACACTGTCATTTTTAACACATTTTATCAATGTAGTTAAATCATCCTCTGTGCTACCTTTTAATGCAACACACATTGAATGACAGAACATCAACACCATATGTGTTAAAAAAAGTGGAGGAATCTTGCCAGAAAGCTTCATTAACTGGTTCCCAGCAGTTTATGGGTCAATGTCCAAAATAAATTGTATTTTCACTGAAAGGTTTTTTGTGTGTTCAACCAATACTGATTCCTACACAAAGATTCACACGTAGAAGCTCCTCTCAGAGGTCAGTGGGAGGCCGCAGCATTTCCTGGGTATATGCACGCACATGCACACGCACACACACACACACATACGCACACCTAATTCCTCTTTCTTCCTCCTTCTCTCTTTGTCCCATGCATACAAAACAATAAGCAAAGGTCTGGATGAGTCATCTTCTATTAACATATGCTCCAAAGCTGTTTGAACCACACACACACACACAGAGACAGAGATTTACACCCACACCTACCTAGAGACAGACACACACACCCGCGATTCAATAAGAACACTCATTCAAACTTACGCCATCACACACACACACACACACACAAGGTCCAGACATTTTACAAATATGAATGCATACAAACATATTCTTCCTCAAATGCAAATATAGACGCACAAAAGCACTTCCCATGCAGTTAAAAAGCAGGAGGCTGCGGCTGCTGTCTCATCCTGTGTTACCAAGGGCACAGATGTAATCCTAACCCTTTCTGAAGGCAAGAAACATATTTAGACAGCAGAGATGGATGATGTCGCATCCAGTTAACATTAGGCAGGTACACTAAAATTTGCCTTGTCCCGTTGAAGCTTTCCTTCACTCGAGATTTCAATGTGAATATGAAAAAGAAGGCTGAAGCAATAGTTTTGCTTTCAGCAGTTCCCAGTACAGAGCTGTCATTTTACTGACATAATGTTGGAGTATCTTGTTGCCAGGAAACATTAGGATACAATATTGACCATGTGTCTGTTCTACAATCCATTCACTATCATGAAAATCATAAAAACCCTAAAGACCTTGCAGCTTTCACAAAAAACAAGTCTTTTTTCCCCTGAATGTTGCATCACCATCCAGGGCACAGAGGCAATTGGGATACCGGACTTCCTGTTTCTACATTTTGGTTGCTAATCGCATCTCCTGTTAAAACAGATGGCTGAGTAATAGATATCAATTAAAGCAAATGTTCCCAATGCTTTTCTGTGTGCACGGAAATAAATCCAGAGAATCTAAACGCAAGGGTCCTTTCCTCTGTAATCTGTAAAGTGGTGTATACACATCTCAGTTTTCTTTTTTCTGAGAGGCACAACAGAGCAGTAGCTGTGCTTCATCTGGGTATTTGTTCAATCACAAGCCGATGTGTTACGGAGAGACAGCTCGCGCCTTCTCACCTCCTCGGCTGTGTCACACACTTCAGCTCGCTGAGGGACTGCGAGTCCTTTTTGGAGGGACTCACAGTCTCGCAATATTCTGCAAATTGACAGGATGTGCATGAGGAAACCTGTCTCAATCTTTAAACTTTTTCTATTTATCCACTGAAGCAGACCCATCAGTTACTACAGTTCATCCTGAGGGGAATATCTGTACAAAGTTGCATGGCAGTCCATACAATTGTTGTTGAGACATTTAATCAAAACCACAAATGTCAACCTCATGGCACCGATAGAGAAAAGGTCAGGGGATCATCAAAGTCTCCAGATTCATTGTGTGGGGACCTTGAATCTGTGCAGATCCATCAAGCAGATGTTGAGATGTGTTAGTCTGGACCAACCGACCAAATAACTGGATCAGTAAAAACTTTGACATGTGAAGAAATATCAGGGAATCACCAAAGTCGGTAAGCTTCATCCTCTGGGCACCGTTTATATTTGTGCCAAATTTAAATCAACAGACTGAAATTGACGTTCACAGATCATGCTGCTAGTTTGGCTAAAAATGAAACTATATATTTGTGTCCATGTCTCGCAGCTGAATGCCAAAGACAGGTTATGGAAGTATGGAGAGATAGAGATACACATTGTTGGTTTTGGTCATTTCATGGGATTTGTATACACTATGGAGAATAAAGAATAACAGCAGCCTTATCCTTTTACTTGCAGAAGGCCACTTGGTCTTCAACCTGTTCTGTACTCATGTAATGAAAGCTCTTACATTTGCTGTTCGAGCACCTGCTTTTGAGTTTCTCCAAGAAAACTTGTGCAGAGAGGGATGCTTTTCACGTTTCACAGAGCAGTCTGGAATAAACAGAATAAGAACTGCATAGTATACTAAGCAGTGAAAGCCACCACAGCTGCACAGACAAAGAAAAGAGTGGCAACTACAGAAACTCAAGTCTGCATAACATTCTACAAAAAACCCTGTCAGTGTGCACTCAAAAGGAAAAGAAAAGAAAATATTCCAAAATCATTGTTTTGAAAGGATTTTGTATCATTGGGAGTGAATGACGGTATAAGACTGTAATCAACACATCAGTGTGGCTCTCACGCACAAGTGACCATCACTAACTCCACCTAGATCACATATTATACCCACATCAACAGAAAAGAATGACTTTGAAAACCCGAGGCTCAGGTGAGCTCTCCTGGTTACAGGAGGCAGAGAGAGGATTGATTTTTCATACATTCATTTATTCTCGCGGTAATGTCAGGGTTTTCTTTTCGTGTATATTTGGATTTCTTTTGAGCATGTGCGTTTGTAGGTTGTGTAAAAAAACAAGGACGGCAACATCGTGTGTGCGTGCACGCGTGTGTGTGTGTGTGTGTGTTAGGCCCGCATGTTACTGCCAGTTATAACAGCAGAGATGTGGGCAGTTTAGTGACACACTCAGCTAACAAACAGACTAATTACTATGACACATCTGGAGGGTTAATTGAACGGTTTGCATATTAGCAGAGGAGAATGGCTGCTTGGAGAGCGAACAGCATTAACACAGCTGCCACGGAAAATAACAACGCATGATGTTTGGGATGAGCATTGCTGAATTAGTAATGGAAGTGAGTCATCCAGTCAGTAACATGTTAGTTTTCTAGAGCGCCGAATGCTCTGTTATTCATATTTTCTGATAAGGAAAGGAACAGTAAATGTTTATATCAACACACCGAATTTCTTATTACTTGAACCCACAATGTTCAGACAACAAACCTCGCTGTCTAAATCACTTTCTGACTCCACTCACTATGTTGGGGAGCTTTTAGGAATCACTGCTACAGAATAGAGGGTGAGTCTCTAGTGTCAAAGGTCCTTCCCATACAGCTGACTGAATGTGTCCGTCATTGTTATTAAAACCTCCCTGCCATGTTGTCTTTATGTCATGTTGACCCCTCTCCCAGTCTCTCCTCGTCCCTTTGCACTGAATCCGGTGTAATTAAGCAGAAAACTGAGTCTCCCTGCAGCGTGTGTCACTGGAGGCGCCTTGGGGTGATAGTTCCAGTGTGCGAGTGTGTGTGTTCGTGCATCTATCTGTGTGTTGGTGCGCTTGCCATGAGGCGGCAGTGGGGGTGCCAGCCTCGTTGCCATAGCAGCCCGAGATGTGCTCTGGACCCCTGCCTGAAGATTAAACTCACTCACACACGTGTACACGCGCACAAATTGAGCTTTTTGAAAACAATATTACCCGTTAACAGCCGGGCATTAAATGAAGCCGAAAAAAATAAAAAATAAAATCTAAACACTAAATTAGAGCTTTTATCCTGGAGATAATCCAATTGGTTGCTGCTCCCACAGTGATAATGGACAGATCAGGTAAGGTCAGCACAATTTATCTGATCCGCTTGACCTGAATTTGTCCAGTAAAAACGCTCCGATCCCTGCTACACTGCTGCCTTGCTATGCCATCAGTCTTGAGAGGAATTGTTCTAAAAAAGCTACAGTAGTAAAGACGGATACAGTGCAGACTGAAGTAATAATTTATGGCGTACTGTAAGCCTGGAGACTCCTTCCACTGGCTTTGTGGTGACCTGATGGTGGAAGCGAGATGTACTCAATGATACTAGCATTTGGCAAAAAAAGCCTGTTGTGGTAATAACAGCTTTCAAGTTCTAAAGCTGGCTTTGAATTTCAAGCTTCATCTTCAAGGCTTTGAGTGAAACTCATAAACTCATTTCATAGTGTTTGTTTTATTTGCCGTATTTTAGCAACTTTCTAACAGAGGGGTGGGATTTATGGTGCTGAACCTCTCATTCAGAAATAATTTTAACAGAAATCCTTAAAAACCGGACGCGTGGAGTTTGTACTCCATCGATTCAGCTTTGCACTCCTAAAACATTATCGTACTCACACTGCACAGTTTAAAAAAAAAAAAAAAATGATGCAGCAAAACCATCTTTGTAATAGAGTCTAAAAAAATATGTTATCAAGTTGCATTATTGGAAGTATAAGATGCAGGATTTTTGGAGCTTGTCAAATTAAGGCCGGAAGGGAAACACACACCAGCGGCATATGATGCATGTCTAAACGCCGGCACCGTTGTTTTTTATGTCTCGACACCCACCAACCTGTGACGTGTGTCAAGATGCCGCCAGTGTGCAATGTGTGTCAACTCCTTGGCATATGCTACTGTCCTATTTTCTCGATTCTTAAAAAAAAAAAAAAAGAAGCTAACACTTAATCGCATTTGCTTGACAGAGCAGCTTGACTGCACACTGAACTAATACTCCGGTGTGTGTTCAGGGCTGGAGGTCGACATGAACCTTTGCATTGCATCGCCTGTATGTTGTATGTACCTGTAAGTCAGGATACCTCAGCCTCTGCTGCATCAATTATTTATAAGTTGCCACGATCCCGATTATTATTGCTTTGTGCACAGATCATATTCTGATCATTTTACCTGTAACAGTTGTAGTTTCACTGCATTACCTTTGACATGTAGGATGGTAAATGATAAATAATATTGCGGGAATTCTTCCAAAGTCACTTGCAGTAGTTGAGAAACTGAGAAAAAGGGGTAAAGGAGGCAGCGTTGTTTAAGACAATGTGTATTTGCTCAGGTACATTATCATTCCCAGCAAGTAATACTGCAAAAATAATTCAGCGTTACAAACATAAATATTGTATTTGCATACTCATGAAAATTCATCACAACAAAACTTAGCTTTCTCTTCAAAAGGCTTGCCTCTAGCTTAGGAGTTCCTTGACTCTTACGCAAGAGGCAACTCTCTTAACTCTCTGGGGTTTCCTTCTTTATACTATGCAAATAAAACATTTCCACTGTTGAATCTCAAAAATGACTGAAAATTGAGAAAGGTGTACAGCTTATCTAAGACCGAGATGACTATTGTTACCTAGGTTATGTTTTCGGCTCGGTTTGTCTGTTCGTCAGCAGGATTGCAGAAAAACTACAGTCCGGGTCTTCATGAAACTTGGTGGAAGGGTTTAGCATGGACCAAGGAAGAACACATTACATTTT
Organism: Bovichtus variegatus; assembly: GCA_943593645.1. Classification (NCBI taxonomy): domain Eukaryota; kingdom Metazoa; phylum Chordata; class Actinopteri; order Perciformes; family Bovichtidae; genus Bovichtus; species Bovichtus variegatus. The sequence continues at coordinate 13,062,111 of CALSCE010010644.1, read as the reverse complement.
GGAGCGATCCGAATCACTGGGCGGATACACAAATTATGTCTCACTTTTTTTTAACATTGCGAAGTTAGGGCACGTGATGTTAAAATAATTGGAAAAATGTGTTCCCGACTGGAAAAATTCATGTGAACGGCCCCTCAAGTCGGAACAACAACTTTGAAACAACTATCAACCGTCTGAACGCTCTGAGCAATAAAATACAGGAAATCTTCTTTGTGCTATGTTGTTTCCCACATTACGACTTACAGCTCATGAACACACTCAAGTCGGAATAACGACTTCCCAACTCTGGGAATGAGACCATCCGAGGAGCAAGTGAATGCACCATTGGCACCGCCTGAGTTTCGTTGCTCCTGAAGTAGTGTTATTGTAAGTTTGGCCTCCGAGTGAGGCGAAGGCACTGAAACATACCACAGCGTTACCACGGTTTTGCACTCGCAGTCTTGTGAAGGGAGAGCTGAGCGGAGGTGTATTCAGTTGATTGCAATCTGCAAACGCAACGCTAGATTTTGTCAAATCCTACAACACTGTCCCTTTAAATATGTGAAACCATACCGCTGCAGTGAGGTGGTGGCTGCCCGTGTAATGGACTTTACTCGTACAGCAGTTATGCCCCAATATCAAATTAATTTGACAGTGATATAGGGATGTCTCAAAATGGTTTTAATGGTGCTTAGTAGAAAACCAAAGGCCTCCGCAGCGATGCTCATTAGACACACACACACCGTGCCAGCACCAGGTGAGTCACCGGTGGGCTTTGCATCTGCTCCATATTCCTTTCTAAATACAGTCTCTGTCTTTCTATTTCTCCACCCATCTGTTTCTTTTCTCTCTTCTGGTCTCTTCTTGTTTTCCCCACGCTCAGTCACTACCTTCCTCATCCCGTCTCCTCTCTTCCTCTCAATTATTTCTTCTCTGACTGTACTGCCTACCTCATTGTCTCTCCTCGTATTCTCTCTTTTCTTTTACCGGTTTCTCTCTTCTCTCTATACTGCACGTCTCTGATCCCCTCCTAGTGTCATACAAGTATCCTCCTTTCTCTCTGTACTCCTCTCCTTTGTAAGAACACGATAGAAGAAACTTGTACGGTGAGCGAACAGGCAGACGGTGTTAATATCTCACACACTCTTGAGTGAGTGCTCCTCAGACACGCAGATGGAGAGAGCCGCTAATGAGAGAACCTTTATGAGTTCACAATGCTACGAATGATAAAACTGTCAGAGCAGCACTGTCTCAGTTATTTGTTGTTCACATTAGTGCTATCTTTTGTTTATCTGCTGCTGCGGCATCTCTTGTTCTTGCAAATTATATCATCAATCAAATAAAAGACTCCATTTAAACAGGCTATTAACAGATCTGTATGTGGATATCTTATCTGGATAAAAATAAATTAGTGTTTCAGGGGTATTTTGCCCATGTTGTGTTGCAAATCCATAATGTATCAATGTTTGATAAAACCCATGTTGAGAAAATGTCCTGACTTTTCAGTCTCTATTATTGGTTACGCTCCAAAAATGCTGGATCCTACATTTCCCATAATGCATCGCATTAGCATCTTTACTCATTGCCTGGTAAATGCTGATGTCAAAGTCCACACCTCCAGTTTGTAAAACGCTCTTTCTATTAAAATTTTTTAGTTTCTAATTCTAATCTGAGATAACCCCGATAACATCATTAGGGTTGTTTTTTTCAGACTTTAGAAAGCTCATCCAGCATCAGAGGGTACATTACACAACTGTTTTAACAGGCTGACTACAACTCTTGATAACAAGTAAACTGAACTTCATATATAAAATCAGTAGAGTGCCCCTTTAATCTGGGCATATTAGCTTTTTTCCAGATGATTTTTGGGTATTTTGCCACCATTTCATAGCTGGAATTATCTGGAGACGTTGCAGTTACATGGTATGTGTTTTAACCCCTTCAGAATGCCTCATTCTGGAACATTCTTACAGGAAAAGCTTGACATTTGGAAAATACATTCATTAGCTTTCTTGCTGAGAGTAAGAAGATTGTTGTCACTCTTATGTCTGTACGTTAAATATGAAGCTATTGCAAGAAACTGGCTAAACAGGGGGAAACAGCCAGTCTGGCAGGTAACACAGTTAGCCTACCAGCACCTCTAAAGCTCGCAAATCATTATGTAATGTTTAGTTTGTTCAATCAGTCAAGTAAACAAATGACAATTCACTGCTCTTCAGGAGTTTATGTACAGCAATGGACCATTTCTCAAAATGTCAAACTATTCCTGGCCGACAAGTTGAAAGTTCACCTAACTCGGCCTCTTTCGACCACAGCAAACGAAAAACTGTATTTTTTTCCCTTGACCTAGGACACAGGCTCTGCCTGCCTAATTTGCAATTTATGATCAAATCTTAATGCGGGCATAATCGAGATAAGTAAAAAGCTTATATATAGCCGGTGTAAACGCTAAGGCCCATGTTAACATCCAGATAATGTACACAGATACACGTCTCATATGGTAATAACGGGTATAAATGGGGACAAAAGACATGAATACAGATTAACACAACAACACTCTTCTTCCATCAATCTCTCTAAATCTAGACTAACGTATCAAACACATTTTGATCATCGGTCGATCTTTTTCTATACGATGTTTGTGCTAGACCGAAATGTTTAGGTACAATGAGGTGCTCTCTACACATTTGAACTTGTCTTCTCGAAGTAGTTTGTGTAAACAAATCTTTAATTTTAATCAAGCATACATGAGTACAAATATGAAATGAGTAAGGACGAATAGCAATGCATTTGAGTTGATGAGATGAAAGGATAGGACGAGCAGAGAGAGGAAGAGAGACTCGTGGGAAATTAAGACATTCTGGAGGTTCGTGGACGGATGCATCTATGGGTAGGGAGCGAGCTAGTGTGGGTAGATTGTCAGAGAGGTCACACAAAGAGACATGTGTGTGTGTGTGTGTGTTTTGTGCTTTGAGTGCATGTTTGTGGTCTCCGAATGGGACTTATCTGGCTCTTAAGAGTCAGCAAACTAAAAGCTTTTTCACTGAACACACACACACACACACACACACACACACCTTTATGTCTGCATTTATTCACTGCACACAATGTACATGTACACACACACAAACATGCACTCATAGCTGATGTTATAGTCACTGCGGGAAGATGTTTGGTCTCTGTCCTCATTAATAAACTACAGCGCATGCATGAATGAACTAATCTGCGTGTGTGTTTGTGAACAAATTTAAAAATAAAATGTCCGTGTGTGTACTTTGCGTCTCTTTAATTTTATGTCCGTTTGTGTGTCCTAATGGATGCGTAGTAACCATAATAACAGTACACACATACACATTCTAACATGTGGATCTTTGCACACGTATGCCTGTGTGTGTCCAACTGTGAGCAAATTAACTGCAACTCCATTGCATGTGTCACCATCTGTGTGACTCCCTGTGTATGTGCGTGCACTAAAAGTTTAAACGCCCCCTCCTGTATTTCCTGTCTCTGCAGGCATCATCTGCCTACTCAACCAATCAAGAGGAAGCGTCCCACATCCTTCTTAACGAGCCAATTAAATTAGTGCTGCTGAAAGGAGCGACCTCGGGGCACTAACCCCTCTTCCTGCTACTGCTTTGCTCTTCTTCTCTCTCTTTAATTGTTATACCCCCTCTCTAAATCATCTTCCCATCTGTGGCACCCTTGCAGTTTGTCTTTCTTTTTGTTTCTCTCCTCCTTTTGTCTTTCCAAGTCCCCCCCCCCCCTCTGTCTCTTTCCTCTCCAGCTATTACTGATCCATTATCCATTCTTTCCTTGACCAGCCTAATTGGGCTCGTCAGTCATCTATCTTATTAAAGAGCTGTATAGATTGGCAATAGGACACACAAGCAGATTTTTCAAAGTGCTCTTTTATGTGATTAAAGTAAAAGGATAAGTTGATTGCAAATTGGAAGGTATAGCTTTAAATCTGCTCCAATCAATATTCTAAAATTGACGATTGATCAATGATCATGAAATGCTGATTACGTTTTGTGAAAGGAGTCACTTGTCTTGACGAACCCACGGAGAAGTATCACCAAACGCTACAGAGCTTTTTAGTACAGTATTTAGTTACCAAAACAATTTGAAATAGAAATGAAAATGAACCAGTATGACCATGACGATGAATGAGTTTCAGAAATATTTAAACAATATAACCAGTACATACATAACATATGCAATGTGTGGCAGACGGAGGCAGCGGTATCGCCTCCCTGACCCCAGAAGAGAGAAGAGTCTGTTGTTGGGATGATCGAGGTCTTTTATGATCCTTTCAGACAGACAAAGTTAATCAGCTGGGCAGAAGCAGCACTCAAAATGAACGCTACATCGCTCCATGTCTGCTCGATGAGTAAATCCACAGTTAATCTGCATCATCAGGACTGCGTGGGCGCGGTTTGATCAGATTTGATTGACAGCCGCCAAACGATCCCACCAATCGTGATTAGCTTCCGATTCAAATATGCTGGATCCTGATTAGTCAATCGAAGTACGTCACATCAACTATTCAAACTAGTTTTCTCTGTGACAAAGTTTTTCTGAAGTGATTTCTTTTTGGAGCATGGGGAGATTTTATGTGCCACAACAGCACAAGTTAGTGGTTATTTATCTGTCATTAGGTGGGTATTACAGTATGTTACTGTTACCTTATATAAGGTATACAGATGGGATACAAATGAAACAAAACATGCTGCCATCAAAGCTAGCTGGCACAGAGTGTTCAAGTCTCTGAAACACAATTCTTCCAAGAAATATTCCCAGATAATGGTGATGGAGAGAGCTGTCTATCTCATAGGCTATCATTTGGGTTGAGATGTGGTGATTCATATCATTTTTTTACTTATCAAACCAGTCACCCTGTGTGCTTTGTATGGAAGCATCTGCATTCTGGTTTCTCTTTCAACATGTCAGGCCTATGCACAATATATTTTAACTATATAAGGCTCAGACACATTGGTTCAAGCATCTGGGAGACATTTGCTCACAACGCCTGATGTTGACCAACAACCGTGCAAAGAGCCAGAAAACATCCAGTTAGCTGCCCCCCTGAGGGGCGAGCTCAGATGAAAACGGCGAGATTTAATCCACCCAACAGGTGGGGATAAAGTGTGTAAACAACATCCGTCAGTAGAAATAGTGACGTGGAGCAGAGCATCAGAACAAACAACTCTTCACATGTTGACGCAGATGGACAGCAGAAGAAGACCAAAGCCAGATAAGCTAAGAAGAAAATAACGAGGCAACAACAAACACAAGTTCATCACAATCCTGCTTTCAGTTCCAACATGCTAATAGTGGGTTGAGAAATTGGCATAAATAACATGAATCCATGACTCCACCATGACTTGTGTAAGCAAGCTGGTAGATACAGAGTAAAGGTTTAAAATGGGGTTTTACTGACACATACTAGGCCTGGCGGCATCATCTGAACACCGCAGTGCGGCTAAAGATTGTTGCAGAACACGACAGTAACTTCAGCCACTTCACTGAAACGTGCCACCAAAATCTCAGTGGGACTAAACCAGCGACATTTGATTTGATCGCTAAGTATCCAGATCAAATTGTGTGCCCCAGATCTCAGAAGGGCCACTCTTTATATTTAAACAGGACTCGTCTAAAAAGCCTCAAGGGGGACTCCTAGAGGCTGCACTGCTCCTTAGACCCAACTGGACTAATGTGTTTTAAACAAAGATAGCATGACTCAGGGATAAGACGGAGGCTGTGGGATTCATATCATTACTCGACCGTACTATGAGTCATGTGATGTCATCATATTGTCCCATCTCCTCTGGATCTGTCTTTTATCTATTTTTTTCTCTTTTACGTATTTTATAATCTTCATAAATGTTCTTATTGTCATGATTATGATCAGGATTCTACCATTTCAATCCAGCCTCGTCCTGCCTTTTTCTGTCAGCGCAAAGACAAACTTGGCCTCGGCTCTACAATCGTGCTTAATCAAATCACATATTCATTATTTATATTTCCACGCGGAACAGAGTCATTATCGTAATTTATGCTAAACTTCCGTCTGATCTTTCTAAGAAATGACCTATTCTGTATTTGGGACGTAGCTCGTTTGTGAAGAAAAGGGTCACACAAACCTGTCGATCATGTAAAATACAAAATCACTGCTACAAAATGATGTGTTTAGATAGGATACATTTTAAAAGCATTGGCTTTTTGCTATGCTGTTTAAGGAAAAATATTTTAAATATTTTAGGGGTTTGTGTGACCCTTTTCTTCACAAGTGAGCTACGTCCCAAATACAGAATAGGTCTTTTCTTACAAAGATCAGACGGAAGTTTAGCATAAATTACGATAATGACTCTGTTCCGCATGGAAAAATATAAATAATGAATATGTGATTTGATTAAGCATGGTTGTAGAGCCGAGGCCAAGTTTGTCTTTGCACTGACAGAAAAAGGCAGGACGAGGCTGGATTGAAATGTCTCAATTAGCATTAATAGTGAGACCGAGAGGGAAACATCAGTCTCATCGCGTCTCCCATAATTGTTTCACACACACACACACACACACACACATTACAGGTAATTTTAGCAGACGCTCTTATCCAGAGCGACTTACAGTTACTAACCACAGGGACAGTCCCCTGGAGCAACTCGGGGTAAAGTGCCTTGCTCAGGGGCTCAATGGTGGCAGCCTAGTATTGAACACACACACACACACACACACACCATTCCACTGGTAAAATAATGCATAATATCTGTGAAGTCACAGAGTTATGAATTATAGCAGCATACACAGAACTTAAAAGCTGTGTGTGTGTGAGGAGCGGAGAGTACTGTCATATACACAAAGCAGGCTTAAGTCTTTGGTTCTGACAACTGAAAGACAGAGTGTGTGTCCTGTTGGCTCAGCAACATACTGAATAAGCACATGTAAGTGTCCAGGTTCAAATCCCAACATGCCATCAACCCTTGACTCCAATTTCAAATACTAGCTTCACTGTAAACGATCCAATAAAGGTGGAAATGCACAAATAAATCCTCTTTACAAGGTAATCCGTACAAACGTAATCCCCTGAAAATGAAAGCTGAACTTTATAGACATATGATGTGCCGTATTGGTCCTTTTCCACTGAGGCTCTGGACCACTCTTACAAAACACAACATACAGTCCAGTATAACAAGTGATAACGTATTTATTGGCACACTGTAAATATAAAAGTGTATGTGTTATAAATAGAGCCGTTATTTATTTACCAATTACCGTGTCCCAGAAAGACATGACAGTGTGACAGTGAGCCAGCAGGCACAACAGCAGGACCCTGAAACTGAAGCAGCTACATGAAATTATTTCTAACGTGCCCCATTTCTTAAGAGACGACAGAGGGGATTGTTGTGACACGGACAGCTTGTGTCAGCAATGAAAATGATTTAATCAAGGTGTAAATGTTCTAAACTGAAACACTTGGTATCTTTCAAGTGTATATGGCAAACAAGATAAACATACTGATGATTTAGTCAGTGGTGAGCAAGTGACGAAACTAGAGTATAGGACGCTTCTTAAAGTACCACCTACAAAAAGAAGAAACAAAGAAAATGTCTAAAAACAAAGAACAAGGAAACCAGTGACTTCAGTTCAGATACTTAATGTGAATCATAAGATTTAGCCATTCCAAAAAAAGACACACTGTCTCCAACAGATGTGTAGATGTGTTGAATCAGCAAAGTGCTTGGTGAGACAGCGGGGCTTTGATGGCCTTTTAGACGCAGAGGCGTATATGCTCAGGGAAATAGTACAATAGAACCAGCCCTGCTGCTGCCATGGCTAATAAAAAGCGTAGATTCCATAATGCTACTAGAAAATGTTCATGCTGTACCCTACATTTCTTTTGGGATTTCTATCGTTGTTCCCAAATATGATTTGAATATATTGCCGTGAGGTATTAATCAGTGACTGAGAATGATCATTTTCAGACTCACCTTCAGTCTCAGGGATCTGAGGATCAGAGACACCTGTAGCATTCTTCATGAGTGTAATCTGGGCCATGTCCTTCAAAACACAACAGAAGGTCAATATAACTACAGTGTGTGAGTAACAAAGATAACAGAGGTACTAGAACTTCAAGGACCAGTGGACTAATAGGTAAGTCGATCAGCGGAAAAAAAATTATCGCAGGAAAAGTCATTTCTCACGCAGAAATGGCAGAAAATGTTGTTTTCAGTTTCTCAAATATGGAGATTTACAGATTTTCTCTGTTTTATATCATATTAAACTGAATATCTTTGGGTTTTGGGATGACAAAAAAAGACATATACAGACATCATCTTGGACTTTTGAGAAACTAGGAAGGACATTTTTCACTACTTTGTGACATTTTATAGACGATTAATTGGGAAAATAATCGGCAGATTAATCGATAATGAAACGTATAGTTGCAGCCCTAATAGGTGCAGTTTGGTTTAAAAGATGACATATTTGAATATGATGCATCATACATCACTGTAAAACTGCTCTATGCATCGCAGTCACTGTTTTGTAATACATGTTCACACAGGAATCATACTACAGGATAGAGGATACTATTTAAAAACATTTTTTTAGGTTTTCTGCATTCAGGAAAATCTGAAAAATAAACAAATCATTCTATAAATTTTGAGTATTAGTATTGTTCATTGCAGTAAGCCGTGCGGTAATAGTGACAGTTTTAACAGAAGCAGTAAAATAGTAAAGTAGTTGTACTAATCATATGGAACAGGCTGTTTATGACCATGAATAATAAATGATGTTGATCAATATGCTCAAACTGCTTTTTAGACATTTTTCAGAAATATTCTTTCAGTAACCGTTTGTAGAAAACATGCTGTGAAAATGATTTATCACATTAGCAAATCAAATCCTAAGCATTATACATAATTACTTTATCTTTAATGTTATTTCCCTCTTACATTTCTCCCGTCATCTTTTCTCTGCTGTCCTCACAACCTCCATGCCTCTGCACCTTCTTCCCTGTACTGGAAACATTTTCCTGTCCTCTTTATCCAACAAATTCACCTTCAAAGACCTTATTTCTTCCTTTTTGCTCCTCTCCTTTTCACGCACTTTATTTCCTCCCCACTCAGTCTCTCTGCATTCATCCTACTTCCTTCTCTCTCATCACTCCTCTGTAAGTCCTCTCCCAAATTACTTAGAAATGAAACAGGCTTAAAGACACTGTGATCCTGTCTAATCCTCAATGTACTCTTAAAGGAATCCCACGTCTCAAGGTAGCCTTATTATAGAGATACCTTCATATATTTAAGTTTCAAAAAGAAACTAAATGCAGGCAAGCTATTTCAAAAGGCTTTTCCTTCTAAGGAAAATCGAAGGAAGGCTGTGAATTTGTGTGTGTGTGTGTGTGTGTGATGGCTTAAATTCAAAGTAATGTTCTCACTGTATACCCTCATCATTGGCCAGACTCAAGGAACTGTCTGCTGTAAATCTACACAAAGTTATTTTTTATACACACTGCTCCAGCAAGAAATAACTCCTTGGAGAACTGCCTGGTCTGTGATGATTTAAAGATACCTAAGGGATAATAAAAGGCAAAAGATGAACTGGAACAGTCTAGAGGCAAGATGACACACACACACACACACACACACACACACACACACACACACACACACACACACACACACACACACACACACACACACACACACACACACACAAAGAATGCATTTGCACTTTCCACCCAGGGGCTAAATCTTTTCGGTGCATCATAGTGTCGTGGAAATGTTTGACTTTACTTTTTTCTACAATCATGATTTAATTCCAGTGTAAATACAGAGAAAAAAAAAACTGCTTTAGCGGTGTTAGAATATTTCAGCGATTTTGCTTCTACGAACATCTATTTACAGCTTTTTCATGTGCGCGGTTTTATGATGACTTTGATTTACAACTCAACTTTTGTGAAAACACGGGCTTCACTCTTGATCAATAGACACTTGTGCAGTTTTTTCTTGGTGGAGCCTTTACTAGCAACTGTTTGAGGGTTTTTTTATTAAGCTTTTGGCTGTATCTCAACACCTATGGCTCTGAAATTTTGTTCAGACATTCATGGTCCCCAGAGGTTGCATCCTACTGACTTCAGTGGTCTGCTCACTGCTTTCTAGCACCACCGTGAGGTTGAGATTTTGGTTTTGAGCCAAACCATCCAATTGCGTTTTTTTGTTCACTTCGCTGCAATGTGAAACACGTGTTGCAGTTAAACTAACCGTGCTAGATGAAGGTCACTGTCTGACCTCACGGAAAAAAGCACAGAAAAAGTTTGATGCAATCATTTGAAAGCATGGTACAGTCTTCTGCCTGTATGAAGAATAATGAAATGAAAGTGTAATTTACTGACAAACATCACTGGCTCAATGTTACTAACTTTATGTCTCCAGGAGTGGAAAAATTCTCTACTGCAACAGACTATAGGGGTTTCCGTAAGAAATAATTGGTGTAAGAAAAGATTTCAGTGTCCCTGACAAATGAGAGAAATTCCGGTCAAATATTATCTGTGTTCATTGAGCTTTAAAAAACAATTAATCAGCAGGCTTTATAAATAAAGATGCCGAGGCACAGCATCAGCGGTCTCCGTGACTTCAGACTGTAACATTATCTCAGACTCGTTGTCAGTAGACATGCTTGCGGTGCAATTAACAGGCCACAATTGTCAAGATTAATTTTTTAAGTAGAAGGATATCTGGAAATGACATTTTAGCCTGTTTTAATACAATTAAAATTGTGCTTAGAATTATTTGCACCAGACATTATGACCGGAGAGATTTAAATATGTCGAACGTCAAAAAACGGTAACTAACGATAACAGAAACCCTGCTATGGACAGAGTTATTTTCTTGCCAGCATTAGCATGTTAGCATTGTGAGCGTGTTAGCATGCTGATCTTCGCATTCAGCTTAAAGCACCTCTGTGCATGAATACAAAATCAAAGAGGTGCTTGTGTGGCTGTACACTGTATAGTCTGGTCGGCTATTGTAGCTGTAACTTGAAATTACAGCGTCCATAACAACTCATGCAGTAGGCGTAGAACTTGTCTCTGAATGTCAAAATTAAGAAAAGTGTCATGCCGACTGGAGAGATGAAAGGACAAAAAGGGAGAATGTGGATAAGAAGAGAAAAGAGGGATAAATAAATGAAAGAGTGAAACTGAGACAGGCTAGAACTAATCCCATCTTTCTCTTCCCCTTTATCGCTGCTCATTTTCATTGTAACCTCCTCCCTCTCCCATGTCTCCCCCTCTCTCTAACACTTCCTACTTCTCGCTTTTTTCTGAGGCTAAATGACCCCTCTCAGTACAGAAGCATCATCGGGAGGATGAGATGACCTTTTAGTCCACCCTTATAATCTCTCGCTCACACACATCCTCTCTGTCTATGTATTTCTGCCTCCCTCTATCCCTCTCTCTTCCTCATCCGTCTCTCCAGTCCCTGCCTGCCTGTGTGTGAATGTGCCACTCAAATTTCAAAGTAACTAATAGAAGGGACTTATATGACAAGCCACCCTTTCACATTGCTGCTCTCTCACTCTCTAAGGCAAATTAATGTTTGTGGATATGAGATTAAACTTTTATTAAAAGCTTTTCTCCTTCACCTCTTCTCCCCGTGTTCTGCCTCGATTCCTCCAATGAATTGTAGCTTCTGGTGATGAAGGTGCCTCAGCATAGTGCTTGTGTCAGAAAAATATTTTTGAGTTATTGCGATACTTGTTGGAGCTTATCGCCTGCTCGTCTATGGGCAGCGGAACAAGACTGCGGACGTACTGCTGGACTGTTGCTTCAGCTCCCTGGTGTGAGTGAGTGTCGTGTGAACAGTTCATCGCCTCCTCTGCCCAACAGACTTACACGCTCATTCATGTAGCCTTCTCCTGCAACTACACAATAAAAAACACAGCCTGTGAGGTTGTAAATATCATGACAGATGGATGAAAGATTAACTGACAACTTCACACTTCTTAGATCCTTAGCACTAGTGGTGCTAACAGGTTAAAGTCTGCCGTTTATTCTCCAAAAGGTGGGCATATTGTCAGTTTGTCAGCTCTACCTTGTCAGACTTAGCTCATCTCTCATGAGTCAAAACTCGTTTCTGAGCATCAACTGTATATATGTTTGAATGCTGATGGGATGTAACAATGTTGAATTTCCTATAGTTAGGATGAGAACATGCATATCAAATTCCAATTGCAATCACATTTAGTCATCCCTTTTGTAGTCATAAAATAATGTGTTCTTAAAGGTTTATTGTAAATAGTATTTTTTAATTAGCAGTTCAGCAGGTAATTAGCTATGTAACCTCAAAACTAAAATTAGCAGTCTGCTCGTGGCTCGTTCAACAAGGTGGAGGAAAAAGATGTGTGTTCATGTCTGTAAATTAGATGAAAAGGAGATTTTAGCAGAAAAGCTAATGTGGGCTGTTGTTCAAAGTCAGCTCTTGTGTTGTGCAGCAGGCTTCAGTCTGGGTCAGCGTGACTCTGCTCTGCGTATGACTGAGATCACTGCTTAATGATTGATAATTTGATTTGCTGTATCGAAATAAGGCATACATCGACGTAGACGGATACCTAGAGGTATTCTGTCAAACTCATGCAAAAGGGAGCATCATGACAGCAAAAAATATAAAATATACATTTTCGTCGACATGTTCAACATTACAGGTCAGGTATTTAATCCACTGGATTAGCCAGAAATACTCAGTCCCATCTGGGTATTTTATCTGTAAATGGTTTCTCAGTTGAAAAATGGACTTATAATACTCATAATATCTACTATGTACCAATATCATGATTAAAAATGACATACAGCGTGAAAAGCAAATTTGATCCATAACGCTCACTCCTTTATCAGTAGATAGATATTTCCTGTAAAGAGTAAGTGTTGCACCTTATTCTTTCACTACAACTAGATAATAAAATCCATTGAAACTGGGCAATTTAGCCATATTATGTAAATAAGAACTTTTCTGGAACAATATGAATAATGCAATGTTATAACGATAAAGAAATGTCAGACAGTGGGTAAATACTGGAGATATTTATGTGATGAATGCCTTCTGTCCTGCAGCTTGTCATCAACGGGCTTTAAGAGTCATTTTTAAATCAGATTTCTGTTTCTCATATGAGCTCATTGTCGATCCATTTAGCTCATCCGTAACTCTGCTCAGAGCAATATTGTGTACTTGAAATATTTCACATTTCCAGCTGTATTATTATTACAGTTTATCTGATCCACAACTGTAATTAATCACAGGGATTACAGCAGTAGATCTGTGACCAGGATCTGCAGATTAAAGGATGAAACCTGCTTTATCAAATTAAAACTTCATCTCTGCTGTGAGGGAGTGTGTGTGTACAGTGTGTTTAAATGCCCCCCCCCCCCCCACACACACACACACAGCGGTGACGTGCTGATGAGGACCCGTGCTGTGTGCATGTTTGTGTGTTTAAACATGAAGGATGCTACTGGACACTCTTACGTAACAACCCTGTCGGCCCTGATGCTAAATCGTCGCCATGGAAACAAAATTAGCTCCTGCAAAGCTTTTTATCCCCCCCCCGTCGGTCTCTCTCTAGCTGCTTTATTTTTCTCTGTCCTCACCTTGCTCCCCTTGTTGTGAGTCTCTCTTGGTTTCAATTCGATATAAATGGGCTTCGATTAAATATAAAATACAAGTGCATGCTCTTTCTTTTCTCCATCTCTCGTTTACTTTCCTGACTTCCAACTGCTTTCTCTCTCCTCCCCCATGTCTCCTTCCCTCAGGTCTCTTTCATCACATCTCTCTCTCTCTCTCTCTCACCCGCCCACCAGGTCTCTCCACCGCTCATGTTCCCCGTCCTCTCTCACGGTCTGGTCCTCACTTTCCCTATATTCCCCATCTGGCTCGTTCCTGTCAATCCATCTCTCTTTGAACAGTTTAATTGAAATGGATTATGGATTAACTATGATTTAACAGTTTCTGCCCCACCTAGACCCCTTGTCCCTGTCAATCCCGCTCTCAATCTCCTTGACTGACTATGTGATAATCGCAAAAGACAAATATTTCTCTGCCTGTTTTCGTCACTTTTACCTCTCCCTCTGTCTCACACTTCCACCCACCATCCTTTCTCGTTTTTAGTCTCGCTATTAGTCTCTCGGCAGCTCTAATCTCTCTGAACACACTTTGTCATTCTTCTTTTCCATTTACAATCACGGACAGATTAATGTATAACAGATTTCCTAATTTTCCCTTTTCCCCTCACCCTCAGACCTGTCAATCTCATATATCACAAACGGCAAGCTAATAACCAGTCAATTTAATTTGTCATTATCTCATCTTACCTTCATGCCACCATTAGGTTCAAGCATCAGGACATGGATGAGTGTCAGAGAGAGAAAGGGCAGCAGAGCAGTAAAGAACAGTATGTACTGTAATGTTTGTGAGAGGAGAAGATCGGACTGATTTTCAGTTTTCCATCACTCTCCTCACACTGCTCGTCTTTGTGTAACCGCTCTCTCTCCTCAATGTGCTTTTCCATTTTACTCTTTTCAGTCCTGAAATTTGCTCTTCTTGCCTTTGCTCTTTCCTTATTTACACTCTACAGAAAACAGGCAGAAACAGCCAAGAGCAAACTGTGTATAGTGTGAAAAGTGAGATTGTATACGGTATGCTGTACTACAAACTTTGACAGCAACAGGTAAAACAAAACCAACTCGTCATTATAGATTTAGTCATTCTGATCAGTACACACTACACTGACATGTAAACGTGTGCTAAGAGATGTGGAAGTATGATTTCATCTGTTTGCAGAAACTTAAAACTTTTGCTGTCGGAAATTTAACAACTTTTGGATGAGAAAGACTTTTGATTGACGCCAGAATAAAAAAAGAGAAAAGCTACAGTTGTCTAAATACAAGGAGATCAAATAATGAATTTCTGTAGATTACTTAATGATGTAAAAAAATAACTTAACAGCAACCAAAAGGAGTTGCAACAACACTGACGAAACAACAACAATAATGTCTAATTTTTCTCAGTGCGCTACCTAATTACTGTACAGATTGTCAGATATGTCTAGTATATATAGAATATATCATCATCTCTATGTGCTGAAATTAATACACTTTCTTTCATGTAGTTTGATGGCTTGACAACATAAAAAAAAGACTTTTCATAGTTGCCATATCTTCACTATCTAAACATGACGTAGCCTCTGTGTGACGTAGAAGCTTCAGTTACAATAGAGGTCATGTTCACTTCCTCAAAAATGTAAGTACAGTCTGGTGGTAACACCGAGATCACACATGCAGACAAGAGCTGTGATCGATGAGGGTGGGCAGTTTGAATTTATTTTCAAAAAGTTTCTGGAGCCAGTATAGGAGTGATACAGTATCTATCTATCTATCTATCTATCTATCTATCTATCTATAGTGTATATATATATATATATATATATATATATATATATACTGTATATAGATAGATACTGTAAAAATCTCAGTATATTTACTATAATATATAGTAATTAATTTAACACCCAGGATTATCTGCGTACTAAAACCCTGAGAAATGAAGGCACTTCATCAAATTGAATTGCAACAGTATGGCAAAATCTCTGATTGGTTGACAAATTTATAACATCACGGAATATATCGTCACTCTATGGAGCAAGCTGAAGAGTAATCTGCTATATTTCCTCTGCTGTAAGAGAAAGTGAATACACTCATTTATGAAAATAATTACTTAGGATATATAATGTCAAATTTGGCAATGGCAATACAACAATCAACATGTTGAATCCCACCTTGAACTATAAATCAATTCTCACACCGGAGGCTTTTAAAGAGAGAGAGCAAATCCACCTTAAAGCCCTGAGGCGTTTACTGACAGCAGAACTACTGTCGGCTGTAGCTGCTCTCCTTTGTGTGTGCATCATTACCCATCAATATCTTAGTAAGTGCACACTCCAGAGTGTCTGATTATAGGTAAATGTCACACATCTTACATAATGCCGGAAGCACCAAATCTCATTAACAAAGCCCTGGTAACTATGGCAATGAACATCGTCGGCCACCACCGATGTAACTTATGCTAAAAAGGCCAAGAGGTTGCTATGACAACTGGAAGGAAAACAAGCAAGAGAGAAAGAGAGAGAGAGAGAGAGAGAGAGAGAGAGAGAGAGAGAGAGGGGAAGAAAGTTGGAGCCACAAACACACACACAGACACAAAACAATAGGCAGACATTAATTTATGATGAAAATAACAATTAACACGTCATTAGCTGTGCACCATTGATAAATCAGAAATTATACTTTTTTTAAGCATGCAATGAATGCCATTAGCGCCGCTGCACACCTGTGCCCCAGTGTGTGTGTGTGTGTGTGTGTGGGGGGGGGGGGGGGTTGGGGTTTAAATCATGATGTTGGGCACAATGGTCAGCCACCAGCTATGGCATTGTTCATTGGCCCAAATTTACACTTCCAGTCCCTTTCTATAATCATCATTCATATGCTCCAGGTCTATCCCCCAGTATGTAACCCCCACACACACACACACACACACACACACACACACACACACACA
>CALSCE010010644.1:12997164-13017287 GCA_943593645.1 Bovichtus variegatus | reverse complement strand
TGTGTGTGTGTGTGTGTGTGTGTGTGTGTGTGTGTGTGTGTGTGTGTAAAATGCTAGTGTCTGACCAGATACAGGAAATAGCTGCAGCATATGTTTCCTGTCACACAGTGAGAGATGGAAGGAAAGAATGTTGTGCACCTAAAAGAAAAAAGGCCTTCACAATGAAAGAAATACAGCATGTAGATGCACACAGTCACTCTCATGTCACTTACATTACAGGTCACTTTAGCTGACGCTCTTATCCAGAGCGACTTACAGTGAACTAGCTACAGGGACAGTCCCCCTCGGGGTTAAGTGCCTTGCTCAGGGGCTCAATGGTGGCAGCCTGGTGTTGAACTCACAAACTTCTGGTGTTCTATTTGAAAACCTGACCACTAGACCAGTAGACTACCACCACCATTTAATAATTGAAGTTTGATTAATATCTTCTTAATTTCTGCTTAAGATTGTTGCTAATTTAATATTTGAAATGAGCTGTTGTCACATCAAATTCATATGTTATTGTCTTTGGAAAACGGCACACTTTTTTTTGTGGTTTTCCGGCTTTGGCTTACAGATCCCACTTCATGCAGCTGTGCACTGCTGTTTCACGTGTTGGGTTATTACACTACCTTACATTGCCCCCTGCTGGACACCTTATTCCACTTCAAGCCAACGTCCTTGTTTAGTTGTTGCAGTTTTATACCTCAAATGAAGTCTTTTTACTTTACTAAACTGCCACTTTACTACAAGACCAAAGCACAGTGTTCGAAAAGGGATAAATCTAACCTTCATGTTTAGAAAGTGTGTTTTGTCACGGGAGAAAAACAAACGAGTGGTCTCGAACTGAACAAGTACATACTTTAGTTGTAAGTGGAAGAATCACACAGTTTAATTCTATGTTAGATTGTAGAGAAGTTTAAAAATAATGTTGATGTTTTTTTTTTACCAATTGATTTTGTGTGTCATTCCTCAGCACCAATGATCAGCATAACTGAAGCCACATCTGAGAACGGACGTGAGCCCCACCTGGAGCTCCACTCTGACTCTAAGGTGTGTGTGTGTGATGTTTTCATCATGTGTGGATACATGCATTTGTGTGTACAGAAAAGGAAGGAAAAAGAAAATGTATATATTAATGTTAGACAGCCAGTCTTTTTGTTTCTTTGTTGTTTTTTCCCCCCTCCCCCCCCCGGAAACTGTTTTTTGTGTTTGCATTTCATAGAGAGAGACATTATGTAGGTGTGTGATGAAAGAAATCCACATGTTTCTAGCTGTGACACTTTTTTTTGCTCGTCCTAGTGTGTATACAAGCGACTCTTAGCTTAATTCTGCATTCACGAGTGTGTCGACATGTTATTCATCATAACAACATGCATTTCTCCTGGGTTGGTATACGAACGTTGTTTTAAGCGGTGAACACACGAGGAACCATGCAGCAGTATTATCTGAAGCTTTACACTTGTGGGGACAAACCTAGTGGGTTGTAGCTTGAATTTGTGTTGGAACAACGAAATGTTAAACGGCAGTGAAGGAAGAAGAATCGTCAACAGACGTGAATTGAAGAGCTGACTCTGGGACCAGGCGTAGTAACGGTTTCTGGGAGGCTTATAGTGCTTTTATCTGTTTTTTACTGAGACTTACAATCACCTCGACTATGAGAGTCCTGTGCTAATGTCATTTCTGTTTTTGCAGGATCGTTTAGATACTTAACTTTACCTCCTCTAGGACCAGCAGACATCCTCACTTTTGGCCCCTTAAGGGGAGACACTACAGGTGAATTGGGTAAAAATGTTAACTAATAGATTGACACTTCCCATGTTGATTACTTACATTAGGACAATATTTTTCTTGTATTACAAGTTGACTGAATTGTTAAAATATGCAAATGAGGCATTCTCTTATTACATATGTGCTCATTTGCATACATATCAGTAACAGAAATCTGAAAGTTGGATAAAGGCAGGTTCAAAATCATTTTTCTTTTTTACAGAGGGAATATTGCATACCTCTTTGTAACACTCCATAAATTAAGAAAAATACTGTCAATAGCTATTATCTATTGCTAACTTTTGATGAATTTAGGAGAAATCTACAGATGCAAATAGACTATGTTAGTAAAATAAACACCGAAATTCATATTTTGAATGTTGTTCTTCCACTAGTCTGAAAGAAGACAAATCAAAGCAAAATGTTTCTGCCTGTAGTGTCTCGCCATAAGCTGTGAATATATGTGTGTGAGAGAAAGAGGCTACAAGACCGACAGCGAAGGTTTCACGTCTTCATTTTAATGTTTACCGGATACATGTGATTATATTCATTTTACGACTTCCTTCAGATCTTAACAAAACTTTAGAGCAGCTGCAGTATTACAGGCAGGTGTACACGACATTGACTTGGCACGACTCTGCTGTCTACTGAAGAGTGTTCTGTACCTCAGCAGCGGCCTATGCCCACTACTTAGTATATATAAAGTATAACTATATGGTATGCATGCCTCCTGTTCCACCTCCCTCTCCCCTCTTTCCCTTTTCTCTGTCTTAGCCTTCGTCCAGTGGTGCCCCCCCCGTCGACACTGTTTCTGCACACAACTGCACTGTGCTCAGCCCTGCTTTGTTCACTTTTAACCTATTTTTGGTGTGTTGTTCACTGACTAATGTTATGTCTCTTTCCCCTCTCTCTTTTGTCAATCACACACTCCCCTTTTTGTTTTTGTTTGTTGCTTTTATCACTTCCCTCTTGCATGCTGTCATATTTGGCATAATTTCACGGAAAAATGAAATGACATTTTGAACACACATTGGTCGTTTTGTTTTTTATGTTGAACTTATTTTACTTCTTCACTGCTTGCTGCTACACTTTGTGGATGTGTGCGCGCTGGTCTCTCCTCTCTTTCCCCCACTGCTCTCCCTGTGTGTGTTCTTCTCTCCTGCGATCCACCTCCATCAGTCAATCTTCATGTTTCCTCTCTCCTTCTCCTCATCATCCTCCCTCTCCTCCCTCCCCCCATCCCTCGACACTATCTCTGAGCTCGACCACGGCCTGTCAGACATTTCTGAAGACGAGGACCTTATCGACGACGCGGCCGCCTCTCACGCGCTGTGGGCCCTCCCCTCCAACACCTTCTCTCTTTTCTCCGATCAGCAGTCGGCTGACCTCGCGCAAAACCCTCCGGCCTCTCCCCCGATCACAAGCTCCCAAACATGCATTTCTGAGGTTTTCGAAGTTGAAGAGGGCCGCCGGGCTGAAACCACAGCAACAGCTGGATTGCCTAATTGGCTGAGCCGGTTCTCTCTGAGGGGTGTGGTTAAATACGTTTCTTTCATCCTGTGTTTTCTCTCCATTTGGGGGAAGAATGGGAACAGGTGTCTTCCCACAAAGCTATTTTCAGGATTAACCAAGAAACTGAGCTTTTTAACTCCCAAGCTCACTCCTGAATGTTTCGTAACACCCAGATTCCGTGAAATTCTTGACGGTTTGGCATTTAAACGGACTCGTTTTGTGGCGTTTATAACGAGCTATCAGCCTGCTAAAGGTTTTAGTTTGGTTCCTGCTGTTCTTTGGCAGCCAACACTACTTCACCTGCCCTCCATTTCTTCTCTTACCTGTCCTCCAATTGCCTCTTCCTTTTCCTCCCTCCCCTCTCTGACTTCTCTGCCCTCTTATTTCTACTCTGTCCCGTCTCTCTCCTCCCTCTCCTGCTCCAACCTAACCCCATCCATACATCGCTACCTCCTAAATCCTTCCCCTCTGTTCCTGCCCTGCCTGCTGGTCGTCTTCCTGTTGGTCGTGATGCTGACGGCGAGCCAGTCCTTGGTCTTAGCCCTGATTTTAGCCACACCCCTCGGCCTGACCCTGTGTTACCTCGAGAACGTGGTCTCCAGTCAGCGGAAGGCAGTTTTGCCAATGTTCGTCACCGACACGGCAAACGATCAGTCTGAGCATCAGTTAAGCTCTCCTCTCACGCCGGCACACACGCCTCCACGCATCAGGCACCACGCTCACACGAGCGCTACGTGGTCGCAAGAGATGTGCGATCCTGCTGCATAAATGCACGCAACACGCACGACAAACCCTCCCCCCCCCTCTCTTTTACATCCTCCATGTTTGAATGTGTAAACTGTTTGTCTGTACATTCAGCCACCTACACCTCCTTCCCTGGAATATTTTCTGTTTGCCTACCATCCCTGCACCCTGCCAACCCCACTCTATTGTTTATAATAAAGAACAAAGACTAGAATAAGTTAGATTAAACAAAGTATTTAAAACAAGAGTTTATAAAGGATAAACAATGTTGAACTAGATTAATGTTGTTAATATAGAGAAAAGATATATGAGGTATATATAGTGATTTAAATACTGTACAGAGACAAAATAACATGACATTTAGAGTTGTCATGCTCAAAAAGGCGTCCCCTCTGCGTTTGACACGCAGCAGATTAATGTCACACTCATCAAATGAAGCAACATAATGGTGTAAATTGGTGATATGCAGGATGAATAAGCACTCCAGCTAGAAACACATTTTTCAGTTGCTGCAGTTTGCCTTAGTAGTGCAGAGAAAGCGCGGCACTGAAGAATGAGTTGTAGATTACATGTTATAACTGCACATACAGGTAGATTCAGTAACCTCCTCTACCCCGTAGCACTTAAAGCTTATCGGGTTGAATATTATTGCGAATGAATGTTAGAGTAAACCGTGTTACACTCCCCATGACCCCTGAGGTTCAGGACACCCTCCTCAACCCCTCTGCGTTGTTCACTTCGTTTTAAGTAAAACTATAACGGCATTTTTGTGTTGGCGTTTCCCCCGGTCGAATTAAGCTATGGATGCAGATGGAACAGACGTGATCAAAAGACTAGTTGGAAATAATTCCGGCTTATTCTGCTCATTGACAGAATAACTATAATTATAAGTGTAGTAAAAGTAAAAGCCGGCCTCTGGTGGAAATCATGTTGGCACCCAGAGAATAGTTCCTTAATCGTCCTATTTGAAGTAGCATTTGTTCCCTAAAAACATACACAAGAACTACAGTAGTGACGGCATTTTACTTGTAGATGCAGTGGATTTGACTTGGTTTTGGACTCATCAGCTGTTTTCCAGAAAGAAATGCTGCACATAAAAACAGTTGCTTAGGAAAAACACAACTGTCCATGTATCATATGGTAGAAATATACTTCGACACAGACTGTGAATCTTTCTGTAATATTGGGCAAGAACAGTCCCGTTATGGACCATCTCAGACTTTTTAATGTTACTGGTGCAAAGGTCACATGACCGGTAACGCTCCCTGAGGTTGCTGGAGGGAAGAAACTTTTCCCATCATCCATTTCACATTTTTCTTTCTTCGTGCCCCACTTACACCCCTCATTTTGTGTCATGACTGCCCTTCGCCATTACAACGACATTGAAGGTTAAGGAGGTGGACTTAAGCCCTGGTGATGCGGAAGCCACGCCCACCCAGGTCTGTAGGGTCCGTCTTTACCCAGCATGCTTTGCAAATTCTCGAGAGAACAACGTAGGAATGATAAAAGAAGAAAAACAGATATTACTACTTTTTGTAGTTTTGTTGCGGTGGTTTTAGATATTGAAAGGCAATGGATTTCTGGTGTAGTGGAGCACACATGCAGTAACCTGTCCTTCCTCTCTCCCTGACTTCACCCCATCAACAGTCACTTGGAGCCAGCGAGCTCGCACCTTCTCAGGTTCACACTTTATTACTGGTGCTTTGATCGTTTTATTTGGTCTGTCAATCATTTGCTCGGCACGCGTGGGTTTGGTTTGGTTCACATCTTAAAGGGTGAAGTTGCTCTATTATGATAATACAGAGTCAGTTTTTAGTTTTTATTTCTTGGCAACCCAATCTGAAATTGTTTTACATTGACAATTGGTGATTTTAAGTTGGAAATTTGTCTGTTTTGTCTTCAGATTGGATCCGAGTGTAAAAACTGATTCTGAATGAGCACTTTCACCCAAAGAAATCCTCACTTTCGGTTGCTCTGCTGTGGGTTTTGGTTTCACAGTTTCAGTTTGTTTTTTGGTTCATATCTGTGGTTCACATAGTATTTTTGGGTTTCTCTGAAAGCACATTGGGGTTTGTGGGTTTGTGTAAATATATGTTGGTGTTGCCTTGGATTTTGTATGTGTCAACATGGGTACGAGTGCTAGCGACATTACATTCAGTGAATGATACCAAAATGTTGTTAATTTGTGCTTGTACCCATCTTCCGGCCTTCATCACAGTTTGAGACATGTTGGCCGTATCTCCACATGCCTGCTTCTGAGTTTTGAAAAAAGTTTTTTAATACTCTATTTATTTATTTCATTACGATTTATTTAGTGTCTATCATTTATTTAATTCCCATTTTGTTCCAGATTGTTTTATTTTTTGTAAATTTAAAAGAAAGTGCATTATTATATTAATTATATTATATTATTATATTTATTTAAATTTTCAAAATTAATTTTCTCCATTTCATTTTTTGCCGTATGTCTGCCTTCCAGAGTCCAATGAGAATGCATGGGGAGAATATTTATGTGAGGCACAGTAATTTAATGTTGGAGGTTGGTACTGGCGTCGTCTGATGGCCGATTATAAGAACTACATGTTTCTGTGTTTCTGACGCCATCAGAACTACAACTTCCTCTGTACTGTACTGTACTGTACAAGACTGCCGCCCTCTCGCACTCTCAGGCTCTGTTGCATGCCTGCGTGTGTTTGTGTGTGTGTGGAAGTTTACGTTCAATTGCAGCTATTTCCTTTTTTTTTTTTTTTTACTGTACGATTGAAAATGTTTTGGTAAAAAATGGTTTCAGTGTTAATCGTCCTAATACACATGGCAGCCATTTTCAACACATGGGCTTGGAAAACGTAACTGAGAACTCTGTATAAAACAAATGTCACTTAAAGCTGCACTTCTCAATATTGTTACATCAGAGCCAGATATTTCCCTTAAGGAGTTGGTGGAGAAGGAGATTGAATATTGCGCAGAAACAATGAATGCTAATGTGACAATTTGTCAAGTTCTAAGAGCTCTTTAAAAACATATTGTCTATTCAGGCCTGCTACATTTAATAGTTATTAGATTAGCAGCAGTCCTCGGAACAACAACCACCATCTGCTTGAACTGATTGGATCTGGGACGTTAACCAGAGGTTATCCATAAAACCAAAGTTCCCTGAAAATGGCCCTTAATGATGTGTTGTACTGAAGTGAGTGCACCAAAAGGGAACTAAGCTGTTTTCAGTGTTGAATCTTAAGAAATGCAAAAATATTTATTTGATGTGTATCTTGCTACACAACAGTACAGTCGAGACTTTCTCTTCCAGGAAATTTCCCAAGCCGAGTGTTCACAATGGCTGCTTTGTGAATAGGGTCAGCGGTGTGTGAACGTGACTTCTATGCATCCTCTGTGCATGTTGAATGCTGATTTATTTATCTTGTTCCAATCCTTGATCGATCAAAGAGTTTGATTATTGCCAGGCAGCTGCGTCTAACCCGACTAACCCTGCCTCCCTAACCCACACGAGGAGCTTTCCTCTTGTTGTTTCTGGTGATTGGCTGCCAGCGTCGTGTGAAACGTGGTTTGATAACATACTAAAACAACAACAACAATACATCTTTTTATGCAACGTGGGACTGATAGTGATGCAATGCCAGTTGGTATCTGTAGTTTATATGTAGTATTCTAAGCTGAGGAGTTGGAACTGCATAAAGAGAGAACGTTAAGTTACAAGAGGAAAAATCTCCTTCATTTCTGGTCCAATCAGTCAATTTCTGAGGAAAATGTTGATCCACCTCCTCTATAAATACATGTTCTAGTTTGATTTTCTAATAACTGTATCTAATTGTATCCTGTAATATTTGTGACAGGATGACAGACAGAAAATGGCAGCGATACGAGAAAGAAAATGTCCATAGTGTTGAACAAGTGAATCAAACTAACTGAAAATGGTTAAGCAGTCACATGGGAAAACAGTGAAGGAGACTAGTCTGATCACCACTATCAGCTCCATGTTCTGTGGTCTGCACTGCTGTTCCTGGCCTGATTTTAAGGAAAAACCCTCCTCAACAAGATGGAGAGGCCCTGTTTCACTGCAGCCTGCCTATAAATACTCCAAACTACACACATATTTGAACAAAAATATAGATGGAAAAAGCCAATTTCAAGATTTCAGACCCCTTAAACGAGGCTCCAGTGAGGCATGGCATCCATCTCTTCTTCCTCCTGATTGACAGACTAATGTTCCTATGACCTGTTGAACCAAATTTTTCCCTCCTCCCATCCCTCTCTCCTTTTATCCTCCCTCCTTCCCACGCTCTTCCCTCTCTCCTTTCCTTCCTCCCTCCTCTTTTCTCTTATTCCTTTTGCCATTAAATTTTTCTTTCTCTTCGTCCTGTCATCTTTCCTTTGAACACTCCGGCCTTTACCTATCACCGCTCTGTTATCATTAGTTTCTTCTTCCTCTGATCTATTTCTTTTTCTTTCCTCTTCCTTCACCCTGTCCCCTCATTTATCTCCCATTTTCCTACCCGTCCCACCTCTGCCCCACATCCCAAATCTTATCCCACCGCTCCCTCCCCTACCACCCATCATCCCTCATTGATCCGTACTCATCTCATTTACTCTCCACCTCCCCTGTACCCCACCCTCCCCCCTTCTTCCCTCCCCCTCCGCTCCCTCATTAGGACCATGATAAGACCCAAGAAGACGTTCTGAAACACCAAGCTAGCATTAGCCAGCTAAAACGCTCCTTTATGGAGGCGCCGCCTCCCTCTCCTCCTCAGCCCAACCAGTGGGAGAAACGCCTCACCTCCTCTCCCGCTCCAACGATACGTATTCAACAGCAACAGCAAGTGGTACGTCTGTCTGGATGTGTCTGTGTCAGAAAGGAAGCATGGGGCATTTTTACTTACAAACATTTGTTCTGGTGAAATACTCTTTCTGCAGACAATTGCAGTGCTTGAAAACTGTTGCAAGGAGACGTTTTCATTTGATGCTTTTGCCACGGTGCGGTTTTCATGACCTGCTTATAGCTTACTCACCACTTGATGGACTGTATGGGTTTTTTCTTCTTCTGTAGGAGCTGTCGCTCTGCTCCAATTCTTAATCCCCTTTCAGCTGGACATTTTCCTGCAGTACAAGGGTTTTATTCTGTTGTGTCCACGATGTGATATTCTGCTGGTTTCTGATCTATTCTGGTTTATATGATCATTAGAAGAGGTAGAGATATAAAGCATGGCTGCTCTTTATTTAACTTGCTATACTTCCTCTGTATGTGTGTTCTGTTTTTATGTCTTGCGTTAATGCCGTGTTTGGGAATTTCTTTTCTATCCGTCTTCTCTCAAATGTTGCCCTTTTTTCTCTTCCTCTGTGCGTTCTGTGTGTTGCTGTAGAGCCTTGAAGAGGAGATAGCTTCTGTACTTTTCAGTAGACACTCTGGCATTGGCTTTTGTTCAGCTCCATCTGCCTGCAGTATTCCCGAACCAACTCTAGATGCTGATGTAACCACTTCTACTACTTCCACTGCCGTCTGCAGTACGGCTGCTCCGCACGGTCTTCTTATTTCCTCATCTGCTCCACTCTCTGCCACTGAGGTGCTGCTACTGAACATTTAGGAGATTGTTTACTTTCATTGCAGTCTTTGAAAGTAAATTCAGACATCCTGTAATGGTTAAAGTTAATTAAAGATGCCAGATGTGTTCATAAAACACTGAAGAAATGCGAGCTGTCCATAATGCCTGCTGTGGATGCTGGATGAATGGTAGTCATTTTGTATCGGGGACCATTCATCCTGAGTAATGGGCATGGTAAATCTAATCAAAAAAAAAAAAGGCAACCACTGAGAATGCCTCTGCTCCATTTAAAACATTATTATTATTATTTCTTTATTTTTTTTTATCTCTTCTTTACCCGCTCCTTTAAGAAGAAATAACCCTAAAAAAGCAACAAGTATTGAAGCAGCAGTTTGCATCACGCTTAAAAATAGACAAAGGAAAGACATTGTGTGTTGACTTTTTTTTTTTTCTACACAAGCTTTTAAAAGTTTTTTTAAATTGTAATTATAATGTGTATTACTTTTATCTTTGGTACATGGCACTACATTGTTTCACATTGTGAGACATTTCTTGTTGCTTACAATACATGTAACGGCAGTGGCATAAAACATACACAATAAACACGATCAATAGTATAAGGGACACACTGATAATGACATGACTAGGAAAAATGTCCACGCTGTGAACTGAATTCATTGAGTGCCGTGTTTTGTTTGGTCATTGATCTCAAAGAAACTGCTGACTTCAATGCCATGTTTCTTTTATCTTTATCTTTTAAGATAAACGTCTGTCGTTGGTGGGATATCCTCTTTTTAAATCTACCGTGGTGCTTCTTATTTTCAATTCTTCTTTCAACTCTTTTCATCCCGTCTCTTTTACTGCCTGCTGCAATTAACTTGATACATGATTGTGCATGAAAGAGGCAGAGGGAGATGGAAAGATGGAGAATCCAAATAACGTATTCAACCCTTTCCCTTGTGCTGTCGTAACAAATATCGCTAAGTTAACAATGATGATGTCACTGCCCTTGTGTGATTGATGATTGTCATGGTAACTTCTCTGTCACGCAGGAGAGTGCGCCCCAAGTGGAAGCCGCCGTTGCCGATAACACGATCTCTGATACCAAAGAACCTGCAAAGGTGGTCCTAACTCTCTTCTATTTGTCCATCCAGCCTTCCACTCACGACGTTTCCTTCATACCTCCATTTTCCCACTGAGAGCTTGAAATGTCCTGCTCATACTACAGCCGTCCATTCTTTGACTTTTCAGTTGTCTCCCTAGTTGTTCCGCTCACTCTCTTTGTGCCTCTTTGTCCACAGTTGAACATCTTCATCTTCATCTTTTTTTATTATTCTTGATTTTTGTTGTGTATTAATTTACTTTTTTATTTATGTTCAATGATCATGTTATGCTTCTTCTTTTTTTTTTTTTTGTGTCCCCTTGCGTTTGTTTTGTATGTGTGTGTGCACCTCATTGCGTGTGTCCGTGCACTACGTGTACATGTGTGCGTGCGTATGTATGTGTATAGACGGCCGAAGTTGAAATCGAAGAAACCGTTGTCGTCCAAGAGGTTTCCATAGCACCCAAACCTGGACTTGTCACAGTCACGGGCCCGCAAGCAGAGCAGGAAACAAGAGAGCAGGAAGCGACGGTGGAAGAGAAAGTAGTGGTAGTGGAGGAAGCGAAAGCGGCGAAGCAGGAGAGCGTTTCATCCGACAGCGAGAGTGAGGAAGAAGCGGAGTACCATCCGAATGTCTCCGTGTCCATCTGCCACACACGAATACCAGAGGAGGAGGAAGAGCAGGAGGAGGAGAAGAGTCTGTCGGCTCCAGACGCTCCCTCCCTTCCAGCTGAAGTCCAAACTGTGGAGGCGACCGGTCGAGAGGGAGAGGAGTCCAGGGAAGAGGACGCAGTGTCAGAGAAGAAGAACGCAGAGGTGGAGAAAGAAGCTGAGAGCAGCGATGATCCAATGACGACACTTGAGGAAGCTCCCAACGGTCACGCCGTGCCAGAGGACAGCGTGACCGGGATGGTCGCAGAGGAAGAGGAAGAGGAAGAGCCTAAAATGAACGGAGAAGCCTCTCTGGTCGAAGCAGAACCCCGGCCCCAGGTTATTTGTTGCTCTGAGGTAAAGTGGGGCGACTGCAGAGCTTCCTCCCCGGGCTTTGAGCCATCCTACCAACTGTAGAAAACACCTGCTATTTTTCCTCCTTCCTGCTTACCACAGTGCCGGTTTCCTTCCTGCTTTTACGTGAATATTTAAGCCCCATGTACATCCTCACACTTCATGTTTTCTCCTGTCCTTTTAAGCCTAAAACGAAAGAGTTAAAACAGACTGAGGAGCTAATGATACAATTCATCACCAGCGTTTTGGCGTGTCGGTGTTGGTGTCAAGTTACCATCCACAACACAAGTTATTTCAGTCTTTTATTTTTGATTTTCACCATATTCACGTAATTTAATTTCTGTGTTATCATCATCATACCATTTTCAACATGCCAAGTTCACTCCTGCCTCACATAGTGTGGTGTTACTGCCTCCTACTCGCTATGTTAGTGTTGTGAAGTAAATGGGGCCTGCATGACGCTTTTAGGTGTACATTTGTTTGCTCTGCATGCCGTATTTCACCTTTTTGGTGCGTGTGCTTGTGTGTGTGTCCTCCACGTGTTTTGGCAGTGATGCTCCTCTCTCTCTGTTAGCGCTCAGTTGGCTCGTCACAGTCACTATGGTAACGGTATTGTGGAAATCATCATTGCCAACCACTCAGGAAATGCCACCCGCTCATTTGAATGTCATCTGTGCATGCTATTTACATATCAATTGGTCTGTCTCATCATCTGAGCATCGCTTGTTTTTCACCGGCTCGTGTTTTTCTGCATGTTTCTGCTGTGTCGTACTTTGAGTTGACACCAAAGATGGCTGTTGTAGTTGTGTGCTGCTGTTGTAGCTGTCGCTTGTGCATTGCTGAAAGTAGTCGTTGTCGTATTCTGCGTTTCGTGGTGTTGACTCGCATGACTTTTAGAAGCTCTTGATTTTTATTTTAGTTTATTTTTTTGCATGAATTTCGCTGCATTTACTCGCATATATTGTGTTTTATACATCTACAACTACTGCTATGTGTACCATTGAATCACTTCCCTTTCAAAACATTAAATACTTCATTTGATGTTGGTTAAGTACACATTTACATTTTTTCCCCTGATATTTAAACCAAAAAAAAAAACGTATGTAAATTGATTGATTTCCAAAGCTAGTGTTTCTTTACTTTTCCTTAACTGTCTCAGGTTTATTGAATTAACCCTCTTTTGTTTTAACCCCCTCCCCCCTCACTTCTCTCTCTCGTCCCTCCCCAGCCACCTGTGGTAAAGACAGAAATGGTGACTATATCAGACACGTTTGCAGCCCAGAAAACTGAGATAGCTACAAAAGAAGTGCCCATCGTACATACGGAAACCAAGACCATCACATACGAAGCCGCACAGGTGCACACTTAAGAAACTCAGGGAGCTTTTGTTTATTTTTTCCCCTCACATTCATCTTGTGTGTGTGAAACAATGAGATTTTATTGTTATTTTAAGGCTAATCAATGTTTTGTTTTGAAAGCATGTCCCAAAAAGCTTCCTTCCTAGAAACAGTGCATGCCGTTGTTATTTCATTCCTTCTTCCTCAGGGAAATCATATTTTAGAAGAACTAAGTTTGTGACAAAAGTTTATTTTGACAGCCAACGGGTACGTTCTCATGGTAATGTACATCTAATGAGCTCTCATTGTTTTCTCAGTTGGATGGTAACGGCGATGGCGAGCCTGGAGTGTTGATGACTGCTCAGACAATCACCTCTGAATCTCTGTGTACTACTACAACCACACACATTACCAAGGTACACACACACACACACACACACGTTTTCTTCTTGTGGCTCGCTGCATTATGATATTACATCTCCCCCTACCAGTTTAATGTTCTATAACTACCATACACATAGATGTTTAAAATATATATATATATATATATATATACAGTTACTATGCGGTATCATGGTACCTTACTACAATGTTAGCACTCTTCTGTTATTTAACAGTTTTTTGTCGGTCTCTCTCTTGGTGTTCGGTGACATTCTGTCTTATCTGCTTTGTCAGTAAGCCCCGAGAAGCAAGTGAGAAAAAAACATTCTGGTCCATTTTCTATTTCTTTTTCTCTCCTGTGTTTATGACTTAAGAACAAACAGGTTTTTCCCAGGATAATCTTTCTAAGTTCATTTTTTTCCCTCTTTCATCTGTGAAAACAGGTGACTTTTTGTTGTTGTCAAGGAGGATTTGCTGTTCTAATTCTCATTTCAACAGCCTGGAAGAAGACACGAATGCTTTTAGTCCTACTCAAAACATGGGGTAGCGGGGCACTTCAGCCTCTTGTGGCCGAAATGAGTATTACAGCAACAAACATAAAAACTCTAAAGCTTTTTTTTCAAGCGGTTTTCAAAGATGGAAAAAAAGCAACTTCAAAAGATTATCCTTGCAAAACCTTAACCATTAACACCCGAGAGAAAACTATTCAAATCAGACTTAGAAAATGGATTGATTTTATCTCACTTGCCTCTCTGGGCTTCCGTAGTTTGGACTCTAAAATGCCACTGCGACGTATTGCACCGCACTGCAGGCGGGTCTTCATAGTTCATAATGAACCAATTATAACAGACATCAAAGCATTGTTTTTGTGTATTTTGTTGCAGACGTTAAAGGGCGGCCTATCAGAGACGAGAATTGAGAAACGCATTGTCATTACTGGTGACTGTGACATCGACCACGACCAGGTTAGTGTTCCAGTCGTGCAGTGCATCTTTACACCTTGTTCGCTATTTCAGCTACTTGGCTGCTTTATTCTGACCAAATGTGTCTGTTGTGAGAGGCTCTCCAAGTATCATTTTGCAGAAGTGTAATCCAGGTGCACAAGTCCCACATTTTTCATCTTTTTACTTTTTGTTTTTAGAATTGAAAAACCTTTCTTTTTTTTTTTTTTTTTGGAGAAATAATGAAGACTAATGACAGCAAAATCTCTGTGGTTGCTTAAGGGAACAAATAGATGTCTGGTGACTTGTCTATCATGTTGCTCGCAGTCTGAATTCACAATTGGATTTATTAATAACTTATTAGAGATGCCCACTTGCCATTATCCGCTACATCCATCTCTTCACTTATTCATCCGTATATTTGAAAAAAATGGCGTCTTAACCTTTTTGTTTTTGCCACACTGTGTCTGATTGTGTTGCTCGTCTTGGTTAGTTTCATTTTCTGTCTTTGTCTTTGATTGTCAAGATTTGTTGTTGTTCCAGATGTTTGAATACTACATGCTAAAGCTACACAGTGGAGATCACAGCTAAATTAGTGCAGTCAATGTGTATTTGGGCAGTGACACAAGTGTTTGTTCTGTACACAAGCATATTGGATTTTAAATGAAAAAATAAGCTCAAAGTTCAAACTGTTAGTTTTGATTTGAAGACCTTTACATCCTGATCAGTTTACCTAATAATAGACAACTATTAGTCACTTTGTCCTCCAATCGTAGAAGCCTGTTTTGCAACCATCATCACTTGTGCATTGCCTTAAAAATGAGCTACAGCTTCTATACTGTTCATCCAATATGGGTGCAAACACTCTCAAAACAATATAAGATGTCTCATTGTACATACAGTCCCTCTGATGAAAAATAAAATAAAATGTAAATAAAAAAGATGTATAAACCCTAGCCTAAGTTTGTTTAAAGACCAAACAAAATAAATAAGTTAAAAATAAATTAAATCAAAATAACTCAAATATTTGACGAAGAAAAAGATCTATTTTTGCTCAGGTCTGGATCTTTATGCATGATCCCTCATCCACTGCTTTGTTTAAGTTGCCTGTCTTGTTTGATTCGCTGGATTTACATTTAGTTGGAAATGGGATTTATTTAAAAAAAATATATTCTTTTTCCACTTGATGTGTCTTAAGCCATTTTTACTTCAACTGGAAGAAGTAAAACGGCACAAGTCGCATCTATCGTAAATCCAGCATTCTTGTCCTTTTCTTTATGCTTCTTATTTAATTTTTCATTTAACTCCATCATTTTCCCCCTCCTCCCCTCCCTTCCCTCCCTCCTTCCACCTCCTCCACTGCCCGCTGTGCTCGGTGCTGCCACTGTGTGGTTGACCCTCGGTACTGCAGGCACTGGCCCAGGCTATTAAGGAGGCCAAAGAGCAACATCCTGACATGTCTGTTACCAGAGTGGTGGTTCATAAAGAAACTGAACTGGCTGAGGAGGAGGATTGACTGAACGCAGGTAATAATAATAATAGTAACCCATTATTATTATTATTATTAATGGTGAAAGTATTGGAGGTCTTTATTAGCAGTGTGGGGGGGGGGCACATATAGTGGTTTATTTACTGAAGAATGATGGAAGAAAAAGTCCCACACGTGAAGCTGCTAAAACCATCAGCCATCATAATGCGAAAGGAGTTGAAAGAAGAGAAAGGAATATTACATTTAGGGGAAGGTAGGCAGTGACTGATGGAGTACAAAGGAAGTATTTTGGAGTGGGAAAACTAATGTTGAGTGTCAATCATCACACCACCCTTACAGACTCACTGCCTCCACCTCTGTTTTCCCAGAGCTGAAGGGCCCATCGTGACTGTTTTCTCTGTTGACGTCGAGCGACCTCCACCACCCTACGACGACCAACCTTGACTGACTGAAGAGGAGGAGAAGAAGAGCTGGAGAACAGAAAGGAGGAGGGGTAGACAAACGGAGAGAAGTTGCTAATCTCTTCCCAGTCGGTCTTTCTTACATGTCTGTTGTGCATCTAAATCCCTCAACCCAAAACCAAGAAAAAGAAAAAAATTACAATTTTTCCGAGGGAACAAAAAAAAAGAACCACTTCGTTAGCTTAACATTTGTAGTGTGTTTTTATTTTTATTTTGTTTGTTTTTTTTAATAGTGCTTCTTTTTTTTTTTAAACTGTTTTACAAAAAGAGAGATAGTGTGTCTGTCATCTCTTGCAAACTTAAAAGCTGCAGGGATGCACCGATCCTGAAAAGATAAAAGACTGAAAATGATTCTATAAAATGAATATTTTCACCCGTAGCAGTGACCTTCAATAACTCATTCACTCACACAAAATTCAAACCAAATTTAGGTTTTTTCATAGATGAAAAGTGCTGGTGATCTCATTTAAAGAAAGCTTTTTATCTTCATCATTTTTGTCAAAAAGTAATTAATTTGACGCTGAACCTTTGTACTCTTTTTGTACTTTATCAGCAGTGAGAATGTGGTATTGGTGCATTCCTAAAAAAAAAAAGAAAAAAAATGAAAAAAAAAGTAATTTGTTAAATTACAGCTCCCTCCCTCGTTTCATTATGGTGTCAACGGAGAGTAACATATAACACCGTGATTACATTTTTTACAGTAACAAGTACGAACTGCTTTTTTTTTTG
Source organism: Bovichtus variegatus (assembly GCA_943593645.1). NCBI lineage: Eukaryota > Metazoa > Chordata > Actinopteri > Perciformes > Bovichtidae > Bovichtus > Bovichtus variegatus. Next base: position 13,000,285 of record CALSCE010010644.1, on the reverse strand, counting down.
TTGTTTTTTTTAAACAAAATTAAACAATTAAAACACATTCAAAGTCAAATGAATGGTAGAACCAGCCGCGTCACATTATCACATTTTATTACTAACAATAACAGGAAGTAGGGAGCTGTAACTTAAAATATCGCAGTAAAAACCAACCAACCAGGTTTTTTTTTTTTTTAACTTTTATGATTGTGTCCTTTTTCTTTTCTGTTAGTTATTATTCATCCACATTCCTTGTGTGTTAACTAGCGGCTGAGTGAGTTCATTTTCAGTTCAATTCACTTGTTACTCAACTCTAAGAAGAGAAGACATTTTACCATTTACAGTAGGTGGGAATGGAAAGAACGTTAATTAAGCTCACGAAGCCAAACAGGTGGAATTCATTCCTTGTCATATATTTGTAAGTTCTACTGTATTTAAGAATTAATTTTTACTAAGTTGACTGAAAATGAACTGACTTCAAAGCTGGCATATACAACTTGCTGTACAGTAAAAGTTAAGGTTATTAGATGGGAGCAGTAATGCAGCTTTTCATTAGCTAAACGCTCTCCCTGGGCCCGCCCACCGTACGACACTAGCCATTCCTATTGGGCCCCAGGGAAGCAAGGGAGCAGTAAACTAACTGAAGGATAATTGGGAGATAGAGGTGGCGCTGTGTAGTGCCAACTAACAACTTTGGGAGTGAAAAAGAATTGGATGCATGTTGGCAAGTTAATCTCTCATGTTATTTTGCATCCTGAAGTGAGTTAAAGCTGCTTTTAATATCTGTAGGACAATGCTTAATACAACAATCTGCTATTCAAGCACAGGTACCAAAATGAGGACATATAGTAACTTGAAAGGAAGTCCCAAATTCAGAATAATGGATATTTTTTTTCAAGCAGTTTGCTGACTCTGCATCAGAGCCTGTTTGTCGTCATAGTTCAACTCTTAATTTCACGCCCAGCTTCTTTTCATAGACTAGATAATGCCAACGAACCCTGCTAGATATAATGGGAATCTGGGAATAAATTGAGCATGTCTTCACACATTTTTATCTTGAGCAAGTCTAGATAGAAGGCTACTGCGTTGATTGGTTTGAGAGTGTGTAGATAACAGATTATCTCGGCTCAGTACGTCTAGATACGATCATCTACGACGTGACGCCGGCTGTGTTGTAACCGTTTCACCGCAACCAAATATTCTTCAGCATTAAAGTGATTTTCATATGTTTCAGTTGGATTCAACACTCTGCCGGTACTCTACGAACAGAAACGGTTACAACACAACAGCGAAATGCAGCTTAAAGGGAAGCGTATCCGAGGGTTTGAAGTGCTCTTGAAACCCCTTGATGTTTTATGCATTTTTGGTGTCCTTTTACCCAAATGTTCCACAAAAATATGACTTTGTGTAAATATTGGTGGCATTAAATGGGTTAGAGCGAGGTGCTTGGTCTAGCGCATTTAGTCGTCAAGAGATTTTCAGTGTGAGCTGCGGGAAAAACAAAAAAAACAACTTTCAACTCCTGAAATTTAAGTGCCACAGATTAGTATGAAAAACATTCCACCTGTACCTGCCTAGACTTGTCCTAACCCTCCAGTCTGGACATGGAAGCATTTTGAATTTGTCATTTATCTTTTTTTTTTTTCTTTTTCTATGAAGAAATATTAACACTCTTTCTCCACGTACCTCTTAATCTTACCCACGTTTAAGGCTTTCTTTCTGGACTAAGGCATGTCCATACGATGGAGTGGTTATGACTGTCTAGGCTTTCTATTGGGAAACACTGGTCTGACCTCTTCTATGCAGTTAAATTACATTCCAGATGAGGGGGAAGCTTTAACCTCTAACCCTCTTGCAAAGCCACAAAGCATCAGAAAAACATTTAAAAACAAACAAACCGTGCAACGCTAGGCAGCTTCGGAAGCTTTCACTGTTCCAAAATGAATCACCCTTTTAAAAGCATCGGTTATATCACAACAATTGTATTTGTAGATTTTCTTTTCTCTGTAAAACTTATCTAGTTGTTGAAAGGTGGGATTTAATGTGCGCCCTCTTGGATATTTTTAATATTGTCAGTGTTTGACATTGGAGAAACACACCACTATAAATCAAACTACCACCTTTTCTTTTTTGTACTTTTAGCTCCAGGTTTAACCTCTTTTTGGGGGCCTGGGCTCTTTTAACCAATCACAGGAGCTTCTGGGGGGCTGCAGGTTTGGTTTTCCAAAATGTTGGAATTGTATTTGAGGTTAATTAAGAAAAAAAAAAAAATTCTATCAAAAAATGTATGTCTTTCCATCAGTAACATTTATTAAGGTACACCACAGCACAGACTGTTGAAAGTTTCTACGCCAGCTGATTTTAAAACGGTCCATTTTGTATTTTAACTATTTTAAAAACTCTCAACAAAAACTTTGTAAAAAAAAAAAAAAAACACATTTTTGGAAAACCAACCACAGCTGCCTCATCGTTCCTTCTTTAGCCAACCAATGATCACCGGTAGGGTTTTTCTATCTAGCAGCTTATTGTCTTGTGTCTCCCCACGCACAGCCACTCCTCCCCTGTGTAACACTGTTTAAATAAAGGATTGTTATACTCTGAAATGTGTTGGTCAGATCTCATTTGTCATTTATTGATTAAAAACTTAAATCCTTCAAGTTAGGGCTAATAAAACGAACGAGTGTCTAGTGTTTTCGGTATAATAAAACATGTACATTTATGCAAAAGAAAAAAAAAAGTCAGGGTGACAAGTTTCTCAAACTTTGTCCTAAGCTTAAACAAGTAGAGCTCAAAGAGATGTCTTTAGCTTCATAATGATGCCAGAGAAGGTTATATTCCAGATTACCCTGAGGGTTTTAAAAACAACAAACTAGTCATTTTCACAGATATTCTTTCACAGCCGATGTTTTTTCTTTACAGGCTTCAACATTCATCTTCTTATGGCACCTTCATTTTGCCTAAGATATGTAGACATGTCCGCGTTGACAGGCAGGACTGCTTGAAATAATCAGAACAGTGTTCATTTCAGCAGGTGTTCAGGTGTGTGTGTGTGTGTGTGTGTGTCAGGTGCGAGAGTGTGTGTGTGTGTCAGGTGCGAGAGTGTGTGTGTGTGTCAGGTGTGAGAGTGTGTGTGTGTCAGGTGTGAGAG
>CALSCE010010644.1:12981252-12996674 GCA_943593645.1 Bovichtus variegatus | reverse complement strand
TTTACTATATGTGCATTGATTCAAGCATATTCATTCCTACAGGATTGAATCAAAATTGTACAATGAGCACACCTTTTGGGTATTAAAATGGCTGCATACAATATAAATCAGGACAAACTGTGAACGGATATACATAATTAATTTTTAATCAGAAATTGAGGCTAATCTCAAGAAAGTCTTTATAAAAGTAATCTTCACTTTCATATAGTAGTAGTGGGAGCAGATGATGAAGGTGGACCTGTGATCTTTGCTAAATGTGTCTATGACTGAAAGAAACAAAAATGGGTCAAGTTCACACATCGATACAATGCTTGTAATCAGAACACACACACAGATGAAAGAAAAGCAATTTTTCCAATGTTTCCATGCTTTGAGGACCCTAAACTCTGCACTATCTCTCACACATTAACATATGAACACATACACTCAAACCAGGCCAGTATAACTAATCGTCTCAGTGACTTTTATCTTTATCGTCACATTTAGTTTCATACTAAAAAATTCACTTTGCCAAGTTGTTTTTCTTAGCCTATTTTGGATCTTTTTCATTATTTAGAGTGTAGCTTGTGTTTCGGGGCATCTAGACATTTTTTCTACCTGAAAGTGACAGGAGTTGTCGGGTATTTTTGAAAAGACAATGTGAATGTGAGACTTCTACAAGACACAGTTGGTTGTCTGCCTGTGTTTGCAGAAACAATGGAGTACTTCGTGTTTTATTTCGCTGTGGATGTTGGTATGAAATGAGAATATTTTCTTGACATTGGCATGCCATGTAGTATTAGTTATAGTGATTGATAGCAAGCAATACAATCTCCCCTTTGAAGTATGTTTTTATGCAAAAATCCTTGCAGAGTGGTGATGGGTATATTTATAGTATGCGTGGCCCTGGAGAAAGACACATCCGTTTAGTTACACAGCACCATAGTAAATATAACATTAGCAAGAGATGTGGACATGGATAAGACATTTAAAAGTAATGACATTGCGTACCCTGTCTGAGTTTCCAGCTGAGGTAGTTAATCAGCTGCAGCAGCAGGAGACAGATAGACAGAAACAGCAGCAGGCCAAACAGCCAGAGTGGAAGAAAGCTGTCCGTCTCCCTGTCTGTCTGCGTTATGGTCTGTCGAAGGAGCAGAGCCAGATCAGCCCAGGGGCCGCTCAGCACCTCCATACTGCGCCTGCGTGGGGGGACGCAAACAGAGAAGTCAAGGTAATGTGATGATATGATACCTGAAGCACGATCAGATAACACTTCAGTAAGCATTCATTTCGTGATGTGACGGTCAAAAGATACCAAGATTAAAACTGTGCTAAATGCTTTAAAAGTCAATGTTTCTTAGAATTTTATGTCACATATAACATTTGTTTAATAGCGTAACAATTACTATCTCTCAAAGGGGAGCAGGTCCTACCTACCTGGGGAAATATATTGCATTAATAGAAAAGGTCTGTAGCGTGGGAGAATAGTCTTTAAAGTTACTTCAGTAAGTTACAAAGTATTTGTAAGAATGCTGTAGCAAGAGGTCACTAAGTAAAACAAAAGCAAATACTTTCGAGTGTACTTTAATTCAACTGGAGTAATCTGAGCATTGTAAAAATGATTGTGAAATAAGGAAAAGAGTCACAGCGTGAAACACTTGGACATTATTCTGTTGAAAAATACCACTAAATATAACATTCAAAGCATATATGGGGGAAATAATGCAATTGTAGTAGTTTCACATTATCGTACAATTAAGTGTAGAACAATTGTTGTTGGGGTCTTTGTTACGGTGATATGAACTATAGTGAAACATTTCATCACATCAGATTTTTGATTTTCAGTGGTAATGACACATATTTTAAAGTCTTGAACTTAGTTTGCAAACTAAAATGTGGTATGAGACATTTATAGGAATGCATTTTTCATTTTTGTTTTCGAACATCAGCTTGCAGTTCAGTCCTGTGAACATCAGTTTGACGTTACTATATGTGCATACATGAAACATATTGAGTAAATGTGTTTATCATGCTATTTATTTCAACCATATCATCAAGCCTAAATTTAAACACATTCTAAGAACAAAACATTGTAGTATTGGTTGTTGTAGTTTTTGGTAATGGTAAAGTCACGTGTCATTTCATGTGCTGTTTGACTGGAGTAGAAATAGGAAAACACAAAAAGATCCACGCATGTGCAGGGTCAGAGTGCCCCAAAACAAGTACGTACTCGCACAGGAAACTGTCTGGATTTATTAAAGGCACAGTCATCACATAGTTATTAGTATATTTCAAAATATCTACTTACAGTTTTGAAGTTCCCCAGAAAGACAGGTTTAAATGGATGTCGGTGGAAATGAGTTACAGATGGCTGCCAAATATTATCAGTGAGCTAATACATAGCTGTCCTGCCAGTGAAGTTGTCTTCAGTAGCCAGGAAGTGAGTGGAGGTCATAGGTGACGTTTTTGAGATGTCAGTCACATAACTTCAAGACTTAAACGTTTTGAAATTTAAATTTGAATTCAAGTGTCGGTGTGTCACATCAGGTTTCACCGCTGAAGGTAGTGACATAGTCCACAGAATAATTCCTCCGGGAGAAAAGATGGCCAGTTCAGTCCAGAGGTAAAAGTTGTGATTCTGTCTCTCCTTTTATGTCTGTCTTTCTTTTATGTCCCTCTCTTTAGGTTTCCTTTCCTCCCGTCTCTCGTATTGGCAGAAATACCACCTCTGTTGTTGTTGACGATGTGGACTTTGTTCTGTTACAACAGTCAAACCTTGTGATTGCTAAGAAGATTAGCAAAAGGCTAGGTGTGTGTGTGTGTGTGTGTGTGTGTGTGTGTGTGTGTGTGTGTGTGTGTGTATCCTCTTATTGAAGGTGGCAGGGCAAAAAAAAGAGAAAGTGGGAGAACTGGTAAGATGGTCAGAAAGTAAAATGCAGACGACGTAATGAAAACTAGAATTAGAGGGAGAGGGACAGAGAGGCATGGTGTTAGAAAGATTCAGAAGAATTGAAAGGACAGCGGAAGACAATGGCTTAATAGTGTATGAGTCATGCCTAACCCTTAGCCTGAAGCTGCTTGTGTAGAAACTCAAATCAAAAACACACACAAGACCAAAGCAGACTGTGTATGTGTAGGTGGACGCCCTTTAGTGGGCAGGTTTGCACATTCTGACCTCAACTTCCCCTCAAAACCAATGTCACGGGTCATCTAGTGTTATCAACAAATTAGTGTTATGCTTAATAACGATGTCCGTCGCGTTGATGGGGTCTGTGTGGACAGCGCTGCCAAAGATATTTGGGTTGAAGCGTGTGTGTGTCGACCACAGCTGTGGGGTGAAACCAATGACTCAGATATTAAGCATTGAGTAATTTCCCCTCTTTCACTGCGTGCGTGTGTGTGTGTGTGAGACTTCTTGTAACCAGCTGTTGACCCAGATGAAACTGTGTGACATAATGACATCCTAAACTCTTGTGTTTTTGTGTGCTTGTGTAAAAGAGACTCGGGCATCTCCAATCCAACATCTGTGTCTGATAACTTATAAAACTCTCATATATTTTATATTTGTGTTATATTACCTACTTGACAGGACTAAAGGAAGTAATGACTTTATATATCTAGAGATATTTTATTTGTCTAACATTCTGTGTTGCGCCCATTGTAAAGGGAAGCATTGATCGCTCTTTAAAGAAAAAAACATGACACCACGTGGCTCATTTATAAAAGATACTCGAGACTAAAATTGAAGTTGCGTGTCATGAAAGATTTATATTTGTGCCAAATTCGATGGGGCGGGCAGATTTTTCTCTAGCTCTCCGTGATATACCAGCAGCTAAAACCGAATGATATAATTAGTCTAGGGAAGAAATGTCACAGAATATAATATATATATTTTTTTATATAATTAGTTCTTGGCAAATCCTTTAAGATCCAATGAAATAAAACCTAAATAAGATATGTGTATTATTAATAATAAAAATACTCGTTTGGAATAATTTTTAAATAACTCTCGTCCATCGCTCTCCTTCCTCGCTCTGCAGGTTGACGTGTCACCATGACAACAGAAGCAGGCTCTGAGACAGAGGTGAAGGAGAAAGCCGAGGAGTCAGCCGCTCAGCCGGACCAATCGGAGAAAGCCACAGAAGAATCCCAGGAAGTAACCAACGCTGAGGGAGAGGAGAAGGATAAAGAGAAGGATAAAGAGAAAGACGGGAAAGAGGGAAAAGGAATCGCTCGATACCTGCCAACATGGCTTAAGAAGCAGAAGTCTCAGAGCCAGGTAGAATCCTTAATATAGACTTACTATATTGTCATGGCTGAAGCATCTTTTTATGTTCCAATCATGACTGTTGTGAATATTTTGGCCATGTTTTTATGTCTGTTCTCTGTTTTTTTTTTCCTCACCCACGAAGACCTCCCCGACCAAGGAGGAGCCACCCACAGAGGAAGCCGTTAGCAAGGTGACACAGGAAGAGGACGGGCCTGCCCCAGAAGTGAACGGCCACGCAGAGGAAGTGGAAGAGAAGGAGGCAGTAAAGTCGGAGGAAGTGAAGGAAAAAGAAGCTGAATCTCATTCCACCGCCAGCGCAGACACTGAGGTACTGGTCATACGTAGTTCCCTCCACACCCCATCACTACACATGCTGCAAGATACAGTAGACAGGGGCCTTTCCACTACTCTGCACGCAAGTTCACAAATGATTTTGGTTGAGGCATGATCTCCATTTATTCTCAAAAATATTAGTTATTAAAGGAGAGAAAGAGAAACGGTTCTAAAAGTCAATAAATGCGTTCACAGCCCGGTGCTAACAATACTCAAGGCATAAATAAGGAATCACCTTAAAGCAGAAGTTCAACATTTTTGGAATGTACCTAAAAAAAAAAAAGGGTAATGTAAATGAATACCACTTTAGTATCTGTCTGCTAGCTACAACCAGCAGTAGGCTAGCTTAGCTTAGCATAAAGACAGAAACGTGGGGGAACAGTTAGCCTGGCTCTGTCCAAATGTAACAAAATCCACCTTCCAGCCTCTCTAAAGCTCACTTATTTACATGTTATATGTTGTTTGTTTCATTCGTACAAAAACCAAAGTGTTAAAACAACAGTTGTAGTTTTAAATGAGATTAATGCTGATGTCCCATGTCAATATGAGTGTTATGCCCTGCTGCATGTTAGTTCTATATCAACAAGGTGAAAGTACCACACAGTAAGCTGGTGAAAAAAAGAGTTTTGCCAAAACACATTTCCTCCTTCTGTCAATCAGCCACATATTGTTGTGGACACACAGACTTCATTAAGTCATTAAATTACCCATTGTTACATCAAACAAGAAACCCAGGGATGAGATGTTAGATCGCCAAATAGCATCCATCACGATGCTCAAACAGTGTAAAGGTACACTGACAAGTTCACAGCAGCACACGCCGACTGTTTAAAACTGCTGCTCAGCCGAGAGAAAGAGAGAGACATGCACACACACAGCCATTCCCCCTCGTACACATGCACACACACATACACTGTTCCATCCAGTGATCACATTAAGCCACCCAGGCCCACCCAGTGACATCAACATTTGAGGAATCAGGCCAAGAGAAACGCCTGAGGTTTGTAAGAGCAAATTCAGACTCGAGGGGGAATTACAAAAGAAGAGTGATAAAGAGAACAGTCTTCCTTCTTACTTAGTTTGGACATGCGGTCAGATTTGATGAAATTTCCGTCGTCACTGAGCAAATGATGACTTAAAAAAAGATCGGACGTTTTTTTTCATGACTTCCACAGTGGGGAACCCTGTATGTAACTGTGGTTTGACATAATTCTTCTCCTTTTTTTTCCCCCTCGCACCTCGCAATCTCAGCCTGCCAAGGAGGAGAAGGTGGAAGAGAGTGCTGAAAAAAGTCCCGAGGACGCCACGGTGACAGCAGAGGGAGAGGGAGCACAGGAGCAGAAGAAGAAGCAGGAAGGAGAGGTAGAAGGTGAAGCAGAGGGAGGCGGAGGAGAAGGCCAGACCTCTATTTTCCAGTCCCCTCTTCGCCTGGTGAGGAAGACCAAGATGAAGCTAGTGGTGTGTCGCGTGACCCTCCTGGACGGGACAGACTTGACCTGCGAGGTGGAGGTAAGACTTTGACTAAACTGCTGTGGTTGTTTGATAAATTGATGAAGAAGGATTGTGATTGGTGGATTGCTGGGCATGCAGAGCCTGCAAGTCACTCACTAGCAATACCGTCTTCTTGGAGATTAGTCATGCAAAAATGAGAACTGAACAAGTTTTCCTTTTGTATCAAGCAGAAAATAATTCGTAGCACGATGTGTTTGAGTGAATTTGCCTGACTTGACACTGCATGTCCTGCGATGTGACTATTGCTTGTGCTCACATTGAGATGTTGACACTATATATTGTGCAGCCCTAACATCAAACGTACATCAAAGAACTAAGATTTGAGCATTTGAAGATATGCGCTGCGGTGGCACTCTGACGTTCCAGTGTTCTGTCATGCTGCTGCAAATTGTTAAAGCAGCCTTCCCACATTTATCGTTTTAGATAAAAATAAAACGTGGATAGATGTTAGTTCTGTTCTGATCACATCAAACCAATGTGTTATGGATGATGTGTACAAAATTGCAGAATGTAAATTTAATAACCATTCAAATTTAATAGTCCCTATAACTGTCAGTATTTCAGTGTTTCCCCTAAGTTTGTGAAGGACTTAGGTGCATGTATGTGGTGGGGGGTTTGCCTCCTCCAAGAAATGTAACGTTTTTCATTTACAAAAATGTAATTTCACATCATTTTGGACAATAACTATTACGATATCTGTGTACAAAAAAATTGGAACAGCTAGAGCAGATATTACAGAAATAAACAACGCCCAAAAAAAAGTGTAGACAAAACTTGCTCAAGAAGTCCACTGGGAACCAACTACAACCATTAGATCTGGGAAAGTCATTTGTAGTTGCTCTACACATTCGTTTTACATTGATTTGGCTTGAAGCTAATGGTTTAGTCTATTTGAAGCTATTGTACTTGCGGGAGTGCGTATCCTCATGGTTGTTTGCACTTATTGTAAGTCGATTTAGGACGAAGGCGTCAGCTAAATGTAATGTAATAAAAAAAAAAATAAACAAGTTGTTGTTTTCTCAGAGATGACTGACACATTGTCTGTCTATGTTCTCTAGCTAGTCATGTCGGCCACACGTGAGTGCCACTGTGTCAATGATGTGATTGCTAATAGGATCAGATTGTGTGTGTGTGTGTGTGTGTGTGTGTGTGTGTGTGTGTGTGTGTGTGACTTTCTGACTCAATGTGCAGTTATGGCAGAAGCACCCGCTCACATAGTTTGGGGCGTGGTTAAGGGGATAAATGCAGAGCACGCTACGGGGGCTTGTCTGGTGACCAGAACACACACGGAAACCTGGCAGATTATGGGGGTCCCACAAGATTAGTTTTCTGCATCTGCTACTCCCTAACAAGCACGTGCCCTCGACCCCTCTACACACACTCAGACACACTCATAAAGATACTCACGTGCTGGTGTCACAGGCTCTGTTGTAACAATTTATTAGCCAAAGTGATTAAAACTATTTCTTGAGAAGCCCCCTAAAAACCTGAGAAACCTTATACTTAGGTATTTACTTGAAATCTAGTGTTAGATCATTTCTTATGCTTATTATCCAATGGTCCTTTTTAACATGTGTGTTTTCTCATTATTACCATAGTTGTGGTTAGAACCTTGTGTTTCCTAAGCAGCATGCACTTTCTTTTTAAGCAATACCCCCCTTTGCATTCCCAAAGTCTCTCACGTTCAGTGGGAAGCTGCCTAAAATAGCCACCGTCCAAGAGCTGGTAGCAGTAAAGTGCCTGGTTCAAGGCGCCCCCTCAACATAATAGTGAGCATTTTGCCATGTCTAGATTTTCCCATTTGGTTTGGGGATTTCAACTGGCAACTTTACCCAGTGAACCCTTTCCCCTAATCTACAGTATGCCAACGCCCAACAGCGTGCCTGTGAGTGTCTATGGTCGTTTGAACAGTAGCTGCTTTGTCTCGCAACAGAAAACGCTGATACTGCGACTAGCTGCTATTGTCCTGAAGTGTGCACACACACACACACACACACACACACACGCGCACACATCTATCTATCTATCCATCCCTCCACACACTGGCATAGTTAGGTCGCGAGAGGGAGAGATGCACAATGCATTCCAGAGATTAAATTTTCTGTTTTGCCCAGCAGGCCTCCAACACAACACACACACACACACACACACACACACACCAGTTTCTACTCTAACTCTCAATGTCCATTCTTCTATCATCCATCTGTCCTATTTATTAATTGATGATGGCATAAAATGCATTGCAGTGTAATAACTTAACCTTGTCGAGACATTTTTCTGCCTTTTCTCTTTAGCTATGTGTTTCAAAGGAAGGTCTTATTGTCACATGGTCTTAATGCTGTTTCTAAGAATTTCATTAGTATTGGTTTCAGCCAGATTTCAGTGTCACACGGTTAAGTACCGCTTCATAGAATTAGATTCGATCTCAGACATGAGTCAAGTAGTGTTCGCATATATTAGGCACAGTTACTTTGGGTTTGACACTGAGCAGTGCACTTACTCGAATGTTTATACAGAAAAACAAGATGCAGACAAGCACTTTATCTGCTCTTATATGATCAATACATGGTTTTATACATCTTCATGATTATATTTATATTACTGCATTTGTCTGAATCTCACAATTCATGCAGTTTGGTACTTGTAGGGATTTAAGGTCATTGAACTCATTGATGTTGCTGAGCATACAAGCTGTAAAATGAGGAAGTGTTTAACCTCTTACCATTCCACCCCCTTTTTTCAGCGGGGTAGCGGTGGAGGACATGGAATGTTTAGAGGTAGATAAAAAGTCAACACCATGCCACATAGCGGTGGTGTACATCACCTGAAAGCTAGGAACCTGAAACCTAATTGAAGATGCAGCTCAGCATCTTTTTTTTGCTATTAGAGGTAAATACTTCTGATCTACAAACCTCTCAGAAACCCCCTTATTGTCAATATACCTACAAGTTATACATCCTCTGGATGCCCATAGTCTGTAGTTTGTTGTTGTAAAGTTTCATAAGGCTGTGATTATCTTAGAGCTTATTGCATACAGAGAGGTCAAGTTTTTTAAAAATGGTGTCACTACAATGAAATGGCTACTATGGGGACTCGCATCATCACACATGAATGTCTCAGCTTTATTAGAGTCTCAGCTTTCCAGTCAAACTCAATTATGTAATTCCAAGACTGTTTAGGGATCCCAGCATGCAGAAACATTTTTAGAATAGTAAAATCTAACACTTTTATACTGCATGTATAAAAAAACTGTGTGTTTTTTTTGCCTCAATCTTCATGGGATTAGCATAAAGTGGGCATGTCTATAAAGGGGAGAGTTAGGGGTATTCGTAGAGCTTTCGTTCAGCTATCTTGAGTTGAGAGGTCAAGGGACCCCTATGAATATGGCCATGTTTTTCCGTCTCAAAAATGTAACTGTTTAGCGTTATTTTGCCTCATTCACGATAACCTTGCATGACATGGTTGGTGCCAATGGATCCCGCTACAGCCTCTGGAAGACAGAACGTCAGCCGGGCATAGAATTAAGATGTTTTAAGACATTTTTGTATATAGTCCAGAGTAGCTCAACAGTTGCCTTGGCAGTATCTCCTGCTATGGTACACCATGCTCATATGGAAATCCATCTCGCATCATAATGTCTGTGACAGACATTAACCGATTTATGTAAATTGTTTTTAAGCTGTGCCTTGCTTGGAGGCACGCTGGCACACACACAGAAACCTTGAAAGGTCACATTCTTTGGGCGTTCATAATGCATCTACACTGTGAGTGCGTGAATGTGGTGCATGTGTTTGACCAAGTATAGGAAAATACCGCGGATGTTTTCAGCTGTCCCAGGACGAGAAGAAAAATGCACTCTTTCATCCTCTTTCCTTCTACTTTCACCACGCTCCCTACCCTGCCTGTAACTCTGTCTGTGTCTGTGTCTGTGTCTGTGTCTGTGTCTGTGTCTGTGTCTGTGTCTGTGTGTCTGTATCTGTGTCTGTGTCTGTGTCTCTGTGTCTGTGTCTCTGTGTCTGTATCTGTGTCTGTGTCTGTGTGTGTGTCTGTGTGTCTGTGTCTGTGTGTGTGTGTGTGTGTGTGTGTCTGCACAGTGTTCGACTGAAGCTCTGCTGACTAACTGAAAAAAAATGTACATTATTTAATAATTTCATTCTTTTCTCATCTTTTTTTCCCTTTTCCACCCACTCTCTGTCTGACCTTCTGTCTGTCTAAAGGTCACCGCTGTGTGTTTGCGTACGTGCACGCACGTGCATGCTTGCATGGATGTGTGTTAAATGTCATTGTCATAGTTTAGTGTGGAGGATTTTATGGCTCAGGCCCCCATCGGGCCTATGAAGGAATGCGTTGCCCAGAGACAGATGGAGAGACGGAGAAAGAGAGGAGGAGAATAATGGGACAGATGTAATGAAACAGAAGAAACAGAGATGCATTGATAGAGAGGATTGAACAGGAACAAGTGTCTCACTGCTATACAAAATGACTTTTTATAACTTATTTCATGGGGTTTTTCAAGATGTAAAATTAACTTGACAACGGGTAACATTAGTTTGTAGCTTTAAAGGGGACATACGAAGAAACTAGTGTACTGTGTACTAGTGTTGTCACGATACCAAAATTATGATTTTGATACGATACCTACCTACTGAATACTGATACTGAAACAATACCACGGCAAATACATAAAACATCGGGAAAAGTAATGGAATAATAGATGACAGAATTTGGAACGTACGATTCTTTTTTTCTTTTTTCACAGAAAAACAATTTCAATGAAAGGCAGAGGAGGATGTGAAAAGAAGCCATAGAACAACAGGAGTGAATTATCTGTTTGTTGAGCATTAAAGCAAGCATGTTCTATTAGAACCCCAAAATACAAATATAAACCTGAAACTGAGCACAATATGTCCCCCTTTAATATTGTTTTCCCATCGAAATATACAGCAATGTGCAAACTTTAATCTTTTGGTTTGAATCTCTCTCTCGCTGTAGAAACGTGCCAAGGGCCAGTTCCTGTTCTTTAAGGTGTGTGAGCACCTTAACCTGATGGAGAAGGACTACTTTGGACTCTCATACACGGACAGCCATGAACAGACGGTATGCTTACACACACACACGTACACACACACAGGAAGTACTGTAAGCCAAAGTCAATAATGTACACACATAGAAACGCCAGACATGGACGTCTGTATAGTGTCTTGTGACATGTTTCATGATTTCATAGAGATTAACCTTTCTTCCTGCTCTGTGTCTCACTACCTCTCGCTCGCTCCCTCTCAGAGTTGGTTGGATCCCACTAAGGAAATCAAGAGACAGATACGCAGTAAGTTTCATGTTTGTGGCGTCCTTTAAGTTTCCATCCATCCCTGCCTGCCTGCATCAACAAGATGCTTCACATAATACAGGGACCCACACTTCTCAGCCAAAAGGCAATGAATTAAACATAAATAATGAATTAATGAAAGAGATCAAAACAAACAGCATCACAATAAAGTCAAACAAAGCCAGAGACATTTGAAACCCAACGACAGCAGTCCTGCCAGAGCTGGCAGCGTGGGAGAGGTTACCAAAGTGTGATCTCAGTGTTTCATTATTTATCTCTCTCTTTATTGAATGTTGTTAATCTATAAATGCGGGGTGAGGTGCGGCATATCGTCTTTTGTAGATAGACAGCTATCAAGTGTGCGGAGCAACCAAGCATCGTTAAAGCTTTGTTTTATGTTTGAATGTGCCCATGTGCCAGTAACAATAAAAAAAAATATTCTGTATTTGTGATGACGTCCATAATACATTAGAATATAGATGAATTAGGTAGTTGTTTTTTTTGTTTTTGATTTAACATTTTTGATTTAATAAGTTGCTATTTGTGATTGGACTGTTTTTGTTGTTATTGGTTGCTGTCCTATGTTATTATCTTTCTGGGGTTTTTTGAAGGATGTAATAACTTTAGCTGACTTTTCTTTCAAGAAAAGCTTTACTTATTTTCTTTCGCTGTTTCTTTCTTGGTTCTCCTTTTTTTGTCAAAACAGGCTTTAACACTCAGCTTTTAAGAGAAAGGCTTAGTAAAAACATATCATTTTGGCTCATAAAGTGTTATTTTAGAATTAGTGTATGTGAGATAGTTGGGTGTGTGCAGACTGTGTGTGGTTCCGTGTGTGTAAGCACCACAGTGTGTGGTGAACATGCATGCCTCATTGCCTTGTGGCTGTGTGTGCCTGTGGTTGCCTGTGGATGAGCGGCATGCTTTCATTTGTGTACATTTTTCTATGTGTGTGTGTGAATGTTTGCAGTGAGTGAGAGGCTGTATCATGCTGGATATTTCTGCCTGCGTGTGTACAGACACAGCACCACACAAATGACAGGTTTGACACCATTCTGCTCTAAACCACCATCAGTGTACACTCGGCCGCCGCCGCTTTACGTCACTACATACCATAGTTTTTTTTTTTTTTTGGGTCCTTGAATTATTTTTTTTAAGGATTTAAAGCTGCTCCATGTGCTGCGCTTTTAAAGCCTTTAAAGCCAACCCCTGTAATAAACATATTTAAAACAGAGCTGTTGCAATCGTCACTGTAACTGGACTTTACTGACAAAGGAAAAAAGTATACAACATTCCCAAAAAATTAAATAAAATCAGAGTACAGATTTGTTTGGGTTTGTTGTTTAGTGTATACAGGTTCTGTCTAGACTCCTGCCCACAATGCAGCTCACTTTGACCAACGCTGTGTGGGTGTGTGTGCTCTTTGTGTCTGTGGCATCATGGCTTCAGGATGGGAAACAAAATAGAGGCAAATCCTGTAAAAATGAGGTCTGATCAAAATAAAAAAAGCTGATGATGCCGCATAGACAGAAGATGAAGAAACACTCATTAAAAAAAAATTAAAAAAGTTGGGAAAATGTGACAGCCCAAAAATAAAAAAGGGGAAACACTTTACTCCCAAGAAGCCGAAGTATCTGTTATCAGAATTAGACAGAACCAAAAACATCTTGGCTGTCTGCAGTCAAATCCTTTGTAACAGCAAATTAGAGCTGTGCATTGTTTTATAATATTTTCTTTTTAAAGCGAGCCCCTTTTTAGATGTCACTTTGACAGATAATGAGAACAAGGTTTCGGCTGAATTTCCCTGGAAGCCGAGCAGAGAGGCTGAAGAGTCTGGATGTAGTTCAGAGCGTGTGGCTGTTAATGTTTAACAGCATCGCACATGTTCCCCCCACAATCAAACAAACCTTTATGGCGTGGGAGCTCAACAGCCAATTCAGTTACGAGAGCAAACAGCGGCAGCCTATGCTAAAGTATAGCATCATAAGGTCAAGCAGGTTTTAAAATGTATGGTCAAATTCCTAACTTTTTATGCAAGTCATCAATTTACTATATTGCATAGAAAAAATAGCCTTTTTAAAGGAATAAGTCACCCAAAACAAGTTTGGGTGGGAATGACGTGTGGATGAGATGGGATGAATTGTAGCCAGGAAGAGTGTAGTGGATGCAGGGGGGCGAGGGACAGCATGTGAATCAGTATGTGTGCATTCTATGCGTCACGGGGCATATTGATGGGCGGCACGTGCTCGTACAGAAAGATGAAATGGTCACGAGAGACTCTCAAAGCACTTAGTGCTGCCAACAAGACATACAAACTCAATCTCGCTCCCAGACACATCCCATACGAGAACACACATCCACACTCTGACGCAGTCAAGGTACGCGACAAAAAATGGAATCTGTGGAAAGAATAAGTAATAATAAATATAAAAAAAACATATCCTCATGAAATGTATTCCGTTTCATGAGGATATGTTTTTTATATTTATGTACCAATTAAAAAGAGGAAAATTGCATTTGAAGCTACTATTAACATTTTCGAATGAAGCTTCGAAGCCCAGTTTTTACAGGTGCGCCTCCCTTTGTGTGAGAGCAAAACCATTTTTTGACTGCAGTGAAAATGTTGTTTTTGAAAGAATAAACAGCAACAAATATGAAATGAAGCAGAATTTTTCTTCAGATAAAAACACTTTGCGACTCTTTTTGGACTTTAAACTGATCTTGGAGTTATTAGAAACGTTTGGACATCAAGAGTTTAAAACAATCCTATGCAGCCACCACTGGAATCTAGTTAATCAAATGACTAAATATTATTAAGTGTAGCCTAATCTTTACCTGCAACTGTGCAGAAATACCGGCTTTAAACTGAATGAATAGACATGCAAAAAAAAAAAAAGAAGAAGAAGCTGCACAGCATTTGAATGTTGATCCGGATTTCAAATGTCAACGCTATTAAAGAAGCTCTTAAGCTTCAAACTATTCGGTACAGCCATAAAAATGTGTATTCATCTTGTTTTCACCTCACCTTTTGCATCTTTTTCATCTTTTCCTCAGTTAAAAATGCAGTGAGAGAGTGTCATTGTTGCGTTTCCTCGTGTCATTTCACTGTGTCCCCCAAACTTCCTGCTCCTCTGGGATGCAGCTGTGAAGGCTCTGCATCTGCACGTTTGTGCACGTGCGCTTGTGTGTTGCACATGGACTTGTGAGCGACCTTGGAGGAGGAAATGGTTTCGATTTGATGTCAGCTTTTCTCGGATGGATTTTTTCAGACGACGGGATGTCTGTGTGTGTCTGTGTGGGTCTGTGTGTGTGTGTGTGTGTGTGTGTGTTTGTTGTTGTTGTTGTTGTTGTTGTTGCTGCTGGGTGGAGCCAAGCAACACAGAAAGGGGGGGAGTGATGAGAAGGTGGCAGGCAGGGCAACATGACCTCCTGTGGGAAGGGGGATAGGAGATTGGAGCTAAATGAAGATTGATAGGAAATCCAAAAAGGAAATATTAAGACAAAATGAGGAAGTTATTATGGTGATGTTGTGTGTTTTTGTTTCTGATTATGATGATAAAGATTACAGTTTGGTATTTGATAAAACCAGAATAACGTTACGCAATACAGGATCTGTGCGTGCGCGCGTGATGTACCAGGCTTAGTACTGTATAAAATCTGTTCTGCATTAGTTACACACACACACACACACACACACGCACGCACACACGCACACGGGTGAGACTGGCAGAGGGATGGATGGAATTGCATGGAAATGATCATGATCCCGAGACAAGTTTTTTTTTTCTAGTTCTCATACATACATATTTCTCTGTACTTATTATACATATGTAATGTTATTGTGCTGTAATACTTTGAACAATAACTTCTCTTCCTCCAGGTAACAACTGGCAATTTGCATTCAACGTCAAGTTCTACCCTCCCGACCCCTCACTGCTCACTGAAGACATTACCAGGTACACACACACACACACACACACACACACACACACACACACACACACA
>CALSCE010010644.1:12951320-12970348 GCA_943593645.1 Bovichtus variegatus | reverse complement strand
CCCTTAAGTAGAGTCATTCCCACTCTGAGACACTGTGCTTCTCAATGGACTTGCTAGCAGTGCATCTATGTGTGCATTTGTGCAAGTTGGCATCAGAGCGCATCTTTTTGCGAAACGTTCGTCACGGCCTCTTCTTAAAACCGGCCCCTCTCTCTCTCTTCAACTGGGCGCCTTGTTCTACCTCTCTCACAACTTTCTAACTCACCCTCTCCTCTCTCTCCGTCTCTTTCTATCTTCTACTCTCCAGCCCGGGGTGCCTCTTTCTCTTTTTCACTAAATCTCTGCACTCATCTCTCTCCTCTCTCTCAATCCCTTTCTTCCGGGCCCCCTTTCAATCCCCCTCCAATCGTCCACTCACATCATCTCCCCCTAAACCCCCTCCTCCGTCTCTCTTCTTCCCACAGTCCATATAAACAATAGCAGTGGCATTATTGCAGCCTCTTTTCATACACACATATATGCACACACTGAGAGGTATATGGCAGTAACATTGTCTGCATAGCATCTAATGTAAGTCCGTGTTAGGGGGGCTGGCAGTCGTCACAGTACAGTATTCTTGTATGCGACAGCAGTTTTATATGAATGTGTTAAACATGCTTTCAACAGACCTGCGTCATAAACTCACCTCCTGTATGAAAGGGGGTTGACCTATTGTCAGATGTGTTTTCTTGCTTCATCAAGAAATTGTGTCTTACTATTTCACAGTCAAATAGCAGCGTTCAAGTAACCCAGTTGTCCAAATAGGCAGAAAAATTGCAAACTGCAGATTCATGCTCAACACAAACTCAGACACACAGCCAGTCCTGCCAGTTGAATTAGACAGGGTTTTTCTGTGTTTGTGTACATGCTTTTTCTGATCTTTCTCTCCATCTGTTTCTCTCACTTAGCATATCTCAACGCACTTCCTTATCTCATCATTATCTATAAGCTTACATATTTGCTGGCTACTTGAAAGCAGCTTATCAGTATTTATTTTAGTTTTAGTTAGTATTCTTTAATCTTATTATTTGCTCAACTCGGTTAGATTATGATGTTTTCTTGACACAAATTCCACCTGCTGTAAGCATCCGATGAACAGCTGTTGCACATGACCGTCACAGCAAAGATGAAAAATATACTTATACGGGGGGGTTGGCAATGACTGGCTCCTTCAGGCTTTCCTGCACAAGACATTAAATCCCTCCAACACCTGTTGTGTTGGTTTCTATTTTTTAAATGAATGGTTAAATGAGTTGATGGACACACATCTAATGTCCTTACCTATCGTTGCTTCTGTTGCCCTCTCTTTTTTTCCCCTGTAACTCCTTTTCTTTGGTCTCTTCTCTTTTCACCTTCTGTTTCCCTTCTCTTTGTTTCCTTTTCTCTCGCTTATTGCCTACAAACGTCTTTCCTTCACTTCCCACCTCTTAGCAAACGCCTGCCCTACAAACCGTCATTGCCATTTTCTCTCTTCCATCCTCCCTCTCTCGTCTCTCCCTCGGAGCTCTGCTTCCCTCGGGACGATCGCTCAGAGAAACAAGGGCAGAAAAGGAGAGGGTGGGGGGTGAAAGAGAGGAGCAGTGGAAGAGAGATGGCGAGAGGTGAAAGATGGATGGATGAAGGAGAAAGGAGGGAGAGAGAGAGAGAGATAGAGAGAGAGAGAGAGAAAGAGAGAAAGAGAGAAAGAGAGAGAGAGAGAGAGAGAGAGAGAGAGAGAGAGAGAGAGAGAGAGAGAGAGAGATACCACACCTACTGGTCCAGATTACTAATGGATACAAGCATAGACTTTCCACAATCCCTCAGAGGATATCCACAAGGCTGAGTCATTACCTCACTGGCCTGCGATATTTAGCAATTACATTTTTCTAAAGGAAATAAAACATTATTTAATTATTTAATTAATTAATTAATTAATAATAAGACCTCCCAGAAGATGCCCCGTCCAAAAGATTTTTCTTTTTTGGTTAAAAATCCCTGTGGTTAGTGCTGACTTTTATGTACTTTTACAGATTCCCCATATGAGACCATGTCCTCATTTCCAAATTTAGACTGTTTTTATCCCTCACCAGGGCTTGAACTTAAGGTCGTCCCAGGGGTGGGAAAAAAATAATCAGGGAAGGTAAAAAATACGCACACACACACACATAGCGAGAAGATGAACTGCGGCTGTCAGGCAGTTATAATGGCGTCCTGAAGCGGTGGTGGGATTTTACGCTGATGTCACCAGCGGCCTAACCGATAGGGACAAACTCCAACCACGCTCGCTCTCTGTCTGTCTGTCTGTCTGTCTGTCCCCCCCTCTCTCTCATGTGCTTTCACACACGCGTGCATACCCAGTGTTTACAAATGTGAGGAAAAAAAAGGTAACAAAGTGTACAGATCTTTTGTATACGTAACAAATATTTGTATAATATGTGAACGAATTTATAATTATAATTGAATAATGTTCATGGTTTTTATTTATGACAAGTACAACTTTTAGTTTTGGAAATAATATTATGTAGAAACATAGTCATCTGAGACAGCTGACATTTGCTTTAGGACGGTTTTGATTATGCCCTTCCCCTCAAACTGTCACAACCACCATATTGCACAAATACAAACACTGAAGCGCTCCTACTTACAACTTTATTGCTGTCTGTCTGGCTTTTAGGGGTTGTCGTCATAGCAACAACAACTTCCTGACCTGGCCTGTGTCCAAGAGATAAAATCTTATGGGAAGCACAGACACAGGAGTGCAAAGTCAAAAAGCTTGGTTTTTACATTCATGTTATTTTACTATTAAGATATGACAAGCATCAGTCTAATAAAAAAAACGAATAAAAAATAGAAATACCCGTCCACCCCACTATAAAAGGGGCAGAGAGGGGAGGAACGGGTTTCCATGGCAACGACATTCATGGACTACAACAATAAATCCCCATGGAGACAAGAGATTACCACAGCAAAAATACAGATTAGTGGACGAGCGTGGAAGTGACAATAGAGATTATTACCGTGCCTAAACCCATTTCAAACCACATCGGACAGATATTACATGCTGGACCTGCAGGAAGTGCAGCAGCTTCTTTCCCCCTCCCTCCTCTCAGCCTCGCTGATGCACCACACCCACAAGAAAAAGGGTGCCTGGCTTACTCGTATCCATCCGCTCTATACCATTAGTAGAAGCAGCAGTTGACTTGCTCTATGTTGTGTCGAGCTACTTCACATTTGTTCACTGTCAAGTTTTGAGACACACAATCATCAATTACCAGAAGGGGGAATTGTTAAACTATTCAAAAACCCAAAGGACAAAGAACAGCAAAAACATCCGATCTGTTTGGACAGATTTCATTTCCAACCTCAGTCCCCCCTATAAGGGCTCTGATTGTCTTGGTTGTTTGTCCAAATGAGAAAACAGCCATTCATTAAAACACAAACCTCTGAATCATTTGAGAAAATTTGAGATGTGGGCAGTGATTCAGACGTCTGGAACCGGCTACTAGCCTTAACAGTGACAGTTGTTTTTATACCGTAACATTACAAATATTTTCACGGGATGTGTCTGTGTGTGTACACGTATACATGTGTAGCTATAGTTTCTATAATGTCACACACACCCACACAATACTGCCTACTGTCAAGACCCTAAAAACTGCAAACATGGGCCACCTGGTAGCTCACTTAGTAGAGCAGGCGCCTCTCTCTACCTCTTTCCTGTCCATCTTTGGCTGTAATAGACGCATAACCATTTTATCCCTAAAGCTGCATTGCTTGCAGTCTGTTAATTGCCATTTGTTTGTGTCACTCCCCGCTACACTTGATCGAATGGCGTAATTGACCTACAACAGGTTGTTTCTGACGGCTTACACTGGGGTGCAATGGCTTCCAATAATCTAAGCATTGGAAATCTATTGGCCATCATTCAGCTGAAACTAATGAATTAAAAAATCCAATCCAGCAGATCGCACTGGGACATCCCGAATGCTGAACATTGACGCAACAAGCTAACAGCCTTTCAAAGTATTCCACCACGGTCCAACAGCTGACGGTTAACTGAGCCCCAGTTTGGTTTTGAACTAACCACATGCATACACGCAGAGTGCAGAATCCTAATCTGTGCTGTTCTCTTGTACGATCTGTCCATCTGTCATGCAATGACACACACACCCACGCACACACACGCAGATACCAAACACACATAAACGGATTCTAAAGCACATGTAAACACATACTTGCAGAATCAATGATAAACACACCGGCTATGGGATTGTAGTGTGCACACACACACACACACACAGAATGCTGGTGTGAAAATTTTGAACATGCCTGTCTGTCCCGACACTGCACTCTGACCCTCAAACCGAGGATTACACAAAGGATAATCCCTGTGTGCGTTTGTGTGTCTGTCTGCCTGCCTGTCTCTCTATTCATCCCTTCATCTTCCTCTGCCTCTCTGTCTGTCTCTCCCAGCTACACCTGATATCAACACTTCATATACACATACGCTGTCACTCCCTATTGTGTATTTGCTGCCTTCAGCTTAACGTAAATGAATGGTCAGCTCATGAGGTATGTTTAAATGACCAATACTATGTCATTTTGTTTGTTACCGTATTATTACTGTCGGCTCATAACTGCTATTGTCAGTTTCAAAACTATATGGCAGGAAAATCATTTATTTTTACTCTTCAACAACTCCAGGATGCTCAATTCATCTTTTTATGCTACAATAACTAATATTCATCACTTTTCAAAAACTGGTTCTGCATCATTCAACTGTGTTAGCATGTCCTTTAATGATAATGCTATGTCTTGCTACTACACCGTTTTACCATTTGACTTAGCATTTTGTTCATTTTGCTAAGGTTTTTATTGCAAAGTAGAGACAATATTCCATCAATTTCATGTTGCATTACAGGTAAGAAATATGAAATGCATTTGTGGGAATTGTTGGATGATGTAGTAGCAACTACTAACAGTAAATTAAATATAAAATATATTTTACAAACTATCTTCTAGTGTTTTAAGTATCTCTCTCTCTCTATGTGCGTGAGTGTGAGAATAATGGGTTAGCTCATAACTACTATTGTTAGCTGCTAAACACCCCTATTCAGCGATTAAAGCAGTCAGGCGCAAGTGCCCTGTCTGTGTGAATGACTGTGTGTGTGTGTGTGTGTGTGTGTGTGTGTGTGGGAGTGAGGGAGTGAAAGTATGGTTGGGTCACACGAGTGCTCATGAGAGGAAATAGAGTTTGCTGTGTGTGTGTGTGTGTGTGTGTGTGTGTGTGTGTGTGTGTGTGTGTGTGTGTGTGTGAGAGAGAGAGAGAGAGAGAGACAGAGAGAGGGGGGAGTGAAAAAGACGGGAAAGAAGAGAGAAAGAAAGGAGGCATTAGCTTGGAGAGAAAAAAAGAAAAAGAAAGAGTGAAACTCTGGGTTAAAACGTGCGTCTCGTGGTCTCTCCCGAGCCACAGCAATGGGTGTGGTGTTACTATGGCAACGCACATCCCATAGAGGGTGGTAACAACAGGTGCCTTGGCAAAACAAATGACTTCATGGGCATGAGGCTCATTATCACAGCTGTCTGCTGAGGCAAATTAAAATTCAATTTCAAATCTGTAAAAGCATGGTATCTGGATACTATCCTTAACACAATTATCCAGCCTAATATAAGTAAGAGTAAATGTAATGCAAAATGTATCAAGCTTGGTCAGTAGCACTTGTTCTGCAATGATGCAATAGTGACACACACACAGCTGCCTGACATTCATTTTCGAACTACTAACCTTAACCCTTAACTCTAAAATTAGAAGAAGTCCTTATTTTTAGAACATCATCCTGTTTTCTCAATTACTGTGAGGACAGGATGCCCGTCAAGTCCGGACAAACACGTCATTATGTGAAATATGTTGCAGCAACCGACTCATCTCAATAAATCAATGACATGACCAGACAGATTATTTAAGCGCCTAGTATCAGTTAATCCCAGACCGGCGACCTCTGACCCCTAACCAGGAAACAGGAAGTTTGGCAAAGGGGCGACTTCAAACCCTTCTCCTGTTTCACTCAGTTAATCTCCATCTTTATCTTAAATTCTAAGTGTCAGCCGTATGTACGTCTGAGTATCTGTGTTTCTCTCATTAGCAACCTGTCAACATAAAAACAGGAAGTGCAAAACATCTGTAGTCATGTTTTTGTATCTCTCTCTGACCCTTTGTGGAGATGGAACATTTACACTTTAGTTGTTTTTCCCCACACATGCCCCACCCCCTCTCTAGTTAACTAACTTCTGTAACTTGATAGGTATTCTCATAGTTTTGAGCTGTAGGAAACACTGTCTATTGACCCTGCTTTCCCCCCCCCTCACAGACAAACAGACAGTTCTCCGGGTCCTTTACACCCTTTCCGAGATGTTTTTCCAAACTTCCGAGCTTCTCAAAGGCTACTAAAGAAACAAGTGAGCTGCTCTGCACTCCCTCTCAACCCTCGTCTGCCCCAGACACTCCTCTCCTCTCACTTCCGTTTCCTCCCCTCATCCCTTCCTCTTTATCGCTCTGCCCTGGTATCCCACCTCCTCTGTGCTCTCCACTTCTTCTCTTCTCAAGCCCTTCCCTGACTTTTGTGACAGCCCCAATGAATGGTCATCACATGATTAATGAAGTAAGTGAATGGTTGGTTAAATGAATGCATCCATCAGTTATCAATCGGCGAATTAAATTCATTTATAATGGACACTATTTTATATCAATTTATAGACAAAATGATTAATCAATAATGAAAGTAATTGCTAGTTGAAGCCCTTTGAGTTGGCTTTTAAAATAGCTTTTAGAGTATATTATTTTTATTAATTTATCTTATTAATGGTTGGTTCATTATCCCATTTTTGGCGCATGCTGTCAACTTCGTTAATCACATGGAAATAAACAAGCTTTCTGACCATCTCATCTGGATATTCTGAATTTGTGTTGTCGAAAATACAGATTTTTCTATTCCATTTCTATTCTGAATACTTGAAACATTTTCAATCCTCATTTTCCAAAAGAAAACATTTTTATGCTCTTAGTTCTGTCGATTTTCCCCTGCGGTATTGAAAAAATAGTATTGAATAGGAATATTTTTCAAGGTATTGTGTAAGAGCCACTTAAAAAAATGTTTATGTTGGCATGACATATTATAGTTATATATATTAATATTATTAAATGTTATACCACGTTTCGGTATATTTTTGTAGATATTGATATAGGTGGACTATGCTAAGCTTATGTTTCTGTTCGCTATTTTTCTATTATAAAGTACTACATTTTATTATGTGCCATAAAGCTGCTTTCAGTGCACATGGCCAAAAATAGTTTTTTTAACGACGGTATGCTATTAAGATGCTGGAAGTCTGCAAGTTTGGATCGTTAAAAGTTTTTGACCGTGTTAGCGTGTTATATTTATTTGCTACAGTGTTATAGCCTACAATATTGAAACATGGAGTCGGTAGAGGACCAGGCCAAATCACCCGCCATGACGCTGTAATTTATTGTCAATAAACCCTTGTTAAGTTTTACCTGCCTGTGAGTACATTGGGTCTTCACAAAAAGTTTGTCATTTTTATGGAACACGAGTCAGAACTAAAATACCTTGCAGACTAAGTAGCCTCGGAACTTGGTGCATTGTAAATCGGCCACTTTATAACTTTATATTGTCTCGGAGTTTAGTGACAACACTACACAAAGTATGCTGAGATCATATATCTGTATTTATAGCACAATATTATCCATACTTTGGCTGATATAAACCTCAGTGCCAACATCTCCTCCTGTTGCTCCCTAAGATGTGGCCTTTAAAAGATGAAGGCTCTGCTCCGTTCGCCCTGCCATGCTCTGTTCAGCCTCTCTCTGTGAGAATGTGACCCTCTGCTGATTAATCTGTTTTTAACTACGTTTGGCCCCCTGCCAAAGCCTCGGGCCCACGCTCTCGCTCTTGTTTTTTATTCTATCGCTTCTTTCAGAGCTGGTCACTTGTTGGGGAAGGCAGTTTGCCCTCTCTTCAGCCCTCTCTTGATGTAAAATGTTACCCTTCAACAGAAGGGCTTTCTATTCTCCTCTAATAGGCCCTCTTAAACAACAAAAATATGACTCTCCTAATCTCCACACTCTATTCTATTTAACTTTCGCTTGTCGCTTCAGCGCAATTAAGATAACCTCGATACTTAACTTAAAAGCTGCTACAATAAGATTTTTTTTTACTACCTTCACATTTACATTTTTTGCCATTTAGCTGACCCTCTTACCCAGAGAAACTACCCTACCTCCCTCTCGCTTTTTGTCCCCTCCATCACACACGTCCTCTTCATCTCTAAACTCCTTTCACCCTCCCCACCTCACCCTCCTTCCCTCACCGTCTCTGTAGCGGTAATAAGCTGAACATTGCATTACAGTTTCCATTCATCCGCGCCTCTCTGATCTTCTCTGCGTGAATACGAGTCCTGTGGTGCCCGCTGTCCGAGCGACTCTGAAAGCTAGAGGCTAATACCCGCCGGTCACGGCTGACTGCTACACTGTAGAATATGTCCACTTTTAGTAATTGTTGTGACTGACCCGGTGTCACTACAATCGAGGAGATCAATGCTTTGAATTACAGTATTAAAAGCACCTTGATAGACTAGAAGATGGAGATAAGATGTGCTAATCCACACAACTGGACATCGTATTCGGAAAGAGACATTTGGAACAGTTTTAGGGAGAATTTAGTTTTCTCTGTACACGCTTCTTTTCTAAAAACACAGTCAGTACTCGTCACTCAATGTGGGACAGTAGGGCTATCTGTGTGTGCCTGAGTTGATGTGACGTGTTTTGCTCCTGTTGAACAGACAGGGTCACACACACTCAGGGATGTTCCCATAGCCTTTCCGAATGGTTAAGCAATATCTCTCCCTCTCTCTGTCGCTCTCACTCAGTCTCTCTTTCTCCTCTTGTGTCCGACTCTTACTCACTTCCTCTCTACTTGTATCTGTATTCCCTCCTTTCTGCTTTTGTCACTCCTTCTCTGGTTTCCTATTTTCGTCTCCCTGTGTCTCTCCAACTTGCCCTTCTGCCCATCACAAGGTGAGAGAGGGAGAAAAGTGCAAATAGAGTACTGCACGTGTATAAAATATGAAAGATGTAAGTACAAGAAGCATGATTCCATTTTACTATCCCATTAAAGCAGTAACACATTTATTTATTTAATCACAGTGCAGGCAAGACACCTACAGAAGACTATTCTTAATTACTAAGGCACTCGTTTTCAGCTTCAAAAGTATCACCCAGTACGACTTTCCAAGATTTTTTAAGACTTCTAATAGCCATTTTTAGATCTCTGACACCCAAGTGTTGTGATATTGGAAAGAACCAAACCACTGAAAATACATTCAAAACCATATTTTCATAAAGTACACAGATCCAAAAATGTCTGGAAAGCATGTTGTTTGCCGGACAACGGCCATATTGAGAGGAAAAAAACAAATCATGCACTCATTCTGGCTAACCCAGAGATAGATGCAGCCACCTTTAATGAGCGGATACTCCCACCAGAACAACCAATTAGGGCTTCTCATTAGTGGGTTTGACAGAGCCGCCACTGTTCTACGCATCCTGAGAGTCTGAGAATGAACATGATGGTACTGATGATTATACTGTAGATAAACTGCACACACAGAGAGCGGGGGCCTGACAGGAAAAACACACCAGAGTGCTCATTGATAGATATCAATTATAGCTTAGCAAACCAAGCGTCCTTCCTGCTTTTACAAAGCTGTGTAAAATGTTCTTTACTCTTTACTGATGTGGCTGTATATCATTGAAGCTTTAATTGAGGTGGGTTTTCTTGCACTTGACTGCATGTGCACCTACATGTGAAGCTGTGCTAAATAACCTAATCACCAGTAACGCAATACATTATCGCACAATAGTGCTGCAGAAAAGAATACCTTTGTAAAGCATGCGATGTTCAACTGCTGTGAAATTAACACTATGGCTATTTTTTGGGTATTTTGTTTGTTCTGTTGGATTATGTGTGTCCACTCTCAAATTGTTCAGTGGGATCACATTTGTTATGTCGAAAAAACCTAAGAATATATGGATATAAATCTGTGACAGTCTTTGACTAAATCGGTTATCCACATTAAATGAAGAAATCATTTTTTCTTTTAAAGTCAGTCTCCATTAACATGATTGGGTGGTTAGACTCATTTTTTCACTAATGTACTCTAGCCGACTGTGTGGATGACGACTCGGTTATGTAACTCGTTCAGTTCCAGAGGGCTTCCACTCTGCTCTTAGAGTGGTTTAGGTGGCACTGGGTTTGTGCAGAAAGATTATAGATACATAGAGATGGGTTAGCATGGAAAACAAAAGATCACGTGTATGGAAAATCACCAGCTAGTTTATGCCCATCACATTAGAATAATGGTTATGCAAAGCCCAACAAGGTCTACGGTCCTCAGCCGGCATCCTCGTCTATTGTGGAAGTCACCTGAGGTAATTGCTCATTATTCATGAAAAGTATCTAATGCAATTACTACAATTACATACACCAAAGTAGGATTCTGAGTCCCACATGCACCACTACTGTCCATGACACTGTCCCTGCCCCGATGTCCTCCTTTTTTATCTAGCCTGCTTTCCTTTCCCTCAGAGGAGAAAAGACGGCGGTTGGCACCAGAGTTAAATTGTGCTGATTAAAGTGATGAGTAGTTGGTTGGACACACACACACACACACACACACACACACACACACACACACACACACACACACACACACACACACACACACACAAGGGTGATTGTTAGAAGCATAGCCCTAATATTATTCTGCATGTGCTGTTCTCAGTCATGGTAATGCTGCAGCACACTTCAAACTCTGAATTACAAACGGCACCTATCAGATAGTTATTGATAATAAGTTAGAGACAAATAGCTTGAGGAGTGCCAAACTGCATCAGACTGTGGCACCATACAGACATTGAGTATTCATCAAAATGTAATAATGTTGATGTAACAGGTGTGTTTGCCAATTGCCACTGACTTTTTACACGTCAGCACAATCTCAGCTCAGTCCAGTGTGTCTGTCAGTTTGTCGGCCTACCTGCGTATTTGCCTGTGAACTATTTTAACCTGCAACATCTGTCAAACAGTAGGGTTTCTGAAGGCTCTGCCTGGGAAATACACACACATGTTAAGTTCTGTATGTACACACAGTTCAAAAAGTAGTAGGAGTATGATGAGAAGGTAACTGAAAACAGAAACGGTGGTGCGGTCAAGGGCAGAGCCACCAACACTGAAACGAAATCTCAACTTTAGAGGGTTTCAAATCCATTTTAGGCCATTAAAAAAAGAATTTACAGCAGAAATGTATCATGCATGGTGTGGTTTAAACCACCATTCTTTAAATTAGAGTTTAAACAATAGTTCAATTGATCATTTGAGGTCAAACATTTGCTGGTTACAATTACAAAACATCCTTTTTCGGTTTCATATCTTTATAAACTGAATACTATCTTCTATGGATGTTGGTCAAACTAAAAGCAACTTTACCACATCAGTTTTCTCTGATAAGTTGACATGGGGTGTCATGCCCTCCACCTTTAAATGATCAATAAAATACATGACAGACTAATTGCTAATGGATAATACTGTAACACACATACTGTTAACCCTTAATTGGGTGAATGTTCTGAATACCTCGGTTGCCACAGTCCCACCCGGAATGAAAACCCCATCCTTTAAATTCAGTAACAAAACTGGACTTCATTTCCCAGACAACTCTGTGAACCACTCTCCACAATGAAACCATGTGAACGCTTTGAAAACAGTAAAACAACGTGTTCCGTGTGTTACCGACTTTACTGTTGGCTGGAACACCGCCTACACACAGGGGAGCGGACACACGACCGCAACAGATAAAACACCTTCAAATTCAATGGTTCCCAACAGCTCGTCGTCTTCACACAACCTCTCGTTAACCCAAAAAGGTAGGACACAGCTACACGGATCGTCCCACAAAACCGGACGGGACGGATGTTTGAACCGTCTTTAAACGTTAGCATGATTACCGCCAACGTTCACTCGCCGTTAACGTCACATAGCAGTGGGCTTCACCTACACCAGGAAATACAACCGCCACCAGCAACGTAGCGCGGTCTATTCATTTAGAAAAGGACTTTTAAACGTGTCATTTACGCAGGTTTTACCTATGCTAAGGGTTTCCACGCAACCTTTGATGCTAACCACAAAAAAAGCACCCGAGCGAGATGCAGCGGGACATGAAAGTAGTTCAGATGATGATAACAGGGATAATGTGGAAGGAGATAGGCGCCATGAAGAGCATTATACCGAAGGTATGACTCCAGATAACGGATTTTAGTGGGAAGCGTGGGGTTTTGCGTGACCATTTCCGAAAACTGCTTCTTGTTACTGTGTTTTGAAGTTCAGGTTGAGCACCTACACATATTTACTGAAACAAAATCGACATTAAAAAACGTTAAATACCCGAAAAGCATTGAAGCAGCCGCAGTCGTTAATGTATACATCACGTGATTTAAAAGGTGGTGAAATGAAACGTTACCTGTTGTAATTTTTCAACGATGCGTGTGGAGAACTTTTCCAAACGTGGCCTCTCACTCTGTTCTCCTCCAAAAAATAACGTACGTCCCACTATCTCAGCCTCCAAAAATCTCCACTACAGTCCAGACCGAAAATCTGGCCAGGGCTCAAAGCAGACGTGCCCATCATCCCTAAGACCCGCCCTTACAGTGAAAAACATCTTTTAGCCGGCTTTCATTGGCTCCGCGGGATCACTGTATTAGATCCTGAGATATGATTGGTCGCCCACGCTGTCTATTTGAGTTGGAGGGACGTTCTTTACAGATGTGACAGTACTAGCGTGACGAGGTAGCCCCCTCTAGAGGACGAATAGCAGCACTGCAATATGGTGATATTTATTTATAATTTTTTTTTTTTTCTCATATATTTAAGTCCAGAATTGGAATAGGAATTTAGTCAACTGAAGAGCATTTATTTTAGGTGTCTTTGGCCTCCTGTTCAAGACCTACAGTATTTCCCTTTTATGGAAAAAAATCTACATTTTTTATTTATTTTTAAGTTTTTCATATATATTTTACTTTTTAATAAAATAATTGATAGAAGTTGATAACGCTCATCTGTTTGTTTTTTCTTTTCTTTTTTTCTTGTTTGTTTATTTTGTCTGCTTTGACTTTGCAAACCATATTTTCACATTCATTTACTTAACATCTGTTAAATTCAAACTTAAAATCTTGATTGACTATTTGTTTACTTCTTCCACACTCAGTTAATCTTTCTCTTCTCAACTCATTCTTACTCACACAGAAAGGGCAGCCGGGTCATTACATAACATACGGTACTCTATTGCACACACACACATTCTCAACTCTAACATACTGTATATACCAACACCCACACACAGATTAGAAAAGCTCAAGTAATAAGCTTATAGCGTAAGGGAGCGTGGAGATTTGACATCTTCAAAAGAGGAGGAGTAAACAACCATATAAAAACAACATCAATGTATAGAATAATAAAAACAACTACAAGAGAACATTGAGTGACTGTAATACTAATATTACTAAATAATTTAAATGATTTTGTGACAAAAACTGTCAAGAGAAAAGAACATTTTGGAAGCAGAAATAATCACATTATGCACACATAGTGCATGTTTCAGTGGACTCACCATCAGAAGGATCCAGCAGAGAAGCACAGCAGGCCAGTAGTGCGTGCACACACAAACACAGAGGAATGGAGAGAAGGACAGCAGAAAATCAGATATTTCTTTGAACCCTGGGCACATCAACATGCTCACTTTATGAGCTGCATCTGCTACACTTGCATACCTCAAATTTAGTTGAAAAGCAACGCAGAGTAATGATGGATTATAATATAATTTCATGCAATAACATTACATGAATAAAATAGATTTTACTCGCTGTTTGTTTACGGTTACATGAGGAAAACACTCACACAGCTGATTCCTGTCCACCCTCAACTGATATCAGTCTAATTTCTGTTAACGTAATATCCACATGTTAGGAGAGTGAAAGAAAACACGCCCGCACTGGAACAGTTAATCACACAAATAGTACAGGGCTGAGTGAATTAAGGTCTCCTCCTTCTGTCCCTGAAGTCTTCCACCATTTGGCCTCACAAGTCCTGAAAATGAATTGCAAGCTGCTGAAGAGGACGCACGAAGAACAGATTGACCTTTTATCAGTCCGAGTTTGGATCAAAATAAGATCAACACAGGGTAATATCCATTCATTAATAATAATAATAATAATATATATAAGTGAGTGATGATTTCGAACCTTTAATGTTTGTTTGACTTCACACAACCACATGAACTTAACTCAAGATGTCTTCTATGAGCCAGTGGGTGCGCCATGATGGTTTTTATCAGTTCTCTTGCACTATAATTTACTATCCATTCACAAGATATAACATTTAAAATGCTGCTAAGGTCACAATGAAGACACTAATGACAGATATATATAAGGCAACTACAGAGCTGCTCATGCGTGCTGTTTTAAATATCTAATGACATACAAAAAAAACAAAACAAGAAAGTTGTACCTGATTGTCAAAGGTCCCATATTGCAGAAATAGTTTCCACACTGAGAATAAGTCTTGACTCTTCACCTAATCAGCCTGACCTTATCTAAGATCTCTCTCTTCTCTGCTAGAGTATGTCTCTACGCCTCCTATCCTCGTGCTTTGCCCTACAGAAGCCTCTCAGCGCACACAACAGTTGCCTCTTTTGCCTTATGCCGAACGCCTACTGTCCTTGCTGTAAACCAACAGATTGTCCTAGTGTCGATAAGCTAAACAGGCTTGGCTACCAGAAACACAGCGTCCTACAGCCAGGGAGCTACAGTAGGCTAGCTGTGTGGTTTCCC
This sequence comes from Bovichtus variegatus, assembly GCA_943593645.1. Lineage (NCBI taxonomy): Eukaryota > Metazoa > Chordata > Actinopteri > Perciformes > Bovichtidae > Bovichtus > Bovichtus variegatus. The sequence goes on along the minus strand of CALSCE010010644.1, from coordinate 12,955,434 downwards.
ATGCAGGCATGAGATCAAGCCAGTGCAGATTCTCTGGAGGATTAGTGGCCAGCCCTTCTGAGGGGAATTACCCTGACACAGCCATCTGGACAGCAAAACATTGCCCACTGGACCAACTATAGTCCTGCCAACGCTGGTCCCTGATGATCAGATAATGCTCAGTCATTCTTCCACCCCGGCCAGAGAACAGCAAAGGCCTTCAACCCTTTACTCTGGTTTCAGAAACTATCCTATGAAGCCATGCTTAAATAAAGTGGCTGAAAGCTGCACTATTTTTGTAATTTGGATTGTAGCCAAAAAGTGAGTTCTTTAATTTTAGGTTCAATATGTCTGCATGTAGAACTCTTTCAGAGATTGTGTTAAGTTATTTGTCATTGGAATATAAATAGTCATTCATTATCAGTCTAAGATTTATGATACAAGATCTTAGAGATTGTGGTCTAATATTCGAAGATTATAAGGTAACATTGCTCTACAGTGTGAATGTTTTTATTCATATTTTCTTCCTTCCCATAGCATGTGTATTGCTCAGCTTTAAAGCTTTTGTGAACTGTCATTTGAAGAGTTAGACCATCATTCACATGCTACGACTTTACAAACTTTGTTATGGTTCAGTAATGTTAAGTAATGTTAAGTAAACACGCAAGCAAAATATTACACATGCACAATAAGAAGTCAGCTGACTGCGTTGTAGTGCAATTAGACAGCTCTGCTGTACATGAATGCTTTCACATCCTCACTGCCCATTAGGCAGTTCACTTGGGTCTCCTAAAAAGTTTTATTTTACTGTTAATAAAAAAATTAATACAATTTTCTTTTTACTTTGCACAAGTAATACCCGTCCCATATAAACCACAATATGCAGAAGCAATTCATATAGTGTAGTGTCATCTATTCTATTACTTCAGATACCACTATGCTAGAGGAAACATATCTGGTTAATCATGTTCAACAGAAAAACACTGAAACACGTATCACATATCCAGTTTTCATAATGCAAACCACCATTTGTAGTCAGCAGCAGAAGAAAAACTCATTGCTCAGTTTTCTGACATATTATTGCTAATAAACATCAAAACTGAAAACTTAGTGGCATTGAGTTTAATCTTATGGACAAAGCAAATGTCTGTTCTATTATCTGAACCCTTTTTAAAGTTCTGAAAATATCATATTGCACTGTTGCCTGCATAGATACACAGACACACGCACAAATGTACACACCCAGTCTGATGACATGCAACTGCTAATACTAATACAACCCACACTTCAAATTGTATGTTACCTGACAACTAGTAGATAATCAAGCTGCTTGACTGGATTGAGCATTTCCTTGTAAGGCTCCAATTCTCTCGTTCGCTCTATCTTAACATGTTCTGAACAAATACTTCTCTCGCAATTCACACCTGTTTGTTTTTTGTAATGTCAAACACCAGCTTTCTCTCTCTCTCTCTCTCTCTCTCTCTCTCTCTCTCTCTCTCTCTCTTCCTCTTCTTGCATGTCTTTGTGTGTGTTGTAACTCTAAACTCTAGGATAAGGTGACAGCTAAGGAAGAGCGAGAGAGAGAACTTATTAAGGAGAAACATAAAGATGTAAGAGAATACAGTATAATAAGAGAAGAGTAGGCAAGAAATAGAGAGAGAGGTTTTTTTGCCGGGTGCACCCATGGGTGGCACCTCTACCTTATCACCGGCAGTATAGGGGACAGGGTGATAAAATGTAAGTTTACTCTGAATGTTCAGACGGAAACAACGTATCCATTAAAGGTTTAGGTTTCAGCTGTGTGTGTACTACTATTAGTCACATTGGCTTTGGAGCAAGTCTCCGAACAATGTCCTCCTATAAATCGAATGTCCTCATATGGGACTAAAACAGGTGTGTCTGTGTGTGTCTGTGTCTGTGTGTGTGTGTGTGTGTGTGTGTGTGTGTGTGTGTGTGTGATGGAGTAAACAGTCATAGGTGTGCCTTGACTTAAGAAAGCTTAAACTGAAAAATGCACAAGGTTTGTGTTTGTTTTGCTCACACCCACAAATTAGGAACTGCTTCTCACGGTGGCTGTGTTGTCGCGTGTTGTACCGTGTTAACATGTATTAGAAATCTGGGAATTGCAAGCATCTTAAGTCAGAACCATACCATTACACATACATTAAGCACCAACTGAAATGAAATAAAACGTCAACAGAAAGCTGGAGTAGTTTCTCCATCTAGTAGATGTGTGAGCATTACTGTCTGTGCAGTCCTGAGTGCACTACAACAGACAGGAAGTCAATATTTGTGAACATGAGCTACTCTCTCTCAAAGCCAGAAACCAGAGAAATAAGTCTCAAACTTGTGACGTCACCAAGTATAAAGACTGCTCCATTGACAATGAATGGGAGACTGATGTTGTGGACCCACAGCATGTTTGTTTTCTTTTTTATACCCAAATGAGCTTTATTCTACTTTATTGTTCTGAAAGAGAAAATGTACCCTTATACATTTCAGTGTTGTATATAACATGTCTTCCTATCCATTGTCAATAGAGCTGCTCTAGACATTGTACTTGATAACAAATTTAAGTTTTAGCACTTATAGTTTTTAGATTTGTGAGGGAGTTGTTCACGCTTACTAATATTTTTGCACTGTCTTAGACCATAACAACATGTATTATTTTGAAAATGGCTGTAGTTGCCCTTTACAAACAGCACTTAACAACTTTCTCATACTGTAAACAGGTTTGCATTAAATGATTGATTTACTGGAAGTGGTCTTCAAGCAAACTAACTGAAAAGATTCACTTCACTTTAAGGATAGTCGTTATCTGTGACATGCAAATCATCTCTGAAAATAGCTGAGAAGGTGTGATTACACTCGAGTTCTCTTATTTAAAAGTGGGCTAAGTGTTATTTCATGGTGAATATTTGTATAACACTTACTCATACTGCTATACATTTTTATAAAGTATGTTCAACTGTATAATCTTGATTCATGATATGTTTCTTTCTGTTTCCTCGTGTAACTTTTAAACTAAATTTCCCAAAAGCCCTGTGCAGTGGTACAGAAGAGTGGTGGCGCTGCCTCACTCACAGCCTGTGATCTATAATACTGAGAGACCACTAGAGGACAGCAGCTCCTCTTGCATCACCATTCTCATCTGAATCCATGAAACTCTGCTTCAGTTTCACTGCATTTGGGCCAAGTGTGATAAGTAGAATCTTACAAATAAAGTGATGTATGTCGATAAGAAAGCAGATTATTTTAGAATAAAGATCTGAAATTTTTTTTCTGTGAGAAAAGCTCTTCAAGCAGTAGATTACTGAATGTGGATTTTTTATTTTTTATTATTCTTTCGCACTCTACACAAAGTCACACAGTCATACTGAAGCTTTACCACAGTGGTTCTCAACCTTTTTTGGGCCAGCGCCCCCCTATCCATTATCCAGGTCTTTTACCGCCCCCCATCAAATAAAATGTAGGCTAATTGTCTCCCCTGAATTTTAATGTTGATTATTATTCTTAGTATTTATTATTTATATAACATATTGATTATATTAATTTTGTATTTAAATTCTTATATTATTTCTTATTATTAGGCTGCTATATTATGTTATTATAAAAACAAAAATGATCTGAGATTGAAATGACATAATAACATTTCTAAATAATAATAAAAAATATTCAAATAATAATTGTTTGTTGTTTTTAATTAATTCATTAATCAAATTAAGGTTTTTTTCACATCCAAGCTTTTTTCATGAAAATGAAGTTTTGTTTTTTTTTTACTTAAAGCTTTTTCCGTGAAAATTAAGGTTTTTTTTAAATAAATTTCTTTCCATGAAATATTAAGTATTTTGACATCCAAGCTTTTTTCAGGAAAATTAAGTATTTTTTTACAGCCAAGCTTTTTACATCACGGGTTCTCAAACGCACACAAAATCACTTGTCGCTGCGGCTGAACCACCTGTAGCTGCTGAACCACCTGAACCACCTGTAGCTGCTGAACCACCTGAACCACCTGTAGCTGCTGAACCACCTGAAGCTGCTGAACCACCTGAACCACCTGTAGCTGCTGAACCACCTGAACCACCTGAAGCTGCTGAACCACCTGAACCACCTGTAGCTGCTGAACCACCTGAAC
>CALSCE010010644.1:12920094-12935729 GCA_943593645.1 Bovichtus variegatus | reverse complement strand
AGAGAGAGAGAGAGAGAGAGAGAGAGAGAGAGAGAGAGAGAGAGGAAGAGAGAGAGAGAGAGAGAGACAGTGAGTGAGAGACAGACAGACAGAGAGACAGAGAGAGAGAGGGGGAGAGAGAGGGAGGCTGTCTTGACGCTTCCGGCTTCAGACTCACAGACAAACAGCGCTTTACTACGAGCACTAGGGAGTCGAGCAGCAGCAGCACATGACAACAGAAACCTCCCAAGAAACTAAGTACTGAGAGCAAACTGAGCGGATTGCACTGCTCGCTACGAAATGCTTTGAAGTTTTTACTGAAATAACCATAGAGAAAACATTCGCTGGAGGGAGAAAGACATTTTGAAATCTTCTTCTTCTGTGGAGGAGGATTTTTTTTTTGGTGATAAGGTGAAGAAGCGGAAAAAAAAAAGGACCGTCAGGCAGCGTCGAGCAAGTTGGTTTATGGAAGAAACCAAAAACACAACACAAGAGGAGGAGATAATAAGTTGTTTTGCACAAGAAGCCGCATCTTTGTATGGTTTGTGTTCCAAGTGTCAGACACACAGACAGAGGACAGTCATCCTCGGTTTATAGCTGTTGGCATCTGGCTGTAATATCACTCAGACCAATAAAAGTGTCCCGGAGAAGCCTTGGAGAGGACGGGACAGCGTTGAGGTAAGATAACACAACACAGGGCCTGCTGTCATGTTAGGGGGTTGTTGTCGTTGCAGAGAGTTTATTACACTTTAATACCACCTCTAGTGTAGATGCAGGTAACAGTGAAAGTGTTTAGGATTAGGCCTAGTCATCCGTTCAGTAAGTGGGGAAATGGAGAAACTAAACTATTTGAGTAGTTTTAAAACATTTGTATCCTTCTTTTAAATAAACATTTTTGTCATTAATACTTACCAAGTATTCAGTCTTCTTCAGTCTTGAATGCATGTATCTCTTAATATATGTTTTGTGATAACGAATGCTCTTTTTTTAAATAACATCTGCTTTACAATGATATGCAGCACCATATAGTACTGCATACTCATTAAACCCATAATATGACTTAGATCAAGTTGGAGTTGGGTCAGGATGTTATGGCATCTAAATCCAGTATTGAATCTATTTATGAACTACATTACCTAATCCATTCATTTTTAGTTTCATGTTTAGTTTTCAACAACTGTAGGCTATATTTCAAAAGTTACTTATGCGTAAGAACTGAAACGCAAATATTGACATCCAAATAGCTAAAACTCAGGTTTTTCCAGGTTTCGTACACATTTGCTCTTCAGCTACCTTGGACATCACTGTTTAAAGACAGCAGGAGGAGACAACACATGTGTCTGACTTGGGATCTAATTTAATATTTTACCGGCTTGCAACCATGATCTAACATGGGACCAGCTATAGGAAGCTAGCAATTGCATTAAATTAGCATTAGAAAATTAGACTGCATTAGATATGAGGTTATTTCTAGGGCTCCAACTAATTATTCTGTCTGCACAATGTATTATTTTTTTATTGTCATCAAGATGTGAACTTATGCGATTTACACATTGCAAAAGTCCACGATATTGCACTCAGGGATTTTTTTTAGCTATTTGAAAGAAAGTAGTCCATCAGTAGAAAACAGCACTTAAATATCAATTTCTTTTTACTGATGCCTTTTGTGTTCAGTTTAAAGTTCAATTTGTTCAATATGAGAATGTTGTAAATAATTCCCTTTCATGTTTGTTGTATTTCAGCAGTATACTGAAAGCAGCAGAACTGAGTGCACTTTAATATCTGTTTATTTATCGCAAGTAATATCATTATTCAACATTATTCAACAAAGCAGGCTAATCGCATAGTTTCCTCATATCGTGCAGCTTCAATTGTGATACAGCAAAGTTCCTGGAAATTCCATTGAGGAAATGTGGATTAAATAACAGATAGGAATGTTTGTATTTGGCTCATCTAATGAGAGCTAACAAATAAAGCTGCATGACATTGATGCAAAAAATCATGTAAAAAAATCCAATATTACCAAAAATAAGCCCTGCTCATTGATGTGTAACATTACCCACAATAACCTAATACACCCAGAGATATAAAATAGATTCAAGTAGTATAAACAGTATGGCAAAATATCTGACGGTAGACAAATGTATATCATCTCATTGTTTTATATCGTCATATTGCCCTGCACTGCCATCTGCCTTATGTTTCAAGAAACAATCAGCATCAGCATCTTTGAAACTTTTTCTCAGCTGAGCACTAGTGAACTGTATGTAGGTTTATTGCCCACTTGTGTAGGCAAGTGGACAGTTTGAATAATCATGCCGTCCCACTCAATCTGACATTAGGCTGCGCTGAACCACAGACAGCATTCGGAGGTAGTTTACATTATATCAAACTCATCGCAGCCGGCATTTCTTGTTTATTTTCAAAGCTGTAAAGGCTGTATTTTTTTATGATCACCATGGCGTATCAGCTCAGTACAGAGTCATGGTCAGAGCCGTGGTTGGCTTCACTTCTCTGCTTCACTGCTGTTGTTACTAATATGATATCTTCAAATGTTTGGATTGTGTATAGTGCTGCTGATGGATACGAGCATATTTTCTGCTGACACGTATCTTTTTGGACAATATTATCTGTGAGGGAGGTGGAGACAAGTGGGTGTCAGAGTGTGATCGAGGAGACAAAATATGTGTTGTGTAATGGTTTTCCTTTTTTTTTTGCCGTATCCTGAGAAATATACTGTATTTGTTTTTAAGCTGGTTAGATTGCAATGAATGTCCTCTGTTATTACTTGAAGCAACTTTAAAAGCTAGACCGACCACAGCTAAGAATTGAATCAGCCCAGGTTTAAAATGTTCTTTTAGAATTTCATAAAAGATGAAACTCTGATGAGCCCTGTGGCGGAAATCACCCTTTTTGGCGAGCACATAATTCAGAGAAGTTGAGTCCGAGCTGACCTTTAGTGCAAAGAGAAAAAAAGTCTTAGGGATGCAACTACCCATGTGCAACATGCAGTGTGAAAATGTTTCCCGGTGCCCAGTCCTGCTTCATTACAGCAACTTAGCCGTTTCACTGGAAGTAAATTTCTGCATGAAAGATTCAGAATAGACAACTAAACCAGAATAGCCTGTAAACACCTCTTTCCCTCCTCACAATTCTTTCTTTCTCTCTCGGTCCCTGTTCAGCACTGTCTCCTTTCCTCCCTCTTTCTCTCTCTTTATCTACTCCAGGCCTGAGTCGTGTTGTTTTCACTGAATCGTAGGGGGATGTTAGTGTCCAATAAGCAGATAGAAGTGATTATACAGTGTGAAAAAAAGCTGCACTGGTGGTAAGTAAACTACCCAGGAGACAAGCCATTAAGATTGTTTCCTGCCTCTCTCTAACTGCGTCACTCCCCAACAAGGAAATCCCATGTTTACCCCGTAGTTCATGACCTGATGTCTTAACTTACCCCGAATCAAAACACATCCCAGGGCGGTTTAGGCAGCTCAGCACATGACAAGAACACCAAAATGCTTGACTGATTTGTTTTCGAGTTTCACTGGCCGTCCTGCGAGACAGACGTGATTGTGTGAAAAGATATACAATGTGTTTATCTCCTTTTTCCACTGCCAGTGTAATGAAACATTTTACTCAAGTATGAAAAGGATCAATGCCTGAATAAGATGATCACTTGAAATGTTATAATATAAAACAAAGATTTGCCTGTAGTCTAGACACCAGTAATGAGCGTCTTGCTAGTGCTTACCTCACGTTATGCAAAGCTGACTGTAAGTCATCCAACTCTGGATCATCACTCCTCTGTCTGAATAAAACACAAGGCTCTGGTGTTGTGGACATCACTGCACTTGGTGTTTTTTATCTTAAAAATCCTTGGTGTCTGTCTAAGTTGAAACACAAAACACAAACCCGCTATTGGGAAATTGGACGTTTCTGCAAGTGTTGCGCAGTTTGACCACTGTACATCATCCACCAGTGAAGCACAGTGAGGCCTATTTGCATAGCTCATTTCAGTTGTCACTACCTGTTTTGAACAGATACTACAACCTCTTGTTCAGAGTGGGAACTTAACCACATAAAGCACTAAAAATGATGATCAACAACTGTATTTGGCTGCATTGTGAGTGAAGTGCCTCCATTAAAATCCACTTTGCAAATAGCAGATTTAATAGGAGTTCACTTTCCAACGGGAGCTAAAATGACAGCTTTTGGTTCCTCAAGGCCCGTTTCATACGAGAGTACGAGACCCTTGCACAGCTAAAACAGAAAGCACAGGACTTGAAATCAAACTTAATCAGTTTAAATCAAATAAATGCTGTTTCTCGTTACAAGCATGAAACAACCTAATGTTCGAAATAATATTTGAACATAAGAACAAACAGCAAATTAGTCACCAGTGGCATGATCATTACTTAAAATCTCTGATCAATCTGAATACAAGACCAAAAGCACGCTATAGGGAACACGCTGTGTCTTTTGCAGCAAAAAGAGAAGTTCACTCAGTGACTCAGTGACTCTCTACACATCTTTATCTGCATTGAGGAGATTCCACAACTCAACTGTTGCCTTTTCTCCATGTTTTCCCCCCTCTCTGGCTTTCCTTTTACTTCTGTGTTGCCATCTTTTTCTGTGTTTACCTTTCTCCTTGAAAGAATATTAGCTTAAAAAAGCAAATTTCAAATCAACAAACAATTTGGCTCCACTCGACCCTGCTGCAAGAGTTTTGTGTCGCTGCTCCTTTTGAAACAAGAGCACGAAACTTTTCATACAGTTAAATATGTGAAACTCTAAGAGGGGGATTGTACTAACAGTGTAATAAATAAGCTGTTTGATCAAAATCTTAGCTTCTATGAAACATTAACAGGAGAAAAGGCCAATTATTTCCAATTATTTCTCTGTCTGTCCCCCTTTCTCCCCCTTTTACTGTCTCGCCTTTATTTAGTTTTAATCCCAGCAGGAACAATGATACCATTTATTCTGAGATGACTACATGAATAATTGTCTTTGTCCATGACGCAGTTAGGGATGGCTTTCCAAGAATGAAAAATAGAATTTCCAGTGTCTGTCCTTTTTGAAAAATAGCTTTTATTTAGCTTGTTCTTCGAAAAGAATGTTTCACATCTGTATGCCTTTTAATTATCGGAAAGGTTATAAAGGTTAAAAATGAACTTTTCTGACTTTTTTCAGTGGCGGGTGCAGGGAGCAGTGTGGAGCTGCCGCTGCTGACTGAATGCAGAGGAAACACTGATGTCCAGACCTCCCTGCAGCTTCAGGGGAGATTATCAGATGTGTACCCAGCACTTACAGCCCCTGGCCTGGCCGCAGGGATGGCAGCCTCTGCCCTGAACCTGAACGGCCTTGGAGTCATGAACAGGTCAATGTATTTTATTTTACAGTGTATTCCACATTCTATCTTTTATTGTTGTCAGACTACACCGTTTCTTGAAGAGCTGTAGAGGAAATGCATAATTAAACATGTTTGGTCAGTATTTATTTTGTTTCCGCTGAGAACCTGTTAGACTGGCCTGGTAGATTACTTTTAATTTATCGTACATTACAGAACAATTTATAAAGCCATCCTGCTGCCCAACATGTTGATGATATAATCTCATCACACTGTGAGTATATGATGTAGTGATTGGCTTGTTGTAGCCTGTCCTAATGCTTAGACATGTTGTTTTACTATGTGACAGTAACATTATTTAAGTTTTTAATATATATCCTACTCCAGTATGATATTTCTGGGTGTATTGTTTCTGTAAAAAGGCAACAAAATGTAACACTTATCTATATCTATCTAATTATGATCGTTATAGCCTGGACACACACAAATCAACCAACCCTGTCCTTTCTCCTCTCCGCAGCAGTAATCAGTTTCACACCCAGCCAGCTTCCTCTAGTACCACCTCTCGAACTAGAACCAGTCCAGTCGGTCGACCTGTGCTGCCGGTTCCAGATCGGAGCACCTACTGTCAGTTACTGGGTGGAGGAGCGCCGGGCGGAGGTCTCTACAGCCCAACCAGCCCTAAGGTAGCTCGTCCAACCTGAGAGAGCTTAATCTGACAATGTGTGTTTACATTGTGTACGCTGAAAAATACATGTTGTACATGTTCAGTTTTCCATGTAAACACTGGAGTGATTGAGTTCTTTGTAGAGCGTATACAAAAAAACATCAAACTTTGTGTGAATTTAAAGGCAACACACATATAATTAATATTGTACATAACAAGCAATATCCAACTAATGTCAGTTACATGGGAATAGTTCTCTTTAAAACAAGACTATATCACTTTTGAGAGAAGAAATATCACATAATATGTGCTCTTACAAATCTTCCTTGTTCTGGTGTGAGCTGTAGCTTATGGTGGGTAATGTTAGCTAATGGTAGCACACTTGTGTTGTTAAATGACAGTATATCAGTTCACTGACAATACAACTGTTTTGTACTTAAACTACTGTTTCACTATGTTTTAGCATTTACCCTAATATTGTAAATTCCTCTTGTGGCTACAGTTACATAATCACGCTTTAAAGAAAATACTGAAATAACTGCAAAAGTAAAGGAAAAGAAAAGTAACTTTTGTTTGTACTTGTAGTTTTTACAGTATGTTGCCAAATAACTGTAGATTTTTTTTTTTATTCTCAATCGCTATATTAACATCAATTGATATGACTGAGTCATTTTTGGAGCGCCCCTAATCCCGCCTTGTGTGTCTGCTCCCAGACGAGCCCTCGAACCCTGGGTGGAACCTTTGTCTTCCCTCCTTCATCCTCGCTCTCCCCGAGCCCCACACCTCGCGCTCGCTCCCCCTCCCCACGAAGCCCGGAGCTCCTAGGAGTCAATGTGGGCCAGCGGGTCAGACGACTGAGCTCGCCCGGCGTTGAGGAGAGAGGGGAAGGAGAAGGGCAGGAGGAGAGGGGAGGAGAGACGGGAGGAGGAGAGAAGCGAGAGGAAAGGAGACGCCAGGCACAGCTGCTGCAGATACACAGAGAGCTGCAGAACGTTGAGGTGATTATGTGCCTCGCTTCTTTCTCTGTTTAACTGTCTCTGCCTCCCTCTGTGTCATTTTTTCCTTCGTCTTACTCGCCACCTCTCTGTCTTTATCTAGGAATGCGATACGTAAACAATGTAGAGCAGTGTTTTCAAACTCTGAAGAATGTACTATTTCATTTTGTTTTATTGGGCAAGTCAGAACAACGCCAGTCAGAACTACTCTCACCCCGCATCAGTGATCCCAAAATGTTGCAGTTACTCAAGCTTTGAAGCTGAGCAGAACGAAAGGAAGACCACAGGAGTGTTTGGACTGATGTTAATACAGTATTCCGTTTTTCTCTTTTATGTTTTTTTGATAGGAAAGCTGCCAATCTCCGCCGTTCTGATAGGCTTTGAAGAGCTTATATTTTGAGATGTTTATCTTAAAGAAAGTTTCTCAGTTTCTTTCTGTTTTACACTTAAATCGAATTAATCTCTAGTAAACTATTCCTATTATCATCATCCATGATCCATGCCTAAACTCAGGTTATATTCTCTCCAGTAATTATGTTTGTGGGTCCATGTGACTATGTAAAATGTAAATAAATATGCAATAATTAAACTAAAGATAGACCAACATGTGATTATCAGTTTATAATCCATCCATTATATAAACAGCTGTGTCTTTTAGAATGCAGATAGTCAGTTTAGTCTAATTACAGACTACCTGAATTTAAATTTACATTTAAAACATTTAATTAAGATTTTACATAAGCAGTTTATTGGTATGATTTTAGTTTCATATTTGTACTCTTTTCCTGCTTTGTATTTAGTTGAAGTCAACCCACATTTGTACTCTGCAGACAGTCACACATTGAATTTGTAGCTTGCCAACACTTTTTTATTTCTGCTTAATGCCAAATATGGGAAAACTCTAGAGTCGAGGCTAATTTCTTTTTCATTTTGTTGTTATTGGTAGTATATTATGATTATATTTTGAGTCATGTCAGTGACCCAAATTTGTCTGACATCAGCAAAGGGTTTGCTATTACCAGCGCACCTGTGAAATGATAAGTACCTCACCCAGATATGCATCAAAGTAAACTCGTCGACAGTTAGACCAAGAAAACCAAACTGTAGCTGCGTTCAGACCTTTTCTTTTCTCTGTGTCTTCCAGGTCAGGGGAAAAGTGGGCATTTTCGAGGCTCACATTTCCGGGATTCGTGCCCAAGTTCTTAACACTGAGCTCCAGCGCAGCCCTCGGTCTCCAAGACGATCGACTAGCCAAACCCCCTCCCATCCCGACCAAGGAAACACAGCACTTGAATGCCCAATGACCCACCCGCAAGAGAGCAAAGTTCCCTCTGTTGTCCAAAATGGAAGAGAAAGGGAGGAAGAAACTATGGAAGGACAAAGGAGAGAAGGGGGAAGGAAAGAAGATGTGAAGGACAACAGTTCTACGAAAACAAACACAGAGAACAAGACACTGATTGGTCAAAATGGCTGCCATTCAGAAACAACAATGCAAACTCCCTGTTTAGACGGACCGTTTGTCGTCCAAGGCTCCCTTGAGACATTAAACCCAGATGCAACAACAGACAGAGAGAAAAAAGAGGGAGAAAGACTGAGAGAAAATGAGGGAGAAAAAGATGCAGGGGAGGTAGAAAACCAACAAATGTTGGGAGACGAAAGAGAACGGACAGAGAGAGCAGTAAGAGATGAGAAAGAGGACCGGTCGTGTCTCGAGATGGCGCTCCAGACGGAGGCGAACAGGTTGGGAGTTAACCCAGAAATGGATGCTTTTCCTTGGGCACAAAGCAGCGAGAGCTCCCCCTGTTTTCTGGACACGGATCACACCTCCAACCACTCTCCCTCCATCCCTGCAGTCATAATAACTGACCACGGTTTGGAAAGCCAACCTCAAACTTCTGAAGGCCCTGGCTCAGACCAGGGACTAGGCTGCCGACCGAGCCCCAGTTCTAGCCCTGTGCCTGGGACAAACCCCTCCAACCGCTCCCTCAGGAAGCTGTCGTCCTCCTCTGCCTCCTCGGCTGGTTTCTCCTCGTCTTGGGAAGAGTCGGAGGAGGATATTTCCAGTGATACAGAGAAAGGGGAGCAGCTTCTCAACCCTGCGGTCCTCACTTCTCAACAGAAAGCAGTAAGTAGAGCCAAGTGTGTGTGTGCCTGTATGACCTTTTGTCATTTTGAATGTCAATGACCTTTGGAAACTGCATTCGCTGGAATTGCCAAATATTCACAAGGGGAAAGTGTTGCTTTACAGGACCATACCAAAATGTTCTTTCTAGCTCTAGGAATGGCAATGTTGGTCGGTCCACCACTTTGCTCCAGACTGAAATATCTCAACAACTATCGAATGGATTGTAGTGAAATTTTGTAAAGACATTCATGGTCCCCAGAGGATGAGGCCTACTGACTTTGGTGATCCCCTGACCTTTCCGCTAGCGCCGCCAACAGGTTAATTGTTTTACATATCCTATGTAAAATCTCAACATTTTCTACATTGATTGGATTGTAGTAGAAAAGCACAAAGTTTGGTTCAGTACTAATTAGCCAATGCTAGCAGGCTAACACGCTAGCTATGATAGGGAACATGGTACTTGATAAACATCAACATGTTAGCATTGTCAACGTGAGCATGTTAGCATGCTGATGTTAGCATTTAGCTCAAAGCACCACTATGCCTAAGTACAGGCTCGCAGAGCCGTTAGCATGGCTCTGGACTTTTCCCATTGATTTCATCAATGTATTGCATTTGATCATAGTTTTCAAATGCTACATTGTTTATTTTAATTTTGACAGCAAGTTCAGCTATAATTAAATACAGAAAGACATTTTATATGTCATAGAAGTATTCACTTTTATGAAAAAGTGAAACGTTCTGTAATTTTCTTGGTAGGAACCTTGATATTTTTGATAATTTAAAAAAATCTGAAGATTTTGACAAAGGTCATGTCTCCAAACTTAAAACCTAACTAGTTCAGAACTGGTGATTTTGCAAGTAATTTTGGCAGATCTTGGAAAGAGTTTGTTTCAATGTGGGTCTCTGTTAATGATTATGCCTCAAAACGTGTGTATGTCAGTGCATGTGTGTGTTGTGTGTTTGAATGTGCCCGCGCATGTTGCTGGGTGCTCCTGTGTTAAATTTTCCAGAGTTCTCTGCCTGAGTAATGGTTGACATTCACAGTAACAAAGCTAGCTCTGTGCCCCGACCTGTGTGTGTGTGTGTTTGTGTGTGTGTGTGTGTTTGTGTGTTTGTGTTTGTGTGTTTGTGTGTGTGTGTGTGTGTGTGTGTGTGTGTGTGTGTGCAGGGGGGTTATTTAGTGTGTGGGTAATGTGAGGGTGTGTGTGAGGGAAAGCACGGCTGATAGAAAAAGGGAAAGCAAGAGAGTTTGCCAGTCACACACACTTAGGCTTTGCCTGCATTTGGAAGGCGTTCAAAGAGGAGGCTGAGGCCTGTTTGGGTTTGTGTGTGTGTAGGTGGGTGGGTGGATGTGTTTTTATATGTAGCCAGGATGAGTTTACAGGGCCATTTCACTTCTGCTTTGAAACACGATTTAACGAAGGATTGTATAACAACGTTTCTGAAACAATGTGTCCCAAAAGTGTCCCTTCTTTTAAAGACTAAAAACTCTGCAAAACAAATCTTTTCTTTTAGGGTTTGTGGCTTAAGGAGGGATGTGCTATCTTGAATCATGTATGAGCTTTAAAACTAAGTGATGTCCCCCATGAGTGTACAAGACTGCATGCAAACATTTAAATACTCATCACTCTGCAATCATTACATCTACATATTTCCATACATATTTTGAACATGTGGTCCTGCTAATCATTGGAACCTAATTTTCCATGTTTGCTTTCATTATGAGAGGAAGCAGCAACAGATTTCTTTTTAAATATTGTTGTGATTTATGAGACAGATATGCATATTTAATGGAATGACCCCTCCCTAAACCAATGTCCCAGCTCTTTCAGGTGGCATGGATTCCAAACTATTTGTTTAAATGAATTTGGCTGATGGATTTGAATAGTGTTTGTATTGCTCTTTGCATATTTCCGGTCATTGTTTTTTGCTTAATCCAGGCAAAGAAACAGAAGGAAGCTCCTGCTGGAGGTCGCAGCTGACTGAAGGAGGTTTATAGCCGCTAGTAAAAGTCTGGATTTCCCCCATCGTAGCACAAAGATGTCAAACATGCAGGTTATTATATTATTATGTTCTTGTCTGTAGCATTTCACAGCTCCTGATGCGTAGTGCTAAGGAAACCTGGTGTATGTATGCAAAAGGCAAACATGCAGAAACACATAAAGCATGCTTGCTTGTGTGGGAGGTGTGTAGGAAAGACGAGAGGGACAGAGAGAAGAGGAGTGATACTAAGAGAGGAAGAAAAAGAGTGAGCTTGAGAGTGGCAGAACGAGAGAGACAAAAGAAAGAGAGCGTGAGAGAAAAAGTCGTACAATGTTTACTGCATATTAGCCAGGTGGTTTTGACATGAAGGGAAACATATCTCTTCTTCTCATCGCTATTTATTGCAGGAGTGACTTTATATGCCATATAACATTGAACACTTTAAAGACATCATTCATACTCTGGGAAATACACAGAGGTATAAGTGAAGCTCTGGTAATACAATATACACACCAAGGTTGCAGAGAAAGATAGATGCGTGCTTGATGAAATTATAAGAATAATGAATTAATAAGTCTGCAGAATACATTTATCACAGTGGTACACTTACATTTTTTTAAAGAGCTCTGCGTTTTTTCTTTTTATCCTGACCTCTGACTTTCCCCTCCACGGTAGTTTTCATTCATTCATGCTCCTTCGTGTTATCAAGCCAAGTGTGCATGACACTTTCATTTTTTTGTATAATAAACACATCTGCGTTGCTACGGTCATCAGCTTTTGGATTATATCAACTCATTTCTGAAGAGTGTACACGCTTAAATGGATAAAGGCTGGAATCTGAACAGAGCCATATATAGACACTGTTTGGCTGATCTTTTGACTGCTGGGCTTCTCTCCAAGGTTAAAAGGCACACATGCACTGCCAGTGTTTTCCTAGTTCGAGTAAATTGGCAACAAAAAGGGCACCTGCAATAGATTGGCATCTGTGTTTTTTCTTCCTTCTACAAAATTTATGAGTTCTGGGGAATGAAAAGAGAAGCATCTTTCCGCAGCAGACTTACATCTTTGTTGAAGTGACACGCAGTTGTTTACTTTCTGTGTAATTTTACCTTGAAGCAAAAGCTCCACTGACATCAGTAGTTTCAAACTCAACAGCTACAGATGAAACCTCATAGAGATTCATGGAGATGCAAAACATTCAATCACAAGATCTAAGACGGTAAAGAGTGTTTCGACAAAATCACCACGTCATCAAAACAGCTAGCTGAATAGCGTTAAAACCATAGACTATATGTATATTATTAAAACTGAGGATTAACCAGATGGCTTGACTTAGAGTGTATTAGCATTCATGCTTACAGTTAACGACTGAATAGAAACAGAATTTACATTTATATTAGAAAACAAATGTACATCATTAAAAAATATACACTTATCTACTGTATATACACACATGCATCCATACGTGTATACTCACATACACATTTACAAATACAACCATACACTTACATACAGCCTTGAAGACATTAAAAAAATGCCACAAAACAACAAAATACAACACGAGCAAACTAAAAAGAGAAAAACAAACATACACAAACAACCAAACAAGACATCAGCTATCCATCTTAAGTGATGTACAAGTGGACTTGCTATTTGAATCACCTAATTTTTTTCATTAGTTTAACAGTTACTCCGTTAATCAGTATCTACAGATTAACCTGTAACTGACTTTAGCAATGAACTAATTTAACTTTATCATCAAGCTAAAAAAGGCCAAACATTTCCAGGTTCCTGCTGCTCAAGTATTACAGATTTACTGCTAATCTCTATTTTATATTACAATAAAATTAATTTATTTGTGGATAGACTTTTGTACTTACAAAATATGTCACCTTTTGCTGTGTTATTGGCTATTTTTACAATTTTTCTTTTGACATTTTACAGTCTCAACGATCGTCAGACTAATTGTTATTTGCAGCCTTAAAAAACGGAACAGCATTTTTCACGCTCTCCACCTCCAGCTTTGATTCGTTTTATATATATATATATATATATATATATAATATATTAACTTGCTGTCAAAACCACGTGGGAGCTGCGCTTAAACTTGTACTATGTACACAAAACCCCAGCATCATGTTTCACCTTTTCAGAAAGATTGATGAAAGAAACTGAAGGTAGCGGAGCAGAAGCTACAGTAGAACGGAAGTGGGGCAGAGTTCATGAAGGCCTCACTATGAGAGCATGATAGTGATGCAGAAGGTGTGGTGTTACTTATGCCGTCTGTACTTAGAGCGTTTTTGGTCTCATTTGGATACACCTGTTGGTCCTTGAAAAAATGCATCCATTATATAAACAGATGTGTCTTTTGGAATGCAGACTGCACCCATACTGAGAAACACACTCTCACTTATGGAAACACCGGCACACCCTCTGAACACAGCACATAGTTGCACTCTGCAGAACAACACACTGCTGCATGCACACCGTTTTTTTCTCTAACTACCATACAGGTAACTGCAACCAAGGTCACACTGACTCACATCAATGTTTTTTACGATCATTTGAAATGCGGTCACGCACTGACCCAAACATTAAATCTTCACCAGCTCGTGTTCATCCGACCGTGAATCTGAGCTCATCTCCGACACCCAAAAAATTATATTTTTGTGGTGGACGGGACTAAAACTCATTTTTATGTCCTGAACTGTAACTCATGTGGGTCGGCACAAAAAGTATCACCACACACACACACACACACACACACACACACATTCTGAGACACACACACACACACGCACACACACACTGTGTTTGCACTGCAGTGGAAAATCTTCACTACCGCGGCGGCAGGTTGCTTAGCGACTCTGTGACGTCAAACCGAGTTTCCCTCTCACAGCTGTATGCATGTGTGTGTGTGTGTGTGTGTGTGAGAGAGAGAGAGAGACAGAGAGAGAGAGTCTGTAAGTTTGTGTATGTGTGTGTGTGTGTGTGTACGTGTGTGTTACAGAGTGCCTACTTGGTTTACTGAGAGAGGGGAATCACCGGTCAGTTCTCCATTTGGTGTTATTATGTAAGGTTGCTGGTAAGAGTGTGTGCATGTGCGTGTTCGAGCACCCCGCCACCCCCCACCCCCCCGGCCAGTTACGGAAGCTGACATTTTTTGGGTGAAAGAGTAGTCTTAGTATGTGATCCAGTGCAGAAGTGTGGTTTCACATGGTTTCAGAGCTGTCAGAGCCTCACTGGGGAAACCCTACTGGATACATGAATGCAAGTGTTTGTGCAGAAAAAGGGATTTATAGTGCGACTCATACATTGGAGATCCACGGATTGCATTCCTAAATGTAACGGCTATTTGAACAGAATTTTTCGAGACTTTTTGGTTCATTTCTGTGCTTATTTTATACATCAGATTCGATAGTTGCATTTTAGCATGACCATGCATTTTAAGGTTATTCTGCTTATTAGTGAGCAAGAGAAGCAACGCCCCAAAAACGATTCTGTTTAATTTAATTTTGAACGTTTCGTGGTTTGCGGCTAGATCTAAAGTCAGATGTGCTCTTTAATGTTCCATAGTGACCTCAATTTAGAAACATGTCTTCCTTATCAGACAACAGTATTTAGTTACAAAAACACTGAACAGCCACATCACAAATATCTAACCCTTTTTTTTCGTCTTTTAGGCGTCCCCTTTTCTTGCCCTTTTGTGGCCGCCAATTTCGCAAAGCACTTTTTTCCACTGGCCATCCTTGGTTTCTAAGAGATTTATGATGCACTCTGCAAGCATCTCATGCACGCTGTTCAGCCTGCATTAGACTCCCTGCAGTTTAATTTTGTCTGCGCGTGTGGTGTGTGTGTGTGTCGCTCTCAGTCTAAACTTTGCAGACTCAGGCAATTGCAATATTTGTATCTGCAAGGGGACCTTGTGGTGAGCGATATCAGACTTGCTGTTTCCTCAGTGCTTCTCCGTTGAAAACATCAGCATGTATCAGTGTTTCCCCTGCTTCTTCACATTACACATTTGTAACCCAGAGTTACCCTTTGCCACTCACCACCACGCCTCTTTTCATTCCTCCCTGCATGCAAATGAGCGATATCTGGTTGCCCTAGGTAACCCTAGTTCTCTTGGTGAAAAATAATTTCCTTACATCTACGCATAAGGTTAACGCCCTTTTCAATACTAAATGTGATACAATTTAATAAATACCTTGTCTTGCAAATGTGCAAATGTATGTTGCATAAAAACATATCTGCAGGTGTTGAAAACCGTGATGCACATATCTGTAAGATACTAATCAGGAGGTCAATAGAAGCTCTTTGCCTCAGTGCTTCTTTTTTGATCCGTGCTCTGTCTGTTGTTTACAGAGGGCAAGGCCTTTTTTTTTTTTTCTTTCTTTAGTTTGTAGTCAGCGGCGGATATGGAAAATACTGTCGCTGAGGCAAGCGGCAACCCCCCCACTTCCTGTCTGTAAGAAGTTCCTTCTCTTACCATTTCCTCTCTCTCTCTCTCTCTCTCTCTCTCTCTCTCTCTCTCTCTCTCTC
>CALSCE010010644.1:12884005-12901803 GCA_943593645.1 Bovichtus variegatus | reverse complement strand
AGAAGGAGGACGGGACAGTGAACAGAGATTTTAAGAAGACAAAGACGAGAGACCAAGTTACTGCAGCCTTCCATGACTTTGTCAAAGGAAATAAGGACATACTGGTGAGTGTTTTTCTAATCTTTACACACACAAACACGCACACACACACACACACACACACACACACACGTTCACACAGTTGTATTAGACAGTATTGGATACCCATGTGTATGCTTGTGAGTGTGTTTACTGTTTTTTTTGTTTGTTTTTTTATACATAAAAACAGCATTATATTTTGAAATGAATCCATGTTTTAGTTGGAGAAAGCTCCAGACTTCACATGTATACAGACACCAGAAGTGGGCAGACCTGGGTGAACAAAGCTTGTGTTGTTTTTTTCCCAGAACGGTTATCTAAGCAGGCTGAAGGAAATCAGAGACACTCTGGATATCTCCCCATTCTTCAAAACCCACGAGGTAAAGACAAGACAACTCCAAGACATTTATAATTTACTGTCATTTATAAATTGACCAAAAATGGCAAAAATAAAACATTATTCAAGAAGAAATTATGTGACAAATGTGTACGTTTGCAATGTCATGTATATTATGTAGTGTGCGTGTGTGTGTTTCAGTGGATGTACAGTAGCTTTGTTGTTTGTGAGATAAAATGCTAAGACCCATTTTCAAGTTTCATAATGCAAAGTGCAAAGTCAAACTGTTTCACTGTCCCCTAAATTACTGCCATTTATTGATTTTGTAATTAAGTGTAAGCTAGTGACATTAACTCTATCGAGCAAACACAACAGTGCACATAGAGACATAACCGGTGTCGTCATGGAAATTGGAAAGTAGCGACGGCCCTGGCCACACATGCACACATTTAGTTTCACACTCACACACACACACAAACAAACAAACATATCAGTAGACAGAAATGTAAGAAGTTGGTGTTACAAAACAGGAAGTGAGATCATGTTTTTGAGTGACACAAACACACGTAAAGTTGAGGTAAAATAAAGAAAGGAAACTGTTTTAGTGATTATTTCCTGTTTTCTTATTCGTCCCATTGTCTTGCTGTGTCTCTGCAGGTGATTGGCAGCTCCTTGTTATTTGTTCACGACAGTAAGGGGCGGGCCAAAGTCTGGATGATCGACTTTGGGAAAACCACGCCTCTTCCTGAGGGGGACGAACTAACCCACCGAGCATCATGGGTAGAGGGCAACAGAGAGGATGGATACCTTTCTGGACTTGAGAGTTTGGTGGACATCATTTTATCCATGGCGAACTCTGAGACTTGAAGTCTGAGGGTTTAAAAATAAATAATCCAAGTGAACATTTGGACACACAGCAACCACTTCCATTCATTCTTCCTTTCTCTCGGGAACACTTTGGACTTCCTCAAGGATTCCTTCACAGACATTTGTCCTTATGTCGGAAACCACATCATCCCATAACAATGTGTGGCCAAATCCATTCATGGATGCAACCTTTCTATTCATATTCTTCGGATTGGATCCTTATACCTTCAAGGGGCAGGCCGTAATAGGCCCGTTTCACAGCAAACATTTTAACTATAAACATTAAACCTATTTTTCTTTTCTGCTATGACGTCAAAATGTCTGCTGTGAAAAAGGGTTCTTTGTTTCACATACAATATACTTGCAAGACAACCTTTAAACTAAATAAATTCTCTTTAAACCCCCAAAAATGTAGGTTGCCTAATCCAAATGGAATGCTAAGGCTGGTGATATTCAATATTGTTGTTATTGTAAACAAACAAACAAACAAACATAAAAAGACCAAAAACAATGATGTGTTAGTTTGTCCCTCAATATCTGCCCAGCCTTTCTGTGGCTCTCATCCCCAGGCCCATGTATTACTGCTAAAGATAATAGCAGGATCAGGAATATATGGTTGAATTTTTTTAAAACACAAAATATTTTTTTTAGAATAGCTGGGCACTGTAGATTTTAGCAAACGTTACTCAAACAGGAGTAAATACTGCATTTGTTCCGCTGACACATTCATGCATTCACACACACACAAACTCACACACACTTGACCTCCATGCCAAGTTTTGTGAACCGACTGACAGAGCGAGCTAAAGAGCTGCTGGTGGCAGCGAAAAAACAAAAACAAGCCGAACAGTGCCCATGATCATTGTAATGTAGGAACATGTCACCCAGTGCAACAGTGTGGCCCACTGATGGGCGTTCTGTAATGTGTGTTTTTGGACAAAGATAGAGCACTTTATCAGGCTTTGGATACACAGACAATAGTTGACTATAGGATCAATTAATTGTTGGTTTTGGTCGTTTTTGTGGGATTTGTTGATAATAAAAATTAAAGAAAGAAAGAAAATATCACCAGAATTAATAATTTAAAGCCACTATGTGTGTAATTTGAACATTTCTGACTTTGGCGCTCCCAAGTGGCAGCATCAAAAAAAGATACTGTTACTGTCTCATTTTTCTACGTTATGCTATCCTAATTTGAAAGATGCTGCAATCCCATACATTGTTTTGCATGTAGTTGCTTTAAAAATGCAAGTTAAAAACTCCCATATTTGGGTACACCACAGATCTCATGACTTGTAAACAGTTATAGTCCTTTTAGTCTGATTCCAACCTGACAGATGTGAATGATCTCCATTCAGTCGGACTTAGACTGTATTTCTTCCTCGGCCTATTTGAACTCAATTTTATTGGATTTATTGTCTGTTTGACCACAACTTCAGCACATTGCCCTTTTCTTTTAAAAAACAATCTGCACTTGATTACATTTCCACTGTTAGACACTGTACAGTTGAGTGTGTTTTACATTGGATAACTAGTCTTTTCGCTGTTTTTAACCTGTGTTTAACCAGCCACACTTAGAATTGACATACCGTAGGTTGGTCAGTGAGGTTTTTCAGTGGCAGCCATGTTTGCTCCACAATAATCTGGCTATTATGTGGAGCTAAATTATACATCTCACAGCAGTTTCAGTATGTTATGGAGGCCATGTTTCATATGTAACATTTCTGCAGCCAACATGGCGTCCATAGTACTTCCCTGGCCAAACACTTCTCACCTCCGTTACACTTTTTGTTGTAATTGTTCACAATGTACAAAAAGATTTATTATGTTTGATGTAGTTTTTGTAACATTATTTTAGTGTACTCAAATCCTGTGGAACACTTACAGCCATGAACAATCTTATTTAAGCTATACAGTGCCTTGACATTACAAAGCCAAGTCAGACAACTGAAAATATGTTCTTATTTGAAATATTATGACTTTTCTCCTAGTCTTAACTGTCGGTTTCTGTGCGTAGTCTTGGGTGCATGTTTATTATCCTCTTGGGCTTCATTTGTATTTCATTCTGTTTTTATTTATAACATTATATTATGTTTAAAGTTTTTTTTTAGTTAATGGGATACTGTGACATTTAGAATTTTGGGCTTTTATGTTGTTTTGTCTTCAAGCATGTGTTACAGTATGAGTGAAAGTCAAACTGTGGGGCAGGTCTCTGACATTGTGGATATTATTCAAAACATTGGATATGGCTATAGAAAAGATTGATGATGTTCAGATAATGATACCCATTTATTTTAATGGAAAATGCAAACATTGACTTCGCTGGGCAGATAAGGGAGAGAAATATGTCTCATAATGTAACAGGTTCTTGATGAACAATAAAAACTAAATAGTATGTAGGTTCCACTCTACTATATATTTAAAATGGCGTTGTTTTCACTTGATGTTTGCAGTGACAGTAGACGCAGAAAGAGGCTGATTAAAATCTCATGCAGTGCCTTCTTAAAGGGATAGTTTGACATTTTGGGAAATATGTATGCTTAATATTTTGCCAAGAGTTAGATGAGAAGATTAATACCAATCTCATGCCTGCACGCTAAAAATGAAGCTTTCAACAGCAGCTGCTTAGTTTATCATAAAGACTGAAAATGGGAAAACAAAACCAAGTTTCTTGATCAAACATTAAATATATAACGTGATAATTAGTGAGCTTTAGGGACCTGTAGGCAGATTTCATACCTTTGGACTGAGGTTAGCTGTTTCCCCCTTTTTCCAGTCTTTTTGCTAAGCTAACCAGCTGCTAGCTGTAGCTTTATTTTGAAAGGACCGATAAGAGCATGGTGTCACCTTTCCCAAAATGATCAAATATTCCTTTAGGACCAACCGTCTTAGCTATTGCTTTTGCTCCCCAATGTGCACTTGCGGTTGTTTGTTAGTAGGTATTATATTGTTCTGGTTTTGCCGGCTTGTGTATTTATTTGGATTGTTCCTTTAAAACAAAGTGTGTATTTGGTGAACAAAAATATCCTGCTTACATGTGTGACTTCTGTTGATTTCTGGGCTCTTATTATAGAGGTCTGAGCATCTCTCTATGAAATATCAAATTATCAGTCAAGAGTTTGAGCAATCGGTACTAAAACTTGTAGGTAAATAGTTTTGAACGACACAGCTCATAGTTATTTATCCGCAAGGACACAACCCGTTTGTCCTAACCTGAGAAAGCCCACAGTGACCCTCACGCTGCTGCTGCTGCTGCTGCTGCTTGGCCACATTAATTGCCGTGTTTGCATGGGGGTCATTTGCCATTCAAATCACACCTGTCCACAACAGCAGCATCCGGAGCTGGTGGGGAAAGAGAAGAACACGATTCAGCAGCGGAGTGTGGAGAGGAAGGTGAACTCTTTAGGGTCTTTTTGAACAAGCAGCTTCTACTATGCACATTTCAAGAGATGTTTCACTTTTTCTACTCTTACTTTTGTGCACTTTGTTTTATCTAATTAATATTTTTTTTAAATACATGCTATACTCAAAATGTCCCACAAACAATACTCTTTAGATTTGGTATATCTCCACATGACAAGAGTTTTAGTATCATTAAGCCTTACAGACGGGTTGTTCTTTATCTCCCCTAGTTTAGATCCCTTATGTGAAAACTAGGTTGTTATAGACCCACATTTGACTATGTCCGCTACAGGCAGTTTGACAGGAGATTCATTCACTTAAGAGGACTTGAGTGAGCTCATTTAATCTGGAAAATAGTTATAACGTCCTTTACGTAATGCAATATAACATGTGCTGTGTGGATCTGTGGCGCACTCTGCTGTCACTTTAATGACACTGCAGAGAGACAATCGTCTCAAAAACTCAAAGTAAGGACCCAAATTTACATTAAGACAGGATTTAAAAAAACATTTTTTTTTTAAAGGGGACATTTAACGCTAATTTTCAGGTTCATTCATGTCTTTTGGGTTTTACTATAACATGTTTACATGCTTTAATGTTAAAAAACCTTTTTTTATCAGTCTGAATATACCTGTAATCAGCCTTTTAATGAGCCTGTATGTGACATAGGAAGGGGAGAGAAATCTCAATGGCTTGTTAAATCCCATGTTTTCTGATCTAGGCAGTGTAGAGTGTGATTATTTCAGCTAGCTTGTTTTACTTACACTTACTGAAGAACTACTCTTGATGGGATTGCTCATACCTAAAATTATGAAGGAAATGCTGCTGATACTAAAAAGGTCTGAAACATGCAGGCATTGAAAGGTTTACAGAAATGTGCATTATAGCTAACACACTGA
Source organism: Bovichtus variegatus (assembly GCA_943593645.1). Classification (NCBI taxonomy): domain Eukaryota; kingdom Metazoa; phylum Chordata; class Actinopteri; order Perciformes; family Bovichtidae; genus Bovichtus; species Bovichtus variegatus. Next base: position 12,896,220 of record CALSCE010010644.1, on the reverse strand, counting down.
AGGAAATGTTTTTAGTCTCATATATCTTTTTTAGCTGCTAGGGTGCCTATGTGTGAACTCATGAAACCTAATGATAAGAAAAGTACTAGTAGAAACTGTTAAAAAGTCGCGCCTAGTCTTGCGTGAATAGGGTGGAGGTCACGAGGCAAAGCTACAACTCAGGGTCGCAACAGCAGGACGCACCTACTGCCAAAGGAGGGACTCGTGTTGCCAAGAGGCGTGGACACGCCTGTGCACCACCCAGAAACCAACAAAGAAGATCATACCTTATTTGCATATGCTAACTAGCAATTGAATGAGAGGCAACACCTCTCACTGAAAATGTATAAAACTCGGTACAACCCTGAGTTCATGGTTGTGAAACAAGCGACAGACAGCTAACTACATTGCTCTGCTATGTGGACTGTGGATCGCAACTTTCAGAAACCTCGGCCGAGATATGCTCTCATCACAACTTAATACTCAATAAAACAACTTTAATATAACTTCATTCGACCAGAAGTCCTTACTGCTTTTCTCGGAGATTTTGAACACGACAGCAGCCCACAAATAACTGACTGGGTTGTCTTATTTCACAGTTTGTAGATTGGTAGGCACTCCAGGCACCCAAATGTACAGTATGTGCACAAGCACAGAAAAGGTGAGTTTATCCACAATATGACCCCTTTAATTATTTACTGGGGAATCTTTTTTTAGACTTGTAACTATTTATAGATATTGCAGTTGTGCTTTTTATATTTTCCTTTTATTACAGTTATTGCTTTGATTATATTTAATTGCCAAATCATAACATTTTTCATGTGATAATTTCTTCTGTTAATTTATTAGCAATAACAATCAAATCAGGCCAGTGTTGGGGTGCTGTCCTCGTACTGACGACAGCAGATGGCAGCAGAAGCCAATTCTAAAGGTCAATATTTGTATAGTTGGCACGTGTGTTAGTGTGTCAGTTATTGCCTCTGCTTATAGGCCGCGTGTATCTTGTAAAACTGGATTTCAGGCTTTGGGATGCAGCACAAACCTGCTCTTTGTTTTTCATTCGTGATGAGCCAATGAGACGCTTCGGTTCAGCCTCACCTCCTGTCAACAGACGGCAAGGACCAATAGGAGCAGAGCATTAGCAGGAGGGCGGAGAAAGACCAAAGTCGTGCATGAATAAAGTTTAGTAAAGCAGCTTGGTGAATATCTGCGTACTATACAACCTCCTACGATGTTGACATGAGGTCAGATTAGATTTGAAGGACATTTAATGATTCCTGTGGAGAAACTGAAAGGAATAATGCATGCACATCTTTAAAAAAAAAAAGAAGGAAAACAAAGCACAATAATTAAAATGCACGTACTGCTTTAATCCTGTGCAGAATGTGCATATGTGTCCCAGCATTAGAGCCTGTTTGTGCTGAACAACAGTGAGCGTATGAGTGGGTTGAGTCAATGCACGGCTCTGGTTGGTAAATAGGGTTTGACCTCGTGGGAGAGAGAGAGAGATAAATAGAGAGAGAGAGAGAGAGAGACATACATACACACACACACACAGGATTACGGTTGACAGCAGCAGGGAGGAGGGCGACCGACTCACAACCTGCAACTCTAGCAACAACTAACAACTGTGCCTTGTGCAAAGAAAGCCCCACGTGAACGTGCTGTTATATGCATTTATACTAAATAAAGGTTAGTTTGACTCGCGCTTATTTTTGTTGACCTCGTCTGACAGAAAACAAAGCGTAGACGACAACTGCTGGTGAGTATCAAACATGCGGACACTAATGACCACGCATTAGCTGTTAAATATGCTCATTGAGGTAGTATTCTTCGGTTAGTCCTGTTATTGTCCCGTCACTTCGACCTCCACCCGGCTCAGTAAATCCTCTGCTGCGCGCCGAGTCTGCTGACGTGCCTGCAGCCCTCATGGCTGCTCTGTCACTTCTGTAAACTTTACCGACCCGTCGACGTAACGGTGATTCATTCAACTAACATTTAAGTATTTATTAAACCGGCTCCCTTTTTGTTAATATTAGTATTTGTTTTAAGCAGGCGTAATGCTGTCTTACATAATTGCCAGTTCGCAGCGTGGCACTCGTTTGTTATTGCTGTCTCGCGGCTACACGCCCACGAGGAAGATTATAATCACAGATTTTCAAAACACCTGGCTTAGTTTGAAAGATTTGTGTGCCGTGGCTTTCATAAAGTGAAGTGAAACTAGTGCCTAACTGCACTGAAGGTGTATTAATGACGCTTACGTCTGGAATATATGCTGAGTAGTCGGCTCACTTGATGACACCATTTGTAAAGTAACTCCATATGCTACTACCCTGTGGCATAAAAGTTAGTCAAACATTTGCATTCATCTTTGATTTAATTACAGTTAAACTTCACCTTAAAACCATGTTAATAGTTTCAAGTACTGAAGTTAATGTGTACTTAATCTTTACACAGGGTGTTGTGTATACTGTATATCTGTACAAACGTTTAGGGTGACTGTAAAATCCACTAATGGGGAAAGAAGGCTGTTGGCTAACTGACACATTCACAACAACAATATGTTTTATTTATGCTAACTATCTCTTTACATACAGTAATTAATCATATGCATGTATACATTTTCACAGCATGGGTGTAGAGAGTATGTGAAGGAATTACTTGAAATTTGATATCTATATTAGAGCCTGACTTATAGAGCCTGACTCTATATATATATATATATATATATATATATATATATATATATATATATATTACACACACGCAATATGTTTGAGGTGATTTCCTTTACATCGTTACATTACAGCACTGACAAGTTTATTTATTATTTTTAACTGATAGTTGCCACTCTGTTGTGGCCAATACTGATATGATAACTGTCAAAATTAATCTTGCAAAATAATTCATCCAAATGAATCTATCTGCCTGTCACAATATTATACTTTCCGTGTTTATTAATAGTCACTGAAGAATCACAGTTATAAGGCTTCATGTTGTCGGACATAAATAAATGATCATAGGAAATTCCAACAATAATGGTTTACTTATTCACTGGAGGCCACCGACGTACCCTGCATCCTTTACCTTACATGTTTCAGTACTCGTCTGGGTTTTAGTACAAGTTTTTATCACAAGGACTGTTTTTAATTGGGTGATTTATTACTCTCCTCTATAATGTAGTCTTGAAGGAAACATGGTTTTCTTCACGTTTCCCTTGTCGGTGGTGGATCACCAGAGCACAGTAATGGGGGAAATATTCCTACTTTTGGCAGAGGATCAGTATTGAAGGGCAGTGACTGGAGGCTTTCAGCATTCAGATATAGACACACACTCAGGCTGCGTTGCCTGGCTATTTTCATAGCAGTGAGTCAACAGCTTGTGCAGGGACAGCAGTGGAGCCCAGACAACAACTGAGGCTTAGGTAGCTAGGTGTGTGTGCGTACGTGCGTGTGTGTGTGTGTCAGCCATACAATACCCTGATAATCACACTCTGGGCTTTCACAAATACCTTGTAGCGACCTCTCGCCCACAGGGCAAAATTTGGCCTTTTAGTTCTCTTCTCCACTCCTTGTTACAAGTGTCCTCTCCTCTGTTTCTGATAGGTGACTGTGACACAATGCACTGACACAGAGGAAGAAAGAAGCTTGTAAACATTTACTTAGGCAGCACACCCACATTGACAAATGGGAAGTTGCTCAATCGATAACATTCAGCAATAAACAGTAACTTCTTCCCAATAGTATGATATTTTGCAAGTTGAACATATTCAACAGCGTTCACAGCTCTGAATCCTGCGGAATTGCACGTTTTACATTTTAAGTATGTTGTTGTGAACCATGCCTGCAGCACAGGATTAAATATTTTCCATGTACATTTGCATTCTGCAGCTCTGTGTGCAGATTTGTGTTGGTAGCGTCTTTGCCTCGGTGCAAACTTCCTACCTAAATTCCCAACCTACTGGAAAATCATGCCAGATCTTGCGGCAATGCTAAGTTGACTCAGCATAGAACTGTGATAACCGTTACAAAGAACACTTTTTTTATTGATATTTGAAACATGCAGATACCTGCAGCATTACTGCAGTCTATGCACTGTGTATTTGCAAAGCACTGACTTTTAATCGTTCTTCTTTGGGTCCAAAGACAATCATTTCTGTTTTTTCTTTGTTTAACTGGAGAACAATTTGGCACATCCGACCATTCATTTGTTCGATGCACTTACTCAGTACTTGTACGGGAACATAGTCACCCGATGGTATTGTATTATACGATACATCTTCATATAATGATGGTAAGATATTTTGTTGTCTGGTGAGAGCATGTTGATGTAGAACAGAGGATGCCTGAGAATGAACCTTTAAAAGTTAAGACCCTCAGAGATGGTCCAGAGTGTTACCCCTCCATCGTGCGTTGGCTCTGTCGCGTGCTGAGTCAGCCCGTTGTTGTCCAGAATATAACACAGTTCTTTACTGCTGCTATCCTGTGGGTTGTCACCACAGAGAAAGAGATGCTTCTGTTAATTATCGTCCTAGGGAAAATGAATAATAATAAGGAAACACCTGGACATAAATCAGAAAATACCTAAAATATGATGCAAATCAGTGCTTGTAATGTTTTATTTAAAAAAAAAAAAGCTTGGGCTGTTGGTTCTTTGCCAACAGCTGATCTTAAGTCCACCGTCAGAAAACACAGAACAGCCCTAAAGCAGGACAGATGACCCACTTTCTGACTCCGTGTGTTTATGTGTGTAGCAGCACACACACACACACTCACATACTGCTTCAGCAATGGCTTTTTCCATTGGCCTGAATCCCAGCTGAGCTGGAGCCGTTGAAGCATGTCGTCACACCCACAAAACAGCACCTCTAAGACACACTAACAAAAACACTCTCGAATAGTGAGGAATGTAGTCGGAGCGCTGTTGTTCAGATAAGAGTTGTAGAGATGAATTGATCTTTTACGTGTGTCCTTAATGGACCTTGAGATATGTTCACAATCATTATCATCATCATCACAGTTAGTTATTTATTAAAAGATACACCAGATTGATTCTTGGAAAGGAATGGTGGAGTATGTTGAGATAGGCTTTTTAATAGAAAACAATCTCAAAGTCATATCAGTTGCAGAGAAAGATTGGGAGAGGTAAAATGTAGCGGCAAACCTTGTACTTGAACCAAACATGTGCACTCACATTCACTCATGCACAGAAATAGCTGGAACGGGCTACAGCCAACTCTCAAACTCCTCCCTCCTAGTTTCCAGTGACATTTACACATCCAGTCCTGGACCACATACACATATCTGCACAACACACACACGCGCATGCATGGCATACCCCTTTCCTTTCTTTTGTGTGTGTGCGTGGTGCTCACACAGGGATTGGAGGTCATGGGTATTTTTAAACAAAGTTTCAATGTCACGTCAAGATGTGACAGCTGTGTGTTATTGTGAGTGTGCATGTCTCTGTTTGGCAGCAGAATGTGTGTTGACGACACTTTTATTTCCCTTTTCATTTGCCTTCTTGTCCATCTGTATGTCTTTGTCTCTGCTCCTCCAATCTTTTCTGACAAGCTAATTTTTGTATTGTCGGTGAACAGTATGTACCTCTTCATGCTACCAGACCTACTATGTTTGGAAAGAGATAGGATAACTAACAGTGATATTCGTTTCTTTTTTTCTGTCCTTCTCTCAGTTTCTAGTCCATCATGGCAGGTGATATGATATTAGTGATGCGAGGCTTGGCTAAGTTGAGCCAGGCTGTTGTAGAGACTCAGAGCAGCACCCTGCGCAGTGGCACTGGTAAGTTCAACATAACAGCTTATTTCCTAAAATTTAAAAAGTTTCAGCATTTGTCTTGGAGCCGCTCTTCACTGCATTGTTAGCAATCACAGTGTTCTGCATCAAAACCTTTACTAACGTGTGCATTATGTCACATGATGACTAGCTTGTGATTAGCTTTACACATTTGTTAAAAAGTAAATGCTAACAAAAATGCTAACAAGCAGAAATAATTGATATTGTATTTTTCTCCTACATTGTAGCCTGTGACTACAAATATATAGCTATAATTAAAAACGTTTTTAAACATGAGTGGTAACTGCATTAAAACCATTAAGTTAGCTAGCTTGCTAACTCCAATACAATACACTTTAAACTTGGCTAGCGCTAATTGAAAGGTAACGTTAGCAAAAATGCTAGCATGCTTAAAGACTTGATACTTCAGGAATTAGTTTCCACTGAACATGAAAGCAAATTATTCTATAAAAATAAAAGGCTACACAATTAAATGTCACATTATACTTTTTTTTCAGTTGTAAAAGGGAATTTTAAGCCAGAGTTACGTTTAGAGAAATGGTAATACAACTTCCACGTTATTGGGATTTCCTGGTTGATGGCATTTAGCTCTGAATTTCCTTTTTATTACCAAGCACTTATTTTGGGCAGAAACACTAATATGTTTACTGTATGGTTGATTAGTGATAGTAGTAGTTAGCTAATAAAGCTAATAATAAAACATTTTTTCTTAATTGTACCCCAGGGGTCTCGGGAGTTGGTGCTGCAGTCCAAAGTGTCCAATCAGCTGCTGAGCAAGGCCTCTCTGCCGCTATGATGAAAATGCAGGTGTGTGTAGGTGTATATGTAAACACTACTGTGTAAATTGGCTGCTGTATTTCACTTTTATTGACAAGAGAATACTATGAGTATGTTTTCATTTTGTAAGAGTCTTCATGTATGTTTCTGTCCAGGAGCTGACTGGCCAGCAGCAGACCTCTTCATCAGAGTCAGAATTTGACTTTCCTCAGGATGACAGTGCATTCGCAGCTTCAGAGTTTAGGGAGGAAGGGGTGGACTTTACAGTGGATCACAAAGGAAGTAGTTATGAGAGCGCAGCAGCAGGAGCGAGCCATGTCAGTGGCAAACAGTCGTTGTTTGAGGGATACAAAGATCCCAGCAAACAGTTTAGTGGACAAACCAGATCTTACCACCAAGATGCCAGGTATAAATACTCTTTTACTCAATTGCAGTCTATGGTATACATCTTTTTGCTGCTGTTTGTAGGATAAAGGTAATCCCTTTTCTTTGGTTGTGGCAGACATTTTTACAGCCACAGTCTAAACAGGCATTTGTGGGGTCAACTATACTGTCAGCATCAGCTCAGGAGCTACCATCAGGACCCGCCCACAGTTGGAGGGCTGACGGCCGAAGACATCGAAAAAGCAAGACAGGGCAAGAAGGTTGAGATCAAATCACACAAACAGATGGTAATTCTTGTTCCTCCGTTCCTATTCTTAAACACATAGACATTGATGTAAACATGTACCTTTCCATACAGTTTGACATTTTAATAGAAAGGTGTCTTTACTGGTCTCTCTTCTTTAGCTGAGTGAGAGAGCCAGAGAGAGGAAAGTGCCAGTGACTCGACTCGGCAGACTGGCCAACTTTGGAGGTAGAGTAATACAACTATAACAACTCTGTGTTACCCTGAATGTTGGCTATTCATTTGATGTTTATCTGACTATGTCTGCAAGTACAACTTTCAGTCTTTTTCTGTGGATACATAGAGGTAAATCTGTGCAGTTTCTCACAAAAAGTCAGTAAGATAATAATTGTAGTGTATAGAAGAGAAGAGTATTCATGGTACCTACTCCTAAATTAATATTATGTGGTTGGTTAGCTGCAAGATGTCACAAAGTTTGAAGAAAAAAAAATAGCCTATGTTAGTTAGTTAGTTAGTGCTTGTAATGTGACATGCAATTCTCTGTGAAGTTCTGGAAACTTAACCTTGTAATCTGTCTACTACCACCCTCTCACTATGCTGGGGCCACTGGGTTCAGGCCAGGCGGTGTTGTTGTGCCAGCACATGTCCTTCTCAAAGTCTAATGTCAAAACAACACCACTGAATGTATAGAACAGCATGAACAGATATATTTAAATGCCAACAAAAAAACAAACTACATAGAGTTAAAAGGAAAAAAGAAAAACAGAACATACAGGAACATGAGTTTTTGTTAAGTGTCAGATCCTGGACTTGCTCTTAACCAAAAAAACATTAAGTGTCTAGCCCTTATTATTGGCCTGTGAGATAAAAACACTCCTTGATGCTCAGCCACAGACTGAGAAAGTGTACAGCAGCAGTTGTAATAACATCTGTTTGCCTGCAGATTGTTGTGTGTTAGTTAATCTTCTGTTTGATCATGTTGCCTGATCATGTTGCCTGTTCTCTAAGCCTATTAGCTGTGACATACAAACACAAAAATGACTGCCAGCACGATATGAAAGTATATCTCAAAATGACAGAAGAGTTAAATGGTATACTACCAGAATTCCAAATGGAAATAAAAAAAATTGTGCCTGGAAAAAGATGAAAGGCTGTACTTACTGTACATGGCGTGCAATTTGTGATAATTTTTTGGTCTTATTTATCTGGCAACCATTACTGATAAATATGGAATGTGATATTGACATGTCCGCCCATAAAGGCAGGTACAGAGATTTGGGTCTCCCTAATCTCAAAGTCACATCTAGACAGGATGTTATTTCAGAGATAAACTTATTCAAAGGCTAAAACACACATTCAGACAAGCTCATAAAAAGTCTCTCAACTAGCTAGTTTCACAAGACAGATCAGAGCTTGTGAATCAGCAGCTTGTAGCTTCATATCAGACGGATGTTGGATAAGTTTATAGGTGGCGTAAAGTTGAACGGAGAAGCTAAAAGTACAAAGTGAGGCTAAACAAACTGTGTACAAAAGTGAACACAGGACAGTGTCTCGGATTGTACCGGCAGGACTGCCAACAGAAATGACACAGCAGGATATAGCCGCAGCTCATACCAAACAAATGGGACTTACACAGGCTACAATGAGACGCAAAAGGCAGGGCCGAGTTGATTCAGCATGTTGACAGTGGTAACATTTAGAAGGTGTCGGAGAAAGTAATGGAAGGAGGGGGAGGAATGTGGCCTCTGTCTGTCCTTCACTCTCCTGCAACTTGTTGACAAATTATTCTTTTCACCTGGTCATGTTTTAGTCACAGCTGTGAGTGGAGATAATAAATAAATAAATAAATACATTTTAGGCAGTTTAGGTGAGGGAACAAGCAGCAAAGTGATTTATAGAATTATAAATCCGTTGGCGTTTTTCCTGGCAACAGAGGTTATAGCTACCTTGTTTGGACGTCTTGCGCTGTTGCCATGCATATCACTACTTTGAAAGGTTTCGCTGTTGTTTGTGAGGAGACTGGACTATATATTTGAGTTTTTCTGGTTCTGAATATCAAATTATGGGAATCATATTTGAAAGCTTGTAAGTAGTGTACAGCAGTCAGTCTGTAAACGCACGCATAAAGAGTAAGATAATGCTGTATCAGGTTACCTGAACACATATATTCTTTGGAAAATGTGATTCACATCCTGATTCCCTGTGGTCCGACCTGTCTCCAACAATAGAGGTGATGACACGCATTTGACTGATGAAGAAACGCTCTGCCAACTTGTGTACAAGGCACTGAAGCAGACTGTCCTGATTTGTCCTTCTCATATTTGTTGCTTCAAAGACTGCTGACTAACTGATTATGTAAAGCTGAGTTATGTGAGGTAGAGACCAGGCGCAGAGCAACTCGCTCACAAACAGTCCATGACTTGCTTGCTATTTCATTTCTTTGGGGGTGATTAGACAAATTCCTCTTTAGTTCTCTTTTTTTTTTTTTTATACACCTGTGAGTGTTTTACAGTATTGTAATACTATGTGTTACAAGTGTTTGTCCACCTCATAAAAGTAAAAACTGCAGTGCTCACCAAATGACCCGCCCCCCCAGACTGAAGCACTCCTTTGTGCACCAGTCAATCCTAAAAATAAATACGGAGATTAATCCCTGATCAAATGTAGCGTTGAAGGCTCTTTGTCTTTGTTGATGTTGCAAATGGAGCTGATGTGATGCAAGAAAAATTTCTATGTGCTCTGTTGGATCGACAGTGCAGCTGTTGCAGTTCTGTCATTTCACACTGCCGAGTTGACCAAGCGCTCACCTGCCCGTGTTTTGTTTGACTCCTGTTTTGCTTGCATGTGTTATTTTGATGGGAATAGCATTCTTCATGTTTCTTCATGTATTTAAACGCACCACGTCATTACATGACAGGAATGACTGTGTGATTTTATGTCTCTGTCTGGATGTGTCGTTATGATGAACAACTTTCCTTTTGTTTGTTTGTATATTAGGCCGATCCACATTCATTGTGTTGTTCTTCTGGCTGTCTGTGTGTTTCCACCAGGTCTAGCTGTAGGTTTGGGGATTGGAGCTCTGGCAGAAGTTGCCAAGAAGACCATCAGACATAATGCAACAGGTAACACAGACGGACACAGAAACCCACCAACACTTGCTCACACAGTTAGCCTTTTTACCAAATGCCTAAGTTGTACATGTAAACAGCTATGTTAGCTTAATTTTTTGGTATTTTTGTGGGACTCGGCTATTACATTTCTGTGCTAAAATGATAAAATATTCAAGTCTGATAGCAGGTCATTACTATCTAGGATAGTGAATAATTCACATGGCCATAGACAGAAAAAATAAGGATTTTAATGCTCTAACAGAGTAGTTATAGGCATCTGAGAGTGTTGTGCCTGTAAGGACAGGTATTTCAGGTTGTTTTTATTATGAGATTTTGCAACTGCGTTCCTGTTGAATGGCACTTCTGTAAAAGCTAGCATCTTTTTTCAGTACCCATCCTTCCCATGCATGTTGATACGTGCTACACACATTTTGTATGCCAACAAAGCAATTGGACCGCCTCCCACACTAACCTGCCACATAAACAGATATTCCTGCCCTGCACAGTGAGCCTGCTAATCCCAAAACAGAGCTAAACTGAAAGAGCGTACAGGTTTGAGCGTCTGTTTGTGGCCGTTTATCTGTTTGTGCGTGCGTGCGTGCGTGCGTGCGTGTTAATCTTCAGACACACAAACACACTACCTTACAACCTACTGACACATATTCTCACAGACATGCACATCTACTGGGGTATGTACTGTTACGGTATCCGTGGTTGGGCGCAGCACTGCTGCTCCAATCCACGTCGGTCTTCCTCAGGTGGGAGGGGAGCAGCAGCGCTGCGGCCAACCACGGATTGGGGACCACACATCCTAATTATCATAATAAATGGGACACACAAACAAGCACACACACGAACTACAGGAAGAGTCATAATAAACCCTTAACTATTGATATTGAGCAATCCAAACATAGTTACAGTAACTAACACGTGTAGATAAAAAAATAAAAATAAACTGGCTCCATAGTTTGACCTAAGTGTTGAGATACTGGTGTAAAACAAGGCATTGTGTGTAACAACATGCTCTCTGTTTGGTGCTTCGCCAGGTGATAAGAAAGGCGTCCTGGACTCCAGCCCCTTCCTGTCCGAGGCCAACGCTGAACGCATCGTCAGAACTTTGTGTAAAGTCAGAGGAGCTGCATTGAAACTGGGACAGATGCTCAGCATTCAAGGTGTGCGGCAAACACACGCACACATGCATTCATTTACAGTTTGCAGTCATTTACGACTGGTGGATTGACTCCGTACAGATGAGTGGAGCTTTGGTGAGCTGTTGATGGTTTTCTATACGCTCTTCCAGAGTTGTAACATTCACCTGTGGCTGCACACAAACATACAGGTAACAGCACCTAAGATTCAGTTGTAATGTCATTTGATGCTGGTTTGTACTTTGCACACATAAGCCAAAGTTCAAGAGCGGACAGCCAGTGGCAGTAAACCTCTTGGCACAGAGCTAGTGTAGCCGGATTAGGTAACAGCACTAAACACATCATTAATGTTGTTTATCAGTGTTGATCCTTTTACCTGACCTTGGCTGGTTACCTTTTTCCTTGAGCATTCATAGTTCAGAATATGTGAGCGTAAACACAGACGGTACGCTGTAGTAAATGTAATATAGCTTTCAGCACAGTTGATTGACCTTGTTCTGTGCATGTGTGTAGTTATTTGCAGAACTGACATAGCATTCCTCTGACTCTAAGGTCGTGACAAGTTGATTCTTAAATCCTCATGATTGTTTGCATTTATTGTAAGTCACTTTGGACAAAAGTATCAGCTAAATGAACTGTAATGTGATGTAAAATGGACAAAAAGGTCACAGTAGTATTCTGTAGCTCACACACACACACACACACACACCCACACACACACACACACACACACACACACACACACACACACACACAC
>CALSCE010010644.1:12872009-12883995 GCA_943593645.1 Bovichtus variegatus | reverse complement strand
ACACACACACACACACACACACACACACACACACACACACACACACAGCTCTTCTGACAGAAAATAAGGTGGAGGTCTTTGCTCACTGCTGACATTTGTCAGGGCAGGAATGCACTTGTGGCCAGATGATTGTGCGTCCAACCATTGTACCCTTTAGCACCAATCCAAAATAACATCAACCTTGAGGGGTCTGAAACTATTTTGAAACCATTAATAAAGTACTGGTTCCTCATATCATCAGCAATATCGGCCAAATCAGTCATTGTATTTGCAAAGCAGTATTAGCCTTTTCTTTGTAATGAAGTCTTATTGATGGTAATTAAACCTAAAATCTTTGGGATTTTACTTCTCTGCCCTACGCTGTCAAGGCTATTAATAATAATAATGATGTGTCAGGTGGGAGAATGCACAGGCCGTCAGTGTTGTTAATGTATTGTTTTATTAGAGCTATTAACAGTTCAACCCAAAATCAGAAATACATATTTTCACTTCTACCTGTAGTGCTATTTATCATTCTAGATTGTTTTGGTGCGAGTGTGCATTATGTCATGTATGTATGGCAGTTTTTACGGGCATCTAAAAGCAGTGACCACACCTAGAGTAAATATACAACCATTTGCTTTTAAAACCGTATTTGACCGCAGTTTGACAGCCTTTGCCTCCGGACCTGCATTTCTGTCCAGCTCAGACAAACTCAGGTGTGTTTCTGTATTTCAGACGATGCATTCATCAACCCCCAACTCGCCAAGATCTTTGAGCGTGTAAGACAGAGTGCTGACTTCATGCCAATCAAGCAAATGACAGTAAGGGTCTTTTCTTTCTTTTTAACTGGCCATTATAATTGCATAGCGGCTATCGCACATTTTAACTGAGCTATGTAGTACAACAATATTATTTCTACCTCCTGATACTATTACATTATTATTATTATTATTATTATTATTATTATTATTATTATTATCAAGCCAACGCAACTCCACTAGTGACAAACTTAAATTAGAAACTACAAATCTTTTACTACATTTTTAACGGCAATATATTTAGTTGTATATGAAGAGCTGCATGAATATCATCTATTTGTGTCTGTCTGTAGAAAGCGTTGAACAGTGACTTGGGTCCTAACTGGCGAGACAAGCTGGAATCGTTTGAGGAGCGTCCGTTTGCAGCGGCGTCCATCGGCCAAGTTCACCTGGCGAGGATGAAGGACGGCAGGGAGGTGGCCATGAAAATACAGGTACACTGTGTGTGTTGTGTGTGTGTGTGAGATACACACTGTAACTGGAGAGTGTGTCTCACACAGAAGCTGATCTCTCTGCTCTGTTTACAGACTTTGTTTACAGATCAGAGTAGAAAGTGGAAAAATCAGATGCGCGTAGTTTCTGACTGAGAAACATCTGACAAGTTATTTTATGCTTTTGCAGTATTGACAGATTGTGTCTTATTGCTGTTCTAATTGTTTAAAATAAATGCTTTCAGAATTTATGGAGGATTTGCCAGTGATATTAAACGTAACGTTATTATTAGAATCTTATTTTAAAGAATTAATTTAATAGAAATGTCTGTAAAAGCTGTAGTTACACCTAGATGAATTGTCATTAGATTACTCCCAGACATGAGACGGAGGCATTACAGCCTTTTAAAGTGAGATTTAATGACATCAAAGATGGTGGGTTTTCCTACCACCTCATTTTATGATCAAATTAAAGTAACGCATGTTTCTTTTTTCCTGTTTGTCCCCAGTACCCTGGTGTGGCTCAGAGCATCAACAGTGACGTCAACAACTTGATGACGGTGTTGAATATGAGCAATGCCCTGCCTGACGGTGAGCTCTCAGTCCTTCATGCAAACACAAGCAACACCCTCTAAGTCGTACACAAACGACACCCACATGCACGACTGCACATCAACTCCCCTGTGTGTCTCTTTAGGTCTGTTTCCAGAGCACCTGATAGATGTAATGAGAAGAGAGCTTTCACTGGAGTGTGATTATATTAGAGAAGCCGAGTGTGCAAAGAAATTCAGGTGAGTCACACATGTTCACTTAATCACCTCATTTGATTCACATCATATATGTTATACACATTCAAGTGCCTGCCGACTTCACCTGGATGTATGTCTTTGTATCTATTCATTTTCGTCGGACCCAGGGAGCTTTTGAAGGGCCAACAGTTCTTCTACGTACCAGAGGTGATAGAGGAGCTGAGCGGCAGCCATGTCCTGACCACAGAGCTTGTCCCTGGGTTTCCTCTCGACCAGGCTGACAGCCTCACGCAGGATTTGAAGAACGAGGTAAACGGCTGACAAACCAGACACATAAAGCGAGGTGTGTGTCTGTGGCAGACTAAATTAGTTTCTCTCTGATCAATAAATACATGGATCAATGGGTTTCTGGTGGCAGGAAAGGGAACTACTTCTTCCACCACCTCTTTCTCCCCTCTCCTTTCATTTTTCTCCCACAAGTCCCTGCTTTCCTCACATCCCCATGTTTGTTTCTGCCTTAGATCTGCGAGAACATCTTGAAGTTGTGCCTCAGAGAGCTGTTTGAGTTCAGATACATGCAGACTGATCCAAACTGGTCCAACTTCTTCTATGATCCACAGACACACAGGGTGAGTCTGTCTACAGGCGAAATACTACTGTCACTAGAGTTACTTCTACTACGATGAGTAATAATAATAATAATAATAATAATAATATGGAGTTAAAAGGGAGATTTGAGAGTAATGGTAAAAGTGATCATGGTATTGTCTCTCTAGGTGGCGCTGTTGGACTTCGGAGCCACGAGAGGATTCGACAGGAGTTTCACAGACGCCTACGTGGAGGTAAGACCAGCCAGCCTCATTCTTACTTTTCTTTACTTTCATTTCTAACAGTCACTCATAGACAAGATCATATTATTGATCAACGTAAAGTTTTAGTTACTCACTCACTTGTCACACCCCTACTGTTTTAACGTGTCGCAGAAATCATTTTTAAACCTCAAGTGTAAACAAAACTCATATTTGTGGTTTAACAGTGAATCGTTAAAATGTTACTAGCATTACATTCATGTCAATTGTGTGTGTGTGTGTGGAGTCAGAGCCAGGAGTGGTGGGATTGTCATGTGAATGGCTTCACTGAAACAGTTTTCATCCGAAATTTCAAAACGTGCCTGTTTGTATTTACCGAGTGACTCCCACCAGCACAGACTTGTGACGAATGTTGAGTGACATAAAGGCGCATGAAATCAGATATGTCTGTTTAGGTTGCATAGCAAAAAATCCGACCTGTATCTGATTTTAGGACCCCATATGAAAGTGGCCCAAATCAGAATCAAAGAGATGAGATTCGATGTGAATGTTGTGAAAAAAAAGATCTTAGTCACATATGCACAAAATAGAAATCTGATTTGGCCCACTTTTGCCTGCAGTCTGAACGTCGCCAAAGACATTGAAGTGATGGTGGTAACATTCATGACCTGTTTGTGATTGTAGGTAATCCGTTCAGCTGCTGAGGGCGACAGAGAAGGAGTTCTGAAGAAATCTATTGATATGAAGTTCCTGACTGGGTATGAGTCCAAGGTAAATATCTCGTTCTCTGACTGTCTCCTCTACAGGTTGGTTTCAATACACAAATTAAAAACCAATCTGAGA
The DNA here is from genome assembly GCA_943593645.1 of Bovichtus variegatus. Lineage (NCBI taxonomy): Eukaryota > Metazoa > Chordata > Actinopteri > Perciformes > Bovichtidae > Bovichtus > Bovichtus variegatus. The sequence continues at coordinate 12,880,363 of CALSCE010010644.1, read as the reverse complement.
AAATGTGTTTCGGTGGAAAATATTCATTTTTTGTAAAAATGACACCTTTTACTGTGCAGGATGGTCATTAGCTGAGACTAAGTTTGCAGTGTGTTTTTCTCTCCCTGTATCCAGGCAATGATGCAAGCCCACGTGGACGCAGTGATGATCCTCGGTGAAGCCTTTGCCTCCACAGACAGGTTCGAGTTCGGCGCCCAGTCCACCACCGAGAGAATCCACAACCTCATCCCTGTGATGCTCAAACACCGGCTCACCCCGCCTCCCGAGGAGACGTACTCACTCCACCGCAAGATGGGAGGCTCGTTCCTTATCTGCGCTCGGCTGAATGCAAATCTGAAGTGTAAGGACATGTTCCAAACAGTATATGAGAAGTACTGGGAAGGCCGCACACCGCCCTCTCACTAAGCCTAAACCAACCCAGAGTGTGACGGATCCTGCACGTGCAAATCAACGGCGAGGTCGTGGTATGAAGATGCACATCTGCAGGGCGGAGGCCATGTTACCCGCCCTTAACTGGTAATTGAGTACCAACTTTTTTTTCCCATTTTGGGCACCCCACTACAATGAGTTTCTGAAAGGCGCTTATTAAAAGCCATAATTTCTTTGTTTGAGCGGGAGCAGCAACAGGTTGTCTGGAGTGCTTTAAGACCAAACTCTTTATATGGACCCGCGGGGACAGACTGAAAAGGGAGAGCGACAAATAGCCTCAGTATCGTAGTTCAGGTGTAAAATGAATGTAAAAAGGTTGGAATTTTATCTCTTCTCTGATGTTTTCAAGATGATTCTTGCATTTTCTTGTGTTTTGCGTTGCTGTGTTTTGTTGAACTGTTGGAAAATCACACCAACTGTCGAATTTGCAGGAATGTCCTGGGTGAAAACATGAACCATTGATTGTATTAAGGAAGAGGATTGAACTCTTTATGTAGTATATGGTCAGTATGAGGCACAGTATTGGCCAGGACCAACAAGTCTGGAAAGTTTGATAAGTTTGTCTGGATATCAGGATATCAGGATATCTGGATATTGGATTTTAGGATATCTGGATATTGCTTACTAAATAAATGTAGCCGTTTTGATGAACAAAATTGATGTTGAGATGTTGCCAGGCGATCAAGTTCAGGTTGATTTATAAATTTGTAGAAAATATGACAAACTGGAATTGTCAGCATTTACACACAACAGTGACTTTTAACTGACTTTTAACTCATCGTGTTCATTTTCTTTATCAGTGTAGCCATCCATATTTCAGTAGCTGTTTGTAGCTTTTTTAGGAAAAAAAAGAATATTAATTCAAACTATCAGTTTCACCATTAACATGACATCCAGGGTCTATATGTGATAATGAACCGCGGGTTAAAGCGTGGTTTTACTCTGTTCTTTGGATGGGGATGAAAGTCTATAGAGCCTATGTCTTATCCTTTATGTCCCATCTGATGATTGTCTTCAAACTGTCCATATGAGCTCATGAATTCCAGTGGATTACTAACGAAAATGTTAATATTATGTTTCAGGATTTAAATTCTGTCAGACATAATTAAGTTTTTTTTTTTTTTGTTTTTTTTTTAGTACCAAAGCATGTTTTATCTCTATTCATCTGTAACTGTATAACTATAACATACCGTAGAAATAAAACCAAATGGATCTGTGTTGCTCACTGTAAGAACACTGAGCACATCGACCTGTGTCTAGTCATGAATGTTGATGAAGAAGCTCATCCTGCACAATCTCAACGTCTTCTCGGGTGTGTGTAAAACTTCTCTGTTTGAATACAGTTATCATTATAACTGTCTCTGGTGTGAAAATAGAACAAATAATGTACAAGGTGCCTGTAGTTTCCAGTGGAATGCTTTTAGTTTGAAATCTCGACTTTATATTTCATATCAAGACTCTGTGAAAAGATGTTTTGAATGTTCTAATCAAACAGAAAGTTGTGATAAATATATTGTATGAAAAGAGTAAATATTTGATCTATACTTGTCATGTGGCTCTGCGTGGTTTTGTGTGTGCTTTTCAATTCATTTAAAAGGACTGCATCTCTTCAAAGAAACGCAAAGAGTGTGTCAGTGCATTTGAAGAAAAACAGATCTCAATGTATATGTAGCCAAAAGTGTGTTTCATGTGTCTTGTACTGTAGGTTAAGAGGTTACAATGTGTATTTAGAAGAGGTAAAAGAGGAGAGGCAGATTGAGAGGTTGTCTTCCTTATATAGCAATGTTTTGACCAGCAATAGGGGAACTGGCAGAGAGCCTGGGAAATGAGAACACACGCACTCAAAAAATTCACAAAATGCACACGTGTACGTCAATATCCAGGCAAATGAATCACGCCAGTGCACAGGAAAGGGAGTGTTTTTGAGTGAGTACATGTAGATGGAAACGTAGACACACACATCCTTCCCCTCTTTTCCTCTCTGAGTCACCCTCAACTACGATACTTTTTGCATGTTCACACTTTTCACAAGTACTCCAAACTTTCTAAGTGTCACAGTCAGTTGTGATTCACCTCGGTGTCCAGCACACGGCGCTGTTGTGTTTCCACACAGTGACTTAACAGTTCATGTAGAATAAAGCTCCATCAGCTCCTGAAATACTGACATCATCCTCATAAAAGAATGAAACAAACAGCCTGAAGCCAGCCAGATAATTATATGAAACTCATAACTGTCTGTTAAAGTGTAATTTCTGCTTTATTAGACAACATCCGTAAGCAGAGGTGGGAGTGAGAAATAATTGCAAAACAAAGCAACAGTGGTCATTAGGTGCTCGTAGGATATAATTGATAGCAGTGTGTCTAAAACACCGGAGCCTCAAGACATGATACATACCTAAAACACGTCAGGGTAAAACTATATTTGAAGCTGAAAAAGCTAATCAAACAAAATGCCGCTAAACTCTACACAGCATTAATTAAGTATAGTTTGCAAGGATCGAATATTATTATGAAAGCATAAGCTTGCCAAGAGATTCAAGCAATTTCACCAATTCCATTCAAATACCATCTTCTGTTTTCCCAGAATACTTGTTCTAAAACAGTTATTTTTTTATAGAAAACCCATTTGACTCCCATCCAGGTCCGGGGGGCAAATCACACGATGCAAATCGTGTGATTTGCATCTTTTATATCCTCATCACAAGCATCCCTGGTTAATGAGACTATTTTCTCTATTGCCATAGAAACTGATTTTATACATTTTAGTGTGGAGTGCTCAAGAAGTGCTCAAGAAGTGCACTTTAGGCCTTTAAGCTAAATCGGATAAACTTAACAGGAAGAAACCTGAACAAGGTTAGCTGAGCTGAATTGTTAAAATATGCCACTTTTACTTGAGAGATATTTTTCCACATATTCTTCTGTTATCATTGAGGCTTACCTTCTACAACTGCTCTATATTTTTGATTCATTGACCAACCTTTTTCACAAAACCTTATGGAAATAAATCCCCTTTTTAGGCACGATCTGCTCTCGGACAAAGACAAAGAACGAATGAGGCAAAAACATATTTCCCAGAGAAACCATATGAACTAATTTCCGGTGGTTTAATGTTAACTGAAGAAATGGTCATACTGTAAATATGTAGCCTACCCCTCAAATTATAATTTGACAAGACATAACTGCAAGCAGCACTGTGTGGTTGTGCTTTGAGCTAAATGCTAACGTTGGCATGCTAACATGCCCACAATGACAAGGCTAACCGTGTTTAGTATAACGTTTAGCATGTTAGCATGCTAACATTTGCTAATTAGCAGGGTTAGGGTTAGGGTAGGGTGCAAGTTGAGGGTTAGGGTTAACGTACAGCTGATGCTAATGGGAATAGCATAAGTTTGTAGCAGAAAGGGTGAACCCTGACAGGAATGGAAGGTGGGGAAGGTGAAGCGATAAATGAGACACACGAGACACACCTGTGAGGGGGGAAACACCTAACCGAAGCAGCGTGGAGGAGACCAGACAGAAGAGTGAGTGGCTAAACGAGGAGGTCATTTGAAGTTTAATTCAGTTTCTGGACATCTTTGCGCTAAAAAGAAAAACAGTGACGTATATAAAAGTCAACAGAGCAGCAAGTGACCGATTTGATAAACCTTTGTTCAGCTACTTTGTGGACCTGTTTGGATGGAAATGTGGACTTCCTTGCCTTCGTGGGGCCATCAAGGTAAGTCGCACACATACTCAAACACCACATCTTTTTCACTAAAAGATTGATATCTTGAGTCTTCATTTAATTCACTTACTTGAGGAACATTTGATTTTCATACCTGGACATAACCCTCTTGATTTAATGATTTAATTAGTGAAAATGAATTGTTTTGTGTTTTGTTTATCGTGTGCACTTTATAGCGAAGCCGCCCGGGCTTACTAACCTAATTTACTAACTTACTAAGTATTGTGATAATTCTTCTGCCTGGCACCAAACTCTGGATATTTAAGGGAAAAAACATTTTACACAGTCTATTGGATAAACCTACGTTACAAGTTTTGCATGTGTTTGGTCCCAAACCAAAGTATTGGACAAATTAAAATTTTGCCCTGAGGATGGCGTTAGAGGAAAACTAAGAGATCAGAACATTTTTTGTAGTTTATCCTGAGGTGGACATGAATGTCTGTTTCAAATGTCTATGGTTGTTGAGACATTTTACTCAAAACTGCATATGTCAACCTTGTGGGTGGTGGTAGACGAAAAGTCATGGAATCACCAAAGTCATTAGGATTTATCCTCTGGCGACCACGGCACTAAATTTAGAAGTTGACATATTCAGAAGAGATATGTTAATCATGAGTCAGATGTGAATTCACACACCATTTAATTACAAAAGTTGCGCATATTGAATCCTACAAGGATAAGCGCTACTTTATGATTTTGCTGTGAAAAACAGTGACTGCAATTCACAATCTTCTCGTGAATCCCTTCAAATGATACACATTAAATCAAAAGCGCACACAATTCAGTCCCAGGCATTGAGTAATTAGAACAAACTTTTTTAATGCTGAGATTTTGTATCAGTCACCTTAAAATAAAACCAATGCTGCAAAGTCACAGAATAAAGCTACAATCTTAAAATAGTGTGTGTGTGTGTGTCTGTGTGTGTCTGTGTGTGTGTGTGTGTTAATCTATACAGTGACTTGACACCAAAGCTATGCATGCAGAAAACTGTACATGGCAGTATGTTCGTCTACAATTGAAAAGCTAGCACAACACCACCATCATTTTAATAAAGTGTTCAAATAACGATGATTTCAGATATATAAATTGCACCCAAACCCACACAAAGCAAATACACTCTAGCATCACTGCTACAGAAACACTTCTGGGAGAACGTTGGTCATTTGTAAGGCATAAAATATCATCACCACTTACAGACATCCTCATCATCTGTCTCACATACAAACACTGTACAACATATACACGGAAAAACATTGGTGTTGTCATCCAACAGCAGTACTCTTTAAAATTGCATTTAGCTAAGATGATGAGGATAATTAAACTTACAGGAATAATAAAAAAAATGAAAGATGCATCACAAGTAGAAAATCAAAAGAAGAAGAGGGTAAAATCACATTGTAAATTACACACATGAAGCTTTATTTCTATAAAGGCACGACCAAAATTGAGAAGTCACCATAAATAATTGTATTTCCACTTCTATCCAGAAATGCTGCAAGACATTTTCTGAATATGTCCAATATTAGGGAGGTAATATTCTGCATTTCTGTTTTTGAGGTGTACTCTAAGTAGCATTTTGCCAAATAGCCCCAGCTGGACCTCATTCAGTTTGTTCAGCAGTAACTGAGCTCCCTGCAAATACGCTCTCAAGTGATTTCAACTTTCCATTAGTGTTACGGCTGAGGCTAAGCTGGTTTATTTCTTTTTTTTAAAAAGCTCTTTGACTTTTGATACTCTTGGATATTTCTCAGGGAAGTGAGCCAATGATACAGTGCACGAGGAAGCTGATGGGAAAGGCTTTGTTTGGATCGATAGTTCCAAGGCAAGTTGTGTTAAATATTACAACGTTGTGCTTGAGTCTTGTACATGATAGAATTGTCCATCTTTACTTATGACCTAGAAACCTTCCCACAAAGTTGTACTGACGCCATACCATGTATCCTCTAATCTCCATTTCCAATATTGCACACAAACACCCACACATTATTATATACACAAGTTACAAACACAACAGTGAATTAAAAAATATTTTAATATTGACACTACTAGTGTTTAGAACCGCTTATGTGTATTTTTTGTGGTTGATGTGTAATCCTTATTGAACAAGTCAAAAATAGCTGTTCAAACAAAGGACTTAAATGGCATCACAGTAAGTGTATCTTTCTCAGAATGTGACAGACTACTCTTCTCCAGAGTGCATATTGTTAATTAGAAACCATGTTCTAATAAAGTGTAATATCCCTCCGACACTGAGTTACACCTTTAAGAGGTGTGAAAATTCGAATCAAATAATTATCGTGAGGCATGAATCTTTTTCCACACAGCCCTTAATTTTAGAATGACGTGCATCTTGTGACCAGTGGTGAGACTCGGCGTGTTAGAGATGTGTTTGCAGTAAAACATTGCCTGAAAAGGAAAATATTGTAGCCACAATAGCTATAGTGATCGACTGGTTGCAAATTATTCTTCCATCATATTCAAGTCAAGGCATGTTTTTGCGCCATATTTATGGCTTGAACAACTGTTGATTCTGTGCTCAGTGATTGTCAGCATGGTTTTGTACTGGCTCCATGTAAACGGTAACAATTCAGAGAAGATGGAACATGTTTTATAGTGAGAATCGATGAAAGTGAATGTGTAAATATCCCAATGGAAAGGCCACTAAGTCACAAAGTCAGCTGTGAAACAGACTAACTGACAGTAAAACTTTCTAATAAATCCATTGACATCTAACGATGAAATAATCTGTTTTAAGTGGAGTGGCAGCCAATTCAATGGCAGTGTCAGCTTTGGTTATGCTGGTTCTGGAAACACTGAAATGAGCCAAATAGTGTTGTTTTATTACTCCATTTTTTCATCTGGCAAAATTCACAAGCCAAAAATACAGAAATACATTTTGCAAATCAATATCTTAAGTTTTCTCCCTCCTGTCATGTAAGAAACATGTAGTCAGGTCAAAAAAATCAAAAGACAGAATTCAAAAAGCACTATTATAATTACACAACAAAATACAAATACATTGTTTTTCTTGCGACTGTACAGTTTTAGTCTCTTTTTCCTCGTCCTGTTTCTTTAACTTAAATGTAACCAATCAGCAGCGTGCACTTAGATGCAGTCAGCTGATTCTTTCCTTCTTTCTTTCCGCGTGTGGCTTATTTATTTGAACGTCTCTCCTTCTCTCTGTGGTCTGGCATTTAAAAGACAGACAGCTACAGGTCATCACAAAGGTGAAGGTCACCATCAGGCATCAGGGAGGTTAAAGAGGTCAAACTGTCCTTGTGATCCATCAGCAAACATGAGAAGGACCTCTCAGACATCCTGAGGGAGACCTTGGTCTCTATAGCCTGAGGAAGAAATGAGAGAGGGAGACTTTTTGAATGCTTGTAGAAATAATTGTAAATCTATCATCTGGCTTTTATGGCCCTAGTTAGGAGGGTTTTAAAGCATTACATGTAATAACTAGACATTTATTTTGGACTTTTGACAATAATTGCCTTTCTCCATTTCATTGAATTGAGAGAAATGAAAGCAAAGAGTTTGCCATCAACCAAAAGGGAGCTGGACCCTGTGATACAATTGAAAGCTTGTAAGCTAGTGGACGACTATTTCAAAGGTCACGAATGAACTTTAATGCTTGAGCTCATGAGATTTTTGTGAAGATACCAAACATAATATGTGATTCCTGTCAACCCATATGAAAGATCATGAGAAAGCTCTGAATGAATGTTTTTATAAGTAAGCCTGGGAAATTTGTTTGGGCTTATTCCAAATCTATGTTAAATTTAGCAAAGCTGACTATTCCTTATTTCTGTGACGTGCTCCTACACATCACTCCATAATTTTATATACTTGCTGCGAGACTGTTAGTGATTGAGAAAAAAAAGAGAAACACCTACCATCAGAAACTTAATTTCATGTAGAGGGGAACAAAGAGAGGAGAGAAGAGACAAGTGACAGTTAGAGATGCAAACCATGAGCTTTATTCTTTAACACTTCATCATACAGAAGTTGACTGTATTAACACAAAGGCTTTTTTTTTTTTTTTTTACACCAAAACAGAAATGCCTACAGAGCATTCAAGTAACTTTCAAGGGAAAAGAAAAAGCTTCTTTCAACATGAGCTGACATTTAAGATACAGAACTTGAAAAAATGAACACACATGCAGTAACATAATCCTGGTTTGCTGGATCATTGAGCAGA
>CALSCE010010644.1:12856779-12871353 GCA_943593645.1 Bovichtus variegatus | reverse complement strand
TGTGTGTGTGTGTGTGTGTGTGTGTGTGTGTGTGTGTGTGTGTGTGTACTTGTTCATGCATCAATGCCGGAGGAGAACACACTACTTTCTGACAGAGAAGGTCGTAAAATTACCCAACCTCTCCGTTCTCCACATCTACCCTTTTTTTCGTTCTTTGTTTCTGCAAAAAAAATTAATAAAACCCTTAAACAAATTAGTGTAGCGCAGACCTGCTACAATAAGGCTGGTGTTATTCTATATTTTTTATTTTTCCCCATGACATGATCAAAACCAGCATGTCCATGGGAACAACCAAGTGCAACACTACGAATCTATGAACACTATCTTCCAGGAGTGACTGTCTAAAAATGTGAGCCCATATTTAAATGTTACTGTGTCTCAATGTTGGCCGGCTTTTACACTCGGCCATTGAGTGTTGTCGTGCAGAACAATTATAAACACTTAAGGTTTTTGGACAACATGTGTTCTGAACTAGTTCTGATCAAGTGAAAATGCTTTCCAGCTTCCCCTACCGGTTCCCACTGAAGACATAAATCTTTAAATGCAGGTCACAATTGTGTTGTTTCATTTTTCTAAAGGCGAATAGTTTCCTCAAAACAGCGAATTTTTTTTATAGATGTTTGATGAACTCCACCTACCTCATGTCATGTGTGAGACAGACAAACAGAAGAAAAGGAGACAAGACTAAAATAAAAAATAAAAAGAGGTGGGAAGACTTTTCGGACGAAAAGATAAACACAGCTGGACGAGTACTCACTTGCCAGGATGACCATGTCCATTCCCCAGAAGATGCTCATGATCCATCCAACCATGATCACAGCTGTCAGTATCTGGATGAGTGCTGCGGCCACGTTGAGCCAAAACACACAACAAACCCCTCGCTCTGAGATCAGCTCGCTGCGAGCTCCACACAGCACCGTGAACGCTGAGATGAAGGTACCTGTAGGACAAAAACAGCAAAAACATCCTGTTACCAAAAACTAAAACTGCACAGTTCATTAAAAAGGTTATTTGTAAACATCCCTGGTGTGGTATGTTGCTGTTACTATAGTGCATTTGACTCCATGATTTGTTTAGACCAACATGATCCAAAGACTTGGAACGAGTTTTCCATTTTCGTTTATTTCCCAATGAAGCATAAACAGTGTAAACAGTGATGGAATGTAACTAAGTACACTAATCGAGTACTGTACTTAAATACAAAAATTAGGTACTTTACTTATTTCCATTTTATGCAACTATAACCTACTCCACTACATCTCAGAGACACATAATGTCCTTTATTTTCTCCACATTCGTCTGACAGCTTTAGTTACAGTTTTTCATGCTCTTCTTGTCCAGTGAAAACCATGTATCTCCACATTTGGGGATTTTGAATTTGAATGGTTCTGACAAACTTGAATTAGCGTGAATTATTCCTTTTATGTGTTGAGAAAATTCTCCCACTTCTTGAGATAAATTAACTATTCAAAACCCCTTTCGGATCAGCTGGAGTATGCATGGTCACAACTGAAAACAGGGCAGATTTTCTAATGAAATGTTGACTTTTTAGAGGTATGTGTTTCTCACAGGACAGCAACGCTTCAGATATATGAGGTTTATAAAGTTATTGAGTATATTATATATATATAAAGGAAAATTATCCTGGATCTTTTGTACACAACTAGGTCTTATATTTACGAAGATTATATTTGTGTGACTTTATTTCTTTTTAAACTTCGTAATAAGACCTCATTTGGACAACATACAGTTGGTTTATGGATTCTGAAAGCTGAAGACCCCATGTCTTCAAAACAGTATAACATATATATGTTGTATGAATAGACTCCAGAGTAGTGGACCCAGAGTCTGTCAGGCTCAAGGTGATATATAATACTAAAACACTAACCGGGAACATTTTACCGCACAATTTTACTTTTCATACTTTAAGTACATGTTGCTGATGATACTTACATACTTTTACATAAGTAAGGTTTTCAATGCGGGAGTCACGACACAAGTATAACCCTATGTAACGCTAACGTCAGCCTGCTATGCTCACAATGACAGTACGCTAACATGCTGATGTTTAGCAGGTTATATTTACCATGTTAACCATCTTAGCTTGGCGTGTTAGCATTTACTAATCAGCACTAAAAACAATGACTGATGGAAATGTTAGTTTTGTAGTTTGGTCATAAACCAAAGTATTGAAGGTTCCTTCTTCCAGACACCATGGATATCTGTACTAATCTATTCCATAGCGTAGTTTCAGATGTCTCACTAAACAAACCCCTTGAAAAGTCAATGCTCACAATAGGAGAGTTCCATTAAAAATAAAAACATGGGTAAAAGAATAAAACTCCCCTCTTCCCATAATACGTAACCGGTTCAGATGGTAGAGTACACAGCGATATAAGCTCACACCGTCCACTCAGCATCCCTGAGTAAATATGTCATTATATTAAAGTGGCCGCTGTTGATATCTGACCACGGCAGAAGTGAATCTATGCCTTGAGAAAAGACGCGGACACATCGATGCTCACATTCACTGGGCAGATAACAGAATTATCTCTGTGTACAATCCTCGTGTGCCTGAAGGAAATCCAATATCATGCTTATCTTGTTATCTGGAGACCTGGACCTTCCCAGGCCCCGCTCATTGTACAGTACTGTGTGTGTGTGCTGTGCATGTGTTACACATAGAGGCATGTGTGTGTGTCAGTGCACACAAATCAGATTATTTCATTACAGGATGTTTCCATGACAACATTCCCTCAGGAATTGGATATATATAGAATATGAATTTTACTCTATCACGGGTCTACCTGATATTATCCATGAACAATTCAGATTTGCATACTTGCATACTATCATTACACCAGCCTGCAGCGTTTGAATTACTGGCAGTGTTTGTTTTAGCCTGCCATACATTTATTTCTGTGAATGGGACGTGACCTGACATTCTTTCAAATGCAGCAACTGTTCCTAACTCTCTAATCCAACCCTGAAAAAAGGGGGCCCTGAAGGAAATTCCTGAGAACAATTTAAATAACAGTAAAACATTTTTTCATCAGGGTCCAGTTTAGCTATGATTGCAGAAAAACAGCCAATACTTCCTAAATATAAAGTTTTGGACAGAATACAAACTTCGCACTTGTGATGTTCATAAATAACGAGTCATCGTCCAGAGTCGATGGATTCTGGGGCATTTCCACGCTGCATGTATGATCGTACCCTCTTCTTCTTGCATTTCCAGTGGTCTACAGAATGTTTTAGATTTCATCCCATTTACCATCAAATGATGCACCCAAATCTTGTTCCCAAACACATTGAAGGCTGCGGCAGTTTTTTCTCCCTTCTGTAATTTCTATTCTATTTTACTTCGTGTCCATAGGGCTTTTATAATAGAGCATGTTTTTGATTTTTGTATTTATTCACAAAGTCTCACTGAGTATTAAATGTCTTTTGAAAAACCGTCTGAATGTGAGGGGAGTCATTAGGTCCAAGAAAGGTTTTCATTTATGAAGAAAAAGAAAAAACACAAGTTATTCACAGAATCACCTGATGTTTAGACCTTCTCTCTGCAGGCTTTCTGTACCCTTTAGAAAATACTGAACGGAATACTGTGAATACTGAATGTGACAAATGGAAATGCCTCGTGGGCGTTGTGTGCATCATGGCCTTGGCCCTTCTCTTTTTGCTAGCTCCATTTCTTGTCACATCAGAGGAATTCAAATAACAGACCAAGCTGAGCAGGTGGGGGGAGGGAGGAACAAGAATGGCCGGGCTGCCAGCTGCATCTCGTTTCTCGGGAGAGGAAAAGCCAAAGTCGACTCATGTAGAAAGTTTCTAATCACTTTTTGTTTCTTTCTCTTTCTGCGTCTCTATTTACATATCCCTCTTTCTGACTAACTGTAAGTTATCAGGAAAAGTAAAAACTGGGGGCCCTGTCATAATTAATCTTTCTATAGAAACACAGACATACCAACTTCTCCCATAATCTCTGACAAATCTGAATGTACGCCATGATATTTACTTTCACATGCCCTACAACGGCCTTATTTGGAATGGTTTCCAAAAAGTCAAACTCTGGTACAAACACAATCCCAGAATAGTAAGCAGGTCAGCAAAAGTAAAAAAAAAAAAAAGAGAGAGAGGCAACATTTAGTGTAAAAGGAGAGATGAATTAGATATTTACTTTCCCTTTCAAGCTTTTAACCAGCGCTCATTTCAAAGCATCTAATGAAAAGAGCATCAGTGGGCTAAAATGAGATTCCACCCATGAGCCGATATGGTCTGATCAGACAGAAACATTTTCAGGTCGCGGAGGCCACGCCCACCAGCAGATGCTCTGGCTCGTGGTGGAGCTGCCCACCTCCACACATGAGTCGTGAGTGACAGCAAGCTGGTGGCTGAATGGTTGCACGTCACCTCCGTCTTTGGCATGTAAAACAGGATTTATACGGTCTGGCATGTTTTTCAGATTCCGCTCGTGTGTGTTGCGTTCACTGAACAGTAGGACTCTTTCATTAGTGATGGAAAAAATGGGCATTTGCCGTACCGGCTAACATCATCAACATGTACCTCAATTAGGACTTGGATTAACAATTATTTTCATTATTATATATCAAATGTCAGGAAATGGTTAAAAGCACTTTCATAGAGCCCAAAGGGACATTTTCAAATAGCTTGTTTTGTTTGACAGTCCATTCACACCTATGGGTGTTCAAGAACATGAGCATCTGAGAAATTCAAGCTTTTTTCTTTAAACATGCCTTAAACCTCTAATTACCGATTATTTAGCCACTTGGTGGCCGCTGAAATGAGCTGTAAACACAACACCTGCGTTGATCTGGGAAACATGTGGGCCAACAGCTGCCTTTTTACACGTCCACATCTGCCTCCAGCTGCTTAATGCTCCACGATGCTTTAATACCACATGCAGACGTCTATACAAGTTGCATAGGTGCGATTTGAAATAACAATGTATTACACTAATGAGGTGCTCTTTGCCTTCTACTAGTGACTACGCTCACAGTGCATGTAGTCATTTGATCCATTTTTGACATAAAAAATATTGGTTAGAGCAGCTTTAATTCACGTTAAAAAAATCAACTAACCCTCTGAGCTCTAACGCCCAAGGAAATTTCACCTTATATGTGTCTGATCAGTGATACTTTTGCGGAGATAATTATTATTATTTATTCTACCAATGTCTCTTTGTTTCATAAACAGAAGTTAGTGAAACTAAATAATTCATGGCTTTAAACATGGCAGCTGTTGGACGTTAAGGAAAATATCCAAAATCATTTGAAGGAAATTTTCTGTGAATGAAAGATTCATTCTACACCACAAGCAAAACACCATAGCAGTTAAAGAAAAAACAATATATTTACAGTATATATATATATATATACATATATATACACATATATCACTGTTTACCACTTTGTAGCTGCTGACTTCATACAGTGCCTTTAAAAACTACACCATATTGATCTGAACCAAGCAAACCATCAAAGAAATAGCTTGCTCTGCATGAATGTGTGCAGTTGGATTAAAAACAATTGAACACACTGTACATATGTGCTCAACAATCCTCCACTGCAATAATAAAGGTTCATTAAATCTTTAATCTTCTCGCTTTGAGAAATCTACTCTAACAATTTGCTGTGTGTGAAAAGCTCTTGGATCCCCTGCGTGCGTGCGTGCGTGCGTGCGTCTAGATATTACCCAGACTAATGACTATAATTACAGAGAACTCTTCAAAGCCCCCACTGGTAGTGTGGGAGGTTAATGATGGAGTGTAAAAGACAGAGAGAGAGACATAAGGAGAAAAGGACAGAGGGAGAAGGGAAATAAAGGGAGAAAGACAAGTTTACTGTAAAGCAGTGTTGAGCGAGTTACTTGTTAAAAATCTGACTTTTGAAATTTGTGTTGACCACAAGGATCAAATTCTGATAATACAGACGTTTCGTCATTTCGTGGTATTTTGTGGTGCTCAGAAAATAAATGTAACACTTTATAATCGTTCTCCTCGGCAAGTCAGCAATCAAGCCGAACCCCCTGAAAATGTCATAGCAACAGAGTGTTGCAGGGATGAGTAACTGTAACGCAATGACAAAAGTTTCAAATCATAATCACGTGACGTGTTACTGCCCTATGCTGCTGTAGATAAATACGACTTTAAGACGTAGTTTGAGTTAAATATATACCCTCTATGCACACACACATTTTAAATGTTTCATTTGAACAAGTCCATTACATTACAACTGTCTGCAGGACTCAGATATTTACCGAGGTCTTATACATTCAGTTTAGCTACCTTTTTCTTTCTAGTTACTTTTTAATCAAGTACCAGGGACTGGTTTATCAGAATAAGCGTCATCCATGTGCAGGATCTCGAGGATTAAAACTTCTCTTCGGTCTTCATCTACTAAAACAACATCAGGAGTGTTGGAGATGTTGACTCATTAAACCATCCTGGCATCACTGTTTACTTCTCAGCAGCAGCACTTAAATCGACGGTAAGGCCAAGTCCTGCAGGATAGAGCCTTTTATAAGCCTTACACACGCACACGCACACACATACATCTGCCATCCACACACTCACACTGAGGGTTAAATCTTATGTTCACTGCACAGTATCTCTGTGGCACTGTCTACTCCTCTCATGGCAAAGATCGCAACACATCTCGAGCGGTGAGCTGCTTCTTCCTTCACAATAAGTAGACGGCGCTTTAATCAGCTTGCACTGCTTTTATTAAGGCTTCATTCTTAGGTTGTCGGATTGAATCCTTCAACTGTAGACCTCTGGGTGTCGAACACAGACGCTTTATATGCTGTGGAGTAGAATGTTTTTTCTCACATTTGATGCTCACTTAGGAAAAAAATCAAACATGCTTGTTGATTTTATATATTTTATATTTATAGACCCATTTTTTGTCAGAAAACCACACATCCCCCAGGTTTGGTTTGTTCTCACACTGTATGTCAGATGGTGTTTTACTAAAGGATGTTTATACTAGACTTTTTTTGGTTTACATCTCCACTATGTCCTACAGTGCCTACAGCCAACGTTTGTTTCTTTTGACCATGTCTACGATCTTTTCCGAACATAATCAAGTACTTTTAGTTCCGTAATCTTGAAGGACTAGTTTGACATTTTTGGGGAATATTCTGATTCGCTTGGTTCCCGAGAGTAAGATGAGAAGGTCAACACCACTAATGAGTCACATCTTCTCATCTGACTCTTATCAAGAAAGTAAATAGGAGTTGTTTAACTAATTCTTCCACGAAGGTTGTACATCAGAAAATGCTCTGGTGTCTGTTTTTGTTTCCTCCCAACAGCCTTTATTTCTAACGCCTGCAACACTGCCTGCGTGAGCAGCGCGACTCGGCTGCGTCTCTTCCAGAGATTCAACGTAGGATTTTTTCCACGTGTCGCACTTCGTTCACATCAAAAATAGACAGTGAAAATGATCTTACAGTATATTTACATCATACCGGCAACGTTAATGCAGTTTTAATGTCGATATCTGTAGAATATGTCACAGACATTAAAGAAAAGTAAATATCTATCTTTCTGTTTTCATTTCATTTAAAGACAGCAAAAAGACAGCTGGCCTAACTGCCTGTAAAAAACACAAACGTCTTAGTTTTATACTTTGTTTTTTGTACAGATTTAACAAATAACTTACTAATTTGTAAACTGTAGAGGTGCTATTAGACAGATGTTGTCAACTGAAAGCTAGCCAAGAGAAAAAGAGTGAATGTTGATTTTTATTCTTGTTTTTTTCTTCTCTTTTTCTCTCTCTCCTCTTCACACAATACGATTTTTACTTCATTAATTGCTACACATTTATATTCTAATAAATCCTCTTCATTATCATATTTAGTGCTGTTGCTTTTGAACTGAACCACTGATCTGATGTAGATTAGTGAATGACATGTACAGGTGTGTGTGTGTGTGTGTGTGCGTGTGTGTGTGTGTGATTTTGGCTCCACAGGCTGTACAAAGTGAGGATCAACATATCGATGAAGCTGATGCTGCACGCTGTGTGTGTTTATCTCTAGCCACCAGATGTTGTTACATAATCTTAGTTTACACAGAAACAGTACAGATATCCAACCAAGTGGAGGATTAAGAGGCAACGAGGGATCAGTAGAAAATGATCTGGATCTTAGCACACCTCAATCTTTAAAAACGGGTGAATTGCACAAAGTTCAAAATTTAAAGCGAGTCAGACTCGGCAATACTGACTTATAGCCATTCATCATGTTACTATAGGTAAAATGGCTTTACATTGTATAGGATCGCTTCGAGTTTTACACCTGCAATTGCACACTTTATCCAAGAGTCCAAACGAACACATGACTTTTTTTCATTAAAATACACACAGCGTATGCGTTTATTAGGGTACACTTCTTTACTTTACTCCACAGAGGCAGAGTCTGTTGGGATTTTTAAATGCTTTATTTGCAATGAGTATATAGTAAAAACGCATTTAGATATATGGGTATGGTAGTGTATTGTAGCCTATATAGGCTGTGGGTGTGCCTTCTTTATTGTGATCTTGAGCACAAAAACTACAACAAATGTGGTGGTAAGTAGTAGTGAGCCGCCTGCCCAAACAAACCTGTGTCTTTGCTGCACAGTGGATCATCTTTAGGACGCAAAACTGAGGGCATCAGTTTATCACGGCGGGCTGATAAAGAGCTAATTTAGCTTTCTTTGAAATTGTGACCTTGTTGCTGCCCATAACGATGTGTGATGCATATTTATACCCAGAGTCATGCGATTTCACCACATTCACTGTGCATTAACACCTGGCAGACTGAGGTTGTGTGTGTTTACGCTCTGACACTCTTATTATAGCGTAAGGCGTGAATGGGGTCCCTCGCTAGCTTTTTTACCCTTTTTACTCAGACATGTGTGCCTAGACAGGAAAATACACACACCCATAGGAAAATAGAGATTTGATTTATGTGTGAAAATGGTGTTGCAATGGAGAGACTAGTAAGTAAGCTGGAAACCATTTTTAAGTTTATTTTCCAAACAACATTTTGGTACTGCCTGCAAACTTTCCGTACAAGGTTTGTTGGGGCACACATTCCCCTCTGATTGCCTTCGTGTTTGTTTATCTTGTTATTGGCTGGCATGTCTGTGTGGGTCTTCCAAGTTTCACGAGCGCTCGGTCTCTTGTTTCACTATTTTCTTCTTAACTTTATTGAGTTTCTGTCTTTTTCTCAGTTCCCCGGACTTTTACAAACACGGAAGCAATGAATTCAGAATGAATTACAGATGGAGAGAAGAGGGAAGAGTAATTCCCAGCTTACCTAGTCCAGGTATGAAGGTGTTCAGAAACAGACAGATGACAGCCAAAGGGAAGGGCATTGTGGGTATAGCAGCCCGCAGAGGTCCCTTCTTCTCCCTGACCTCCACCACCACTCCTCCACCTGCTGTAGGGGCCCCAGCAATGACTTTGGCCCCAAGATGGTCCCCGGTCTTAACACGCCCTCCTTCTTTCTGTGCCATTTCTCTCTTTCTTTTCCTCTTTGTGGTTTAAGACTGAAAATAATTGCTATCTGAGGAAGGTTTCTGTTAAAGGATTTAAATGATTTACCCTCTCAGTCGCTCTCCCTCTGGACTAGGAATTAGAAGCCAAAAAAAAGCAATGTTGGTTGATTGTATCCTTTGAGAATTAGACAAAATATTCAGCAGTAAATCTCACAATTCACCACCTATATCACAATCGCTATCAAATAAATGACAACATCAACAAGATGTCTAAAAGTAGTGTAAATCTAAGGTAAATTGATTAATAAAATATATGTTCAACTCTATTCCAGAGTAATACAATAAACATAATCTGTAATTCAGATTGATTCAGCTTTCGAAGTTCACCAAGATTCAGTAGGAAGTAAAACAAGACTTTTTTTTTTTGAGGAAATCTCTTCAAGACAGTTGATTTATCTTCATTTAAATGCCTTTAAAGTCCTTTAAAAGTGAGCAACAGAGAGCAGAGATATCTGCCGTTTGTTTCCATGTCGAACATGTTCTACATAAATTACCGATCCTCCCCAAAAAGGTTTGAAAAAAAAAAAACTTGAAAAATGTGCAGGTCTTTTCAGTAAATTCCTCTGAAGTCACTTTCTTGCTTTCGGTCAAATCACGCTCAACCTACACACCTCTCCAAGACAAAGAGAAAGTGCACTCCCAACACCCCGTTTTCTACTACATCTCTGTTTCTCTCCCTCTCTTTTTCTCTCTCTCCCCTGTCTCTCTCTCCCTCCCTCCACTCCCCATCCTCTCCCTCCATTTAAAGAAACAGTGCACTGATCTACTGTTACCAATGAGATCACATTCAACAAGCATTCAGTGCATTTGAATTGAATAAGTGATTTAAAGACATAAATGCATTTCAATTAGTATATAGGATGAACATAAAAGGGAACCTTTTGTTTTCTATAGCTAATTGCTAATAGATTGTAGTGATGTTTGTTGAATTGATTTCATTCATTGAAAATTGAAACGAAGAGTTGATGTCCCCAGTCTGTAATAATAATTCATTCCAGCTGATGCTGATGTAATATTGTAATGCATGTTATCAAACCTAATTGTTGCACATCCCTGGGTATATATAACAAGATTTATAGCTATAAACACCAATATTGACGGACAAAGAAAGCAACATGACAGCAAGGAAGACAGGGAAAGTACAAAAAGTAAGAAGGATGGTATAAGAAGGCAAACAATATGGAAAAAGAGACCATACAAAGCAGGACAAGGAGGAGAAGGAAGTGAAAGAGAAGCCAGGACAAAGTGGACGTGGGATTGAGATGAATGCAGTATCGATATCTCAGTAATTATTCATGCAACCAAATCCCCCAAAGACCAGACATATCTGTCTGCCCCCCCCCATCCCCTAACTCTATCCCTGACTTTCATTTAATTTTCTCTGTCTCACCTCTCCACCGCTCTACTCCATGAGCTCTACTTCATCACAAGTGACAAAAACACAAAGAAAATCAGTGCAACCCTGAAATGATTCTCAGCCTGTGTGTGTGTATGTGTGTGTGTGTCCAATCTCTCTCTGTCTCTCTCCCTCCCCCTCTCTCTCTCTGTCTCTCTCTTTCTCTCTTCCTATTCTTCTCTTTCCCTCTCTCTCATCTCTATTTGGTCTCCTAGCAACGCAGGAAGCTGTGGGTAATTATTCGGAAGATATTGATCTCAAGGTTTTTGGTCCCCTCTCCATCTCCTCACGCTCCTCTCTTTCTCATCTCCCTGTATCTAGCTCTCTTTCTTAATTTCTGTTCAATTCCCACTTTTAATTTCCTTTTAATCTTCTTTGAAACACAAAAGATAGCCGCTACAGAAGGTGCTTCTACTTCTTTTTGTCATGCAAAGCAGCATTGTCATGCGTCTGACAGCAAAGGACCCTGAGAAATCTGGACCAAAGGCGTGTGGTGTCATGTGCTGATGCTTATTACCATGACAACGTAATGAGAAAAGTTAGACGGCGGCCGTTTTAAAGTGACACACACACACACACACACACACACACACACACACACACTCGTTATCTTTCTCGTTCGCTCAGGGTTTCATTTATGTTGATCCCATCTGTCAGGAAAAGCTGACATCCCACAGCAGTTTTTTTCTATATGCGTGTGTGTGTGTGTGTGTGTGTGTGTGTGTGTGTGTGTGTGTGTGTGTGTGTGTGTGTGTGTGTGTGTGTGTGTGTGCGCACGTGTACTCCTGATGACATCCCATTGTGTCCCTCATCCCCGACTGGATCATCACCATGACTGTAATGTTCACACACTCTTTTTCTTCTCGCCTTCCTCCTGTAGACTCTCATTGGCTTTTATGTTTCTCTGCTCTCCCTTCTCTTTATTTCTCTCCCATAACACCACATATGTATATAAACAAGTGTACCACAGCGGATTGTGTTTTCATTCAGCTTTTTATGAACAAAAATTGTTATGATAAAGCAGCAGGATCATGCTATTACATTCTTTGTGCTCACCAACATTGGAGCTTTTTCAGTTCAAGGCTCAGACTCAAACTTCAGACTCACTATTTTTTTGCTTTCATTACACATGTGTTTGTGTATCATCTGTACAGCTGAAAAAATATAATATATTATATATGTATATATAAGTAGCATGGAGAGTGGCAGGGCCTAAAAATACAAATCTGGGTCTGAAACTATTTGAAGAAAAGCTGGGTGGTGACGTCAGTGCGTTGACGTCACGTGAGGGGTCGTTCTGGGGCAGGATGAGATTTTCGGGTCAGTGTGTCTAAAAATGTTGAGGAAGTCTAACAAAGTAAGAGCACTGGGAGTTAAACATGCCGGCCACAGTCTGGTGTGTAACGTTCGTCCTACATTTTCTGAGAGCGCTTAAAGTTATCACATTTGACGTGGTACATAACTCCACTGTGGTTTAGCTGACGAAAAAAAACCGAGTTGAGATACTTCAAACACCATCTGAGTTCTCAAGAGTGCAATCAAGAATGTGATTAAACAATTCCTCATTTTGCTGCAGTCGACACAGAGCAATACAAACCTGGCTTTGGAAACTAATATGAAACATTTACGCTTAGAGAATGTGAAAAGGGGAGAAGAGCGACCTCTACTGGCTGCAGAGGTGCATCACACACTATACTGCAAATGAGTGCAGCTGTTACATGTGATTGTTTCTGCCTCTGTTCTCTCAGCTTTGATATGTCACTTGTTTAACAGAAGATGTATGAATCGAATGCAACAATGCGGAATTGAATTGATGAGCAGCGTTTGCACTGCAATGTATTTCAAGGACAAAACACGAGACGCTACTTTTGCTAAAAACGAAAGTTGGAAAAGAGGCTATAATGCGCCTTGGTAACCGGACGTCTCCTTCTTAAAATACCATACAGGAGAGAATTTAATGTGTGTAGAAATGTGGTGGCACTGCACTGTATAGTAGTGAAGTTATTAATCATTTTTTCCAAATAACAACTCCCCAAAATCGGATAAAAAGATGTTTTCCCTTTTTAACCAACAGGATACCCTTGACGTGTGAAGTTATTTTGGTAGTACTACACTTTATAACGATGAAGTTATTGAATATCTTTTATAGCTCTTTTGTCTCTCATGGAGATAGAGAGCACATAGAGACCAATATTATTCGACCAGCTTGGTTCGATGGCTTCTATTGTCTCGTTTTGATGAAAATTTGGTTGTAGGTTGTTGTCTACCTTACTGCGTCAGGAAAGATGCATCGTTTGGGATTAAAAAACAACGTTTTGTTTATGAGTTATTGATCAGGCAAGATCGAATCAGTTAGAATGTGTCAATATCTTTCCAACTTCACCGAACTTGAATACAATTGAGGTGTCAAATTACTATCTTGTGCACACAAATTAATCAAAACGTGGGAAAGATTTTATTTAATTGAGGTAACAAATGTTATGTTGTGTACACAAATGACTAAAGTGTGGCCTCGATATTTATTTATTTATTTATTTATTCCCTCTCTATGGCCACTCCCGGGCTCCGTAGTTAAGAACAACATAATAATAATAAAATAAACCAACTTTAATTTCGGACTGTGAGAATAAAATACCAAAGTAACAGAAGAATGTTTTAATATTTTATTACAAACTTTACTACATCCTGTCTCCCCCTGGAGGAGGGGAACAAAGTGAAGGATGCAGAGTATGTATAAGTGTGGTGTTAAAATATACATTGGGTGAGTTAGTGAGGATCCTTTCTGATGAGCTCCTTCACCCACTTCACAGACGGGTCGGCACAGACTTCAACACCAGTCCTCATTGTGAAGCTAAAACAGAGACAAAGATTGTTGATGCTGTCTTCACTGTCACTGGTTTTGTGACATACAATGTTTTTTATGTAAATAAACATTTAAACGTATATAGACACTGTGCATTTGTTACCTTATGTTGTTTACATCTACATCTATTCATAATAACTATACAGTGACTGCGTGAATCTTCCTGTGTATTTGTTCTGTGTATGAATATATCAAGAAATACTAAAAACCTAAGTCAAATTTTCGTATATTTAAACATACAAGGCCAATAAAGTTGATTCATATTCTGAATGTGTAAGGCTGAAGTTTAATAAGAGGAGATAAGACACTCACAGGACACCTTTCTTTGAACAATGCTTGTCTGTGTATTTGTGGCTCACCACCCCCTTCTTAGGCAGCTTATTGGGGCGAAACCTAAAACAGCACACGCTTGGCGTAAAGCTGCCTGGGAAACCAAGAAAAAAAACGAAAATGTTAAAGATTTAAAGAAGGTGATATTCAAAACAAAACCATTACATCCACATAAAACTGTCCTTTTTTTGTGCATTTTCCCATTACACATTTTACCCTTTAGAGAACAATGCAGTGGTAGCGCATCATGTCCGTACTTCAGTCAGCGTGTGTGTGTGTGTGTGTGTGTGTGTGTGTGTGTGTGTGTGTGTGTGTGTGTGTGTGTGTGCAGATGCACTGTGGCTTTAAGCTCCACTTCCTGTTGCTGGTTCATGTGTTTTTTTTTTAGAATACGGTTAAAATCGATGAAAAATTATAAATGAA
>CALSCE010010644.1:12793086-12830477 GCA_943593645.1 Bovichtus variegatus | reverse complement strand
TGTGTGTGTGTGTGTGTGTGTGTGTGTGTGTGTGTGTGTGTGTGTGTACTGGAAACACAAAAGATATCTGACAGCATGTCATCTGGCACTTTGTGAAAGTGTGAAAGTGTGTTTACCTGTTGAGGAATGCGTTTCCAAAAGCGTTCAGCTTTCTGAAGGGCTTCTTGGGGTCAACCACCAAAGCGTTGCCAGGGATGACTCCTTCGGTGTCGCCGTGCATCACCGCGATGAAGGAATCCGTGGTGGGTTCGGGGCCGATACGCATACCGGGAAAATCCTGCTCCAACAGGTAGCTGTAGGTGAGATATAATATCACATAGCATTACACCAAACAAGGAAGAGGAAAGTTGTTTTTCATAAACAATCCTTTGCAGAAGATGCTATCTGAGAACCTGAGCAGAGGGCATTGTGCAGCTAGCATACTGTGAAGCCACATTACAAGTAATCTCTATAAACAGGTATCTGCATATGCATGACCAATCACATTTTAACAGGTTTCGGTTAAATGCAAGTAAACGCTCCGTGGGGAGCGCAAAAGAGGTGGAATGCATTGGCCGAAATGCAATCTGGGAACCCATCAGCTATCGTCTGATGACGATTTAGCTTTCTATTAGCTTAAAATTTGCTTTTAAACTGGCTACTTGTGAAAGAGATTGGTCATAGGCGCGGTTTCTCAACTCCATCTCAAGTTGCTTATCGGACTGTTAACAATGAGGAAGCCTTGGCCCGGATATCCACCGGCTACACCAGAACCACAGAACTATTGACCGTTGCCCCAAGAGGCTAAATCGTCTCATCCGTCAGAACCCATCATTGCATTATAAGAGATTAATATGACTTTAAAAGACTTAAGCATCTACCTTTTTAATTTTTGTCTGGGAGGCAAATAATGTTACTGTAAATGAGAACGTGTACAAGTCCTCTAATCATGGGTTACTGAGTCAACAAGGCGTAATAGTCAACTCCCTTATATCAGTTATATGAGTCCTATGAGTGGACGGAGTCCCTACGGTGAACTGTAGGCAGCAGTACGGACCTGTGATACATCAGCAGGCTGTATTTTATTTGTATTTTTTAAGTGCTGCAATGCCTTTTGGTCTGGATGATGAAAGAAGCAATTCAAAAATCACCAGAAAACAGGTCTGCCTTGAATTAGAAGCTGCTGGAACAAAGATTAGGAGAATTTTTACATCATCATGGGCTGGATTGGTGCGGTGCACGAGAGAAGCCGATGCTTGATTAAAGTTTGTCGTCGTCGTGCAGTTAGTTGAGACACAGGCACTTTACAGCGGACTTGCATCTCTAATGTTTTAGGTGTGAAAGGTTGCATTCTCATCCGTTAATTCAGTGACATCACACGTGTTACAAATAAAGATTAGTGTGTTTCTGTTGAGTTTCACAATCCCAACAATGTGAACACAGGCCATAAAAAAAGAGATTTAGGCAAAAGATTTACAGCTAAAAACGGACCATAAATTGTGCGAGTGCGAGTGTGGGATGTTTATGCATTTTAACCTCTACCAGATGTAAGGACGGTTCCCTTATACATCTTCTCCACACACACACACACCTTGTCAGAGGGGTCAGCACAGTGCCTGGTAGAGCCATCTCTCTGCACTCTGTCTGTGTAGTGTCTCTGTGAGGAGGTTGTGCAATGCATGCGTCGAGCAGATTGTATGTTCCATAGCATACGGTATACATACTGTGTATGCGTGTGCAATTCACATGTCAGCTTTCATCATACCATTTCATTTCTCACATTCTGTGCAGCATGCTGTCAGTGAGATAAAACTGACAATTCACAGACGCAGGCTTCATGAACCCACAACCTCAAAGTTGTGTGTGAGAGGTTTAAAACATTAATGCGCCTTAAGAAATGACCTTGGTTTGCTCTTTGAAAGACTCAATTTCAGCCCTAAAATCAAGACTCAGGCTCGGATTACTGACCTCTGAATAACCACAGAAGAAGAGAGAATATATTGCACTCCACCGGCATCTCTTTTTCTCTCCATCCATTTTCTCTGCCTTTGAGCTGCTGCCAGACATTTATTCATATTTAACGACTTTTCTAATTCACATCAAGCCAAACGTCATGTAAATAAACATCCTTATTGGAAATGTCCCTTGTGATGTTTCAAATACCTGCCCTGCTCCCACATCGAGAGTCTGAGACCCTGCGATATGAAATGAAAGAGACGCTAATGACCGAGGGTTACTCAGCAGTTTGTACATTCTGCATCTTACCGTTACAATTTCAGGCTGCTGACTGGTGGGTGTAGTCATCAGTGAAAGAGTAACAAAGAGAGAGAGAATCAGTGAGAGAGGGGAGAGGAAGAAGAGAGAGCAGGGATCTCTGCACTGTCCCGTCTTATAGCAGGAAGTCACTAACAGCATCCTCTCTCCGGCTTTCAAAGGCTAACCCCACTAATGACTCACTATGCACTGCAAGCGTGCGTGTGTGTGCGTGCGTGAGTGTGTGCGTGTGTCAGACGGGCAAGTCGTTAGTAGCCGTCCTGCAGTTCAAAAGAGGCCCAACACCCAGCTGCTAATATCTCCTGCTGTCACACTTACACATATACAATAACAGAGATACTCCAGGTCACATGTTCTCACACTACTCTGAATCTACAACATTTTTTTTTTTTTTTATATATATACCGAGGGTTATGATTGAACATATTGCAATACTGTAAGCAAGGCGATATATTCCGATTAATTATAGAGAACACATTGCCACATGCATAAAATCTGAGTAAAAAAAGTTTCCTTTTTTTATGCCAAGTTAATCTTTGCATGTAAACTATTAATGAAAAATCCATACAGTGTTATGAGAATCAATACAGTATCACAAAACATAATATCGCGATAGGATACTGTTTCGTTATTTCTTTATTACACCCCTAGTATTTGGCACCTTTGTTGAAATAATGTCTTTAAATGTCTGAAGATGACATATATGCCTGTCGTGGTAATAAAGAGCGCTTAAGTTAGTTAGAAGCAAGCAAACACTGCTTTTTACTTGATTGCCAACTAAAACAACAAGCTGTGTGAGGCTTACATGTTTAACTTTATCTCCTCCAGATGATGGTTTTATGAACTAAGTCCCAAGAACAAAACCTGATGTGAAAGATATCCATCTGTGAGTCTAACCATATACATGCACGAACACATGGAAACACACACACCTCATCAGGGGGGGCTGCAGTGCCAGGCAGCGCTGCCTCCATATGTATTAAGTTGGCATGCCTGTGTTATGTTGGCTGTCACATAAACATTTTATGGTTTTAATAAATCTTGCAGAGGCGTAGCTCTTTAGGCTGTAGGTGTTTTTGTGCGTGTGATGACTGATCTTTCATATTGCATTTCATGTTTTTTTGATTGTTTTCTATCCCATGAACTTTTCTTTCTCACTCAGAGACTCAGAGAAAAGTCAGTTTGGGTGTGTCAACCTCTCCCCTTCTATCTTTCCACTGGCCTCATGTGTTTGTGTGTGATTCCCCCTTTGCGTACGAGTGTGCGCGCCGTTTTTCTCACCGTATGAAGCTCGTCTTGCCGGTGGAGTACTGTCCCACCAGTAAAACCATGGGCTTGTTGTCAAAGTCTGCATCCTCCAGAGCCGGAGAGTGGAACTCGTGGAACTTGTAGCTCTCCTCCAGCGGCAGGAGTTTGGTTCTGTAGAGCTTCTTCAGTCCATCACCGACGGTCTGAAAGACCTCTGGATCCTTCTTCCTCCTGTCGTCGGTTCCAAGCCAGCTGAACATGGTTGCTGAACTGGTCAAAAATGCTGTTTGTCACTTGTGTCAGTTTATTCTCTTGTTGAATGACTGGTTATTGGTTTATACTGAAAGGTCTACAAATGTGTTATGTCCTTGAGGGATCAGATACTCGTCTTAAGGTCGAGCTGAAAGACAGATGTCCACACACAAAAAGATCTAACCTAATTAATAAAACAAACAACTTAAGATCCACCTTTAAATCCAAAAGAAAATGATAGATAGTGACATATACACTCTAAAAAGATATCTATATTGTTGATGCATCCAGGTTGTAATTTTACTGGAAATGATCACAACAAAGATCAAATCTCTTTAAAAGTCTGTCTCAGGAAAAATATGTAGAGAGGAAATAACAGTTAAAGTCTGTCTTGTCACACTGAATGGGCGGTGACTGTTGTTGTTATTGATATTATTGAATCGGCCCAGTTGAAGGTTATTTTGTTATTTTGAGTAGGCCTATATTTAGTCTCCGTTTAAGTCTACAGCTGAATTAAAAAAAAATAGCTATAGCTGTATCTTTATGAGAATTTAAACCTGACCCCTCAAATGCACTCTCATCATCGAGTCCATCGGTCCTCCCCAGTCCAGGCCACTTAAGCTCCTGGGCCAAAACACAGCGCATTCAATAACTTTGTTTTTGTTCACAAATCTATTTCAGCAAAAAAAAAAACAGTGTCTAAAAAAAAAAGCCTATATCACTCCGCTCATGCACAACATCCCTTTACCGCTATTCAATGTCGTCCAACAGCTAGCAGAGGAATCCCACAAATGATGCACCGAGCTGCTGTCAGAGCGCAACCTCCGTTATTGTTCAACCGCTCCCGCTCTTCCGCCCACAAAACACCCCAAACCTTCCGCACGCGCAGTTATTTCTCTCTTTTTCGCGTCAGAAATAAGAGTAGTCTGTTTTGCTAGTGCTACGGGTTATTTTCTGTCACCGCACGGCGCTCAATGTAGCAGCAGCTGATGTCCTGCAGCTCAATTTAAATGCCGAGTCGAAGGAAACCCGAGCCCGGCGGAAGTGCCCAACGGCTGGCAGTCCGACCCATCGCGGACCCGCCCAGTGATGCGGGAGCTGAAGCTGGGCAGGGCGACGCCATGATGGATGAGGAGAGACGCAGGAGATGCCCTTGAACGCAGCGCGCCACCTAAAGGTATACATTTATATTTCTCTCGCTCTTAATGAGCAATACAGCGGGTTTTCAAGTCAACACTTTACTTTTGTGTTGACCATTTCTCAAAACTGCAACCAGCCAAACTAGCAGCAGTGGAATGTAAATGTAAGTACAATTAGAAAACAACTATTTGGAGGTAGGCTTACTAGTTGTTCTGGATGCAAACATTGTACTTCTTTCTCCACTACATTTATTTGATAGCTTTAGTTACTGGTTACTTTGCTTTAGAGTAGATTTAGATTATTAATACAAAATATAAATAACTAATACAATATAATAATTAGGCCTGACAAAGATGAAGCGACCCAGCAGCATATAAAGAATAATTAATGCATCACTAAATATAATCCAGTGATATAATTCTAAAATTGGCCATGCTTCATAATGAGTAGCCTACTTTATTTTCTTTAAATATATTTGATTCTAAGACATCTGTAATGTTACTTGAATGCATGCCTTTTACTTGTAAGAGAGTATTTGTACACTGCCTATTGATATATCTCTGCATAACAAGAACTTTTACTTTTGATACTTAGAAGAATGATGATATTTGCAGACTTGTACTTAAGTAAGTTTTTCAATGCAGGACTTTTACTTGTAATGAAGAATGTTGTTGTAGTATTGCTACGTTTACGTAAGTAAAATATTTAAAGGCTTCTTCCACCACTGCCCCTGGTACATTTCATAAAGATTAGATACAACCTGGAAATATTCCCATGCATAACTGTCTACATGTCTGAGAGTAAAAGTATTTAGAGAATTTTACATATTTAGCTGGAGATGTGATGCAAGGACCCCTGGTGGTGCTGTTTGAAAACCAGTATGGCTTTAAAAATGCATTATTTATGATTACACATCACATTTGTAAATTAGAAAAAAAATGTTTTTATAGTACCTTATATTTATAAAACTTGAAAATGTCATGATGACAGTTTACAATTTGACCAGCAGGTGTCTCTATTCACTCTCTTGTTGCATCTTTTCGAGGCAGGTGTTAGGAATGAAAGTTAAGGTTTGCATGTATACATTTCCTCACATATGTGAATATTTTGAAACTGGAGATTCTTCCTGAGCATATGTAAAAGCTGGTAAGAGTACAAACCTCTAGCAAGAAAAGGAAATACTGGTAGTGTCCTTTATTGTTGAAAACATAGCAGAACAGAATAATTAACAAGTTCACTTTATTATCATTTATTTAAATGTACAATATTTTTGTCTTGCGACATACAAAACTATGACAAACATATCACTGACTTCTTTCCCAGAGTAAAAACATTTAAACAAAATCGATTCAATTCATGCACGGAATCAAATCTATCATCACATTGCACATAACCTGAGTTATGAAATACACAAATCTGAAACTAAATGCTTGCTTGAGTTTCATAACTTCTGCTTACTGTGGCTTTGGATACATGCAAGTTACCGCTCTACACACACCGCTTTCACAGTAATTCACTGCGATAAATTCTCTAAATTGAACAATCACAAAGCACGTGGCCGGTAACTGCTGTGTGAACATAACTCAAACCTCCTTCATATACATTTTAAAATGTAAGCATGCAGGATAAACAGCGAACAAAAACAGTTGGAAAGAGAAGCAACATTAACAAAAGAGCATATCGTCCTCCATTATAATGACACATGTAGAATTCTTCTGAATAACAAACAAAGATACAAAAGTACAAGTGAAAGTATTTACAGTGCTTTTATAATTACACATTTTTTATTATTATTTTATAATTGTTCTGATAGAGATGCAGAAGTGTCAGTAGTGTAATGAAATCTGATCATTTGTAGACGATCCAGCATGAAATAGTCCAACAACCTTTTGAACATCTCATATCCAAACAAACAAATAAAAAGTGTAGCATACAAAAATGCTGTAATGCTGTACTCTTGCACTGCAGACAGTACTTCGTTTGAAGAGAAGAAAGAAAACGATGATTGCAAAATGATGTTGACTCTTTTTAGTACAAAGGAACAGATCATTTTGAAAGATACTGTAGGTCAGATTATTTTTTAAATAAAATCTCTACATTGAATAGAAAACGAAAAAAGTGCTATTTTTGACTTCATTATGTAAAGTATGGACACATTAATCGCAGAGGTAGATACTGTCTTGTTCCTCTGAACATCAGTATTTCCTTCATATTCAGAAAATGTGGATTTGTATTAAAAAGGAATGCTGCATTCACTGACCGAGAAAAGGAGCAAAAAAGGACATTATGATTCAGACCAATTTACCACGAACATACAGTACAAACAGACACTGTCTCGACGTGTCTGAACAGTTTAAGTGCTAAACGAAAGACGAACAGACCTGAAACCTGAAACTACCCACGTAAACATGGATATGCACAGTCATGGAATATATGCAGTAAACTGTGGTCACATAGAGTACATAAATACTTCAAAAGTAAACGGCAAAGTTTTTTTTATCGTGTTTTTGCACTACCACTTAAATCACCTAAACTCACAAAGATTTTGCAATCTGTCCACAAAAACATCTATAGTTTGGTCATTTTGCCAAATCTTGTGTTATTTCTTAAGTTATCTCTTAGGAAAACTTTGACTTCATAAATGTATCAAGCTCAAACTACATACGTACGTGTACTACATTTTGCTCAAAATTAAAGGTGAACACAGACAATTTCCTTCAGAGTTCATTACTGTGCGATTTCTTCACAAGTGTTCACATTGATTAGTGTGATTTGTTAATCCGATAAAGTTCAGATCATAAAGTTATGATGATAATAACAATACAGCATCAACATTCACAGGTATAAAAGTAACCTGACTACATTATTAAGTGCTGCTCAGAATTTGACATCTTCGCATGTATTCTAAATAAAAACTGATAGGTCATGCTATTGCATTTAAGTGCACATAATAGGTGCAGAAGAAGAGCATATTTGTTATAATGGGGTAAATATATTGATGAATATCATCTACTGCTCCATCGAGATTACCAAATTCCATTCGGTCAAAAAGTCATCCGTATCCCCACCTCTCTCCTTCTCTCTCTGTGCCTCTGTCTTTTCCTCGGACCCTTGTCTTACAAACACATTTTCCAACCTCAACTCGCCCTTCATCAAATTCACCACCTCCTCCTCCTCTCCTCCCATCCTGTTCTCCCTCCCTTTCTCTCCCTGCATCAACCCATCCAACCCTCCCTCCTTCTTGAACTCCATCGCTATCTCTGGCAACACAAGTTTCCTGGACTGGGGATCCCAATCAATACAATTAGTTCTCTGCTCATCCTCTTCCTCTATTTCTTGTGCTGTGGCCATCATCAGAACACCATAGTCATCTGATAAGACATCTGATTGGTCAGAATGGGAGGCAGGCATGGTGTTTTGAAAGGCATAAGCAGAAAGAAGGGGTGATACCTCACTCTCACTTCTTTCCACTACACCTCCATCTATCTCTCCATCTGTTCTTACTCTCACCTTTACATCCATCTCTTTCCCCATTCCTCCCAACTTTGGTTGTAGATTTAAAGGAATACGGAAGAGGCCACATTTTGGGGTTGTATTTATAAATAAACCTGGATACTCTTTTTCCTCCTTCTCTCCATCCACCTGTGTGTGTCCAGCGGAGTGTCCGTCCTCAACTTTCCACCCTTTCTCCTCGTAACTCTTTCTTGCTGAGCATTTCTGGTGTTCATCTTTCGTATTATTCCAATCTTTTACTCCGATATCCATTTTAGGAACCACGGCTAAAAACCCATAGTCGGTAGACAAATCATCCCAGGGTTCCTCGGGCGCTGCCGGTGTTTGGGGCCTCTGGGAGGTGTATCCTGGAGGGGGATCCGGCCACTTCGGGCAAGCGGGGTCTGATATGCTGCTTTCTGGTGGTAGGTCTTTGATGATGGTGATGACGAGGAGTTTGGGATTCTCCGGGGGGAACGTCAGAGGGGCCGTATGAAAAGCAGGCAGGTTCTGGAGGTTGAAGGAGAAGGTCATTCAAAAATGTACCATTAGCTTTTAAAACATTTTTTAAATAAACGCAACATTTGTGACATTGTGAAATGCCACACAATAGTCAAAACTGTAATATTAATTTATCCCAATTAGACACTAAAATTAAGTCAGTGCTTAAATGCTTTTAAAAATTGCATTAGCAGAGGCGCAGATATCCTGACTTTTAGACCCGAGCATGGTTCAAACTCTAAAATCACTGCATCCCAGTTTTCCTATAATGCACCTCTTTTGTTAGACCTTCCCTGCCAGATAAAGGCCCCACATATTTCAAACTCTACGGCCCGTTTGTAACGGAAGCTCTCCCTTAAAAATGTGATGTCTCCAAAGCCAAGCTGATATTTTCTTGACTTGACAAAGCTCCTCCAGAGCCACAGAAGACAACAAGCTGTTTGTTATGACAAGTGAACTGGTCTTCCTGTGTAAAAGCTGTGGAGTGCCCCTTTAATCCTTTACATTTACATTACATTAAGGACACATATTTGAAATTGCCAGTGAGTGTAAAAGTGTAAATGTGTGCTTTTCCATTACCAGTATATATGGGCTCTTTTGTCCTTTCCCCGACAGGTAGTAATAGAGAAGGTAGCCAACCACCACCAGCATACAGATACACACTGATGGAACAACAATACCCACAACCACCCTCTGTAGCTGGCCAATCACAGGGTCTAGAGGGAAATGGGGAATTAGGAACATGTCACACAATTACATACATACATAAATACTGTACATACATGTGGGTGAAGGTACATATAAGAAGTACCAAGCCATATCAGAACTCATTGTATACAATCTAAAAGGCACCGTTATCAAGTAAAAGCAAGACTTTATTTCCTTTTTATTTTGGAAACTCATTCAGAAACAATAAAAGACATCTCAATTTCTCCTCTGCTTCTGTATCATGTTTAGTCACATTCCTTTGTTCCTGTCAAACAGGGAGCAAAGTATTCTCTCATACACACATGCAACGTGGTTGTACCTTGAGGTGTGGTTATGCAGTGCCATGCAGAGGACAGGTGATGGGCCGGCATGGATAAGAAACTTGTCTTGGCAGAGAAGCAGTACTCAGTATCGTACTCCATCAAGCGGAATTTGTAGGAACTGGAGTCCACTGGGAAATGGTGCTAAAAAACATAAACACCACACGGATCAGTCAGTGCAATAGAACTTAAGGTGTGCTTGATTCAGCAGCCTCTCTGTGCCAGGAGGGTGGGACAAGCTGTATATTTTCACTCACTGTCTGTCTGCGACGGGTATTGTTGATGGAGAGGTTATAAGTCATATGGGGGTAGAGTGTTTTCATGGAAACCGCTGCGGTGTGGTTGTTAGGTGGATATCTCATTGGTCCCTTCAGAGTGATGATGGCATTGTTGTCCTTCATTTCCACAGAAAGCAGTGGAGGGCCAAAACTAGCTATAGTGATAGACCAAAATATTTAGTTTTAGTCTGTTAGTATTTATGTATTTAGTATGTACATTTGTAGACAGAATGTCACTTTAACTTACTGTCTGTCTTTGGATCGAATCTCCACCCTGTCAAGACCCATTTGGAGGATGCTCTCCGGCTCACAGCACGAACCCTGGCATAGTATCCCTGCTCCAGATCCCACGTCTCATTGGTCAGATCACACCAGCTCCGCACTATATCTGTACACTGCCGCACCGACCTCCAGTGCTCCCGTCTTCCTTTGCTGCCCTCAACACTGTCCCCGTAGCTGGGAAACACAAAGTAGACCCACACAGATCAGAGGAAGGCTGCTCCCCGTACAAGCTGGGACAATAAGACCGGAAGAAGTGAGCTCAAATCACCCTCCTTTCCTTGAGCGATTGTGCCTCAAGCATGAAACTTCAGCTTACACAAGCTGTTTGTTAGATCTAGTTACATTTTTATTTTGTTCCTGTCTTCTCCTTTTTTCTGCTTCTTTTTGTGAGTAAATTCCTTTGAGACTTGGCCTATATAAAAGGACATTAACTTCAGCTTTAACCAGGTAAAGTTACTCACATGGCATACTGCACTATAAACTGTGTGTCGTCCGGTGTGCCACTTCCTGGGAACCATTTCAGCAAATTCTTTAGATTGACTGAAGAGAAGATCACATTGATGGGGCTGGGTGGAGAGACTGAGGAGAAAGAGATTAAGAATGATAAGAGACACATTTAACACTAATAACTCATGTTTGTCATTAGCATTTCTACTAGTTTCTGGTGACGTAATGCCACGTTATTTTTGAAGAAGATTTTTTTGCAGGGTGGTTGACTGACCCTTAAACTTACTCTTGTATTTATAGTACCATAAATGTACTTAGTTGGCTGCTCATAAATCATAATAAAATATAACCAAAGTGTTACAATTGAACTCATTTAAACTCTTTATGTACTTGACACATTATTAAAAAAAATGAAAACCCGAAATCATTCAACTATTTCTGCATGGGCCACACATTGATGAAAGTTAGTTTCTGATTAAACTTAATATGCGAATCGGATTCGTAGATTACACACATCTGAACCTATGATACATTAAATTTGAACTCCACACATTAGTAATTTTCATGCCATGTACACACCCAAATGACAAGCCTGTGACCCATTCTTGGTCCTACCTTACAGAGGCCATGACACACCATCACACAGACAACAAGCCATGTACAGGAGGAGTAAATTAATCAAACCTTGACAACTGTGTGCAAAGTAACAGTTGCTAAAAAGTAGCAGAATAAGCGTTTCATGAATGTTTCATATGTTACGTTTAGTCATGGAAATAGGGCTAATGTAAATAATTAGTAAAGAAAAAAGATTACGAAAAAGAACTATAGTACTCTGGATGTTAGTTGTATGCAGTCATACCTGTACAGTGCAGAGCTCCCAGGAGGTTTAAAAAAATCAACACTGTCCACATCTCTGTATGCAGCGGTCATGTTTTCATAATTTCACAAAAAACACCAACAATTCCAATCCTCCGGCAGCTGCTCGTCCAGCGGCCTGAGGGCTCTGTAGGCTCCTTCCCCTCCTCCGGCAGAACTCCTGTCAGTGGCCCGATGTTTCTCCACAAGATTAAAATAAATCACCGAATAAAAATCTCAAAGGAGGAATTACTTAAGAGCGGATTCAATCGGAATGGTTGGATATCGGTGGGCGACGACCAGTAAAACCCCAACGATTTACAGTAAAGAGACACTTGCGACAGGTTTCCGTGTTTAAGGAAGGAATGTGACTGTACTTGTTAGCGCACAACACACTTGTGCAAGTGTGTGTGTGTGTGCGTGTTTGTGCGTGCGTGCGTGTGTGGGTGTATTGAATGAGTAATCTGATCCGCAAGTGAAAGAAAATACTGTGTAAATACAACAGTTTGAAAATAATTTTTTATAAATCCTGCCAAAGTAGAAATACTCAAAATTGGCCCTATATTATTGGATTATTATTATTGCTCATGAACATGTAAGCATGTTTATGAACAATCTCTATAGTTATACAGTGTTGTTTGATCTATAACAGTGCATTACTTTTAAGATGCTGATGATATGTTTTGTAAATATTATTGTTTTAATTAATTTTTATTTAATGTAGCCGAGTTTATCTTTCGCCTTCAGCTTTTAGAAGAAGTCTTTGTATACGCTTTTAGCTTCCTACCACTCCTGCACAAGTTTATTTTACTTTAAATGAATGCATATCTGAGTATATCTTTTGATAAAAGTGTGCATATATGTGAAAGTCTTTGTGTACATATAATATGTTTTATAACAATTGCAGGCTATTTTTATTTGCAAGTTTACATACATTAGAGTAAGTATGTTAGACTTAAATAAATATAGATTTAAAAAATACGTACCGAGTGTAAGTGGTATGGTACTTGTAAAAAATGTAAATCATATATTATAACTAGTATAAGTTATGAGTACAGAGGAATTATGGTTACACATCATGATGAGAAAATGAAGCGGAACTGTGCAGCTCGTGTCTCTGATGTGTCTCCGGGTTGTTTTTGAAGTTGCACGTCTCGCGGCGCATTCGATTCATTCCAGTGCCTGTTAGCATGTAGCTTCTTGATAGCATTGTCTGCGCCTAACCTGATTGATTCGTGTGATGTTTCTCTAAAAAGTAACACTTTTTGATGCAAACATGGCGCTTTCGATGGAAACGCAGCTCCAGAGCATCTTTGAGGATGTTGTGGTAATGTGCATCTTTATTTACTGGTTTTAAAGCTAACATTAGTTAGCATTTCAGACAACATTAGCCTTTTCCATTATATGTTCTCTCGTGAAGCTGCTGTGCAAATGAATAATTACAACTATACTGTACTATACTATACTATACTATGCTATACTATACTATACTATACTATGATATACTTGGCTACTATATAGCTAACGTTAGATAGCATTTTCTTTTAAATACTGTTCCGTTTTAACTTACCCTACATATATGAACCAACAGCTAAGATCGAAACATTTTCATCGCCAACGTAACGTTAACATTTTAAAACAATTGAAGGTTTTTAGACTTTCTGCATTATGTATACAAGTACCTAGTAGTGTTCATCCATTGCACCTTTTTAATGCATACATTTGCATATTCGCCTTTACAATGTACCTCATAGCAATGGACTACTTCACTTCATTATCTTATTTTCAAACCAGTTGCGTAATATGTTGTGATATTAATAGCAACGTTGCTTCAAAACTGCAATAGCACTAACGTTAGATAAAGAAATTCTGATTGACCAATCAATTTCAATAGCATATACTTTAATCATTTTACTTTCACTTCTCTACCAACATCCCAGTTGTTTTTCTGTATAACATTCTGACATCTGACTTCTCTGTGTACTAAGACAACAGAGCAGAGAGTTGTTATTGTGATTACTATTATTAAGAAATAAGTGGAAAGCTGTTGGATAAAACTACAGAAGTGAGATGTAAATGTAAATATTATATTTCTTCCCATATAATTTTTTCTCAATTTAATTTTTCTCTTCTTCCCCTCAGAAAACTGAGATGATAGAAGAGGCCTTTGCTGGGTAAGATGGCTCCAAACACACACTTGCATGCTTTATGTCTTGGCAGAAGAAAAAAACAAACATTAAAATGTACAGTGTGAAATGAAATCCCGCAGGCTAAAATACCAATTGTGTTGTGTTTTAGGATGTTTATGGACACTCCAGAGGATGAGAGGACTAAACTGATCAGTTGTCTGGGAGCCTTCAGGCAATACTGGGGGACACTACCACAGGTGTCTTAACACACCGAGACAGACACACACTTACACATGATAAGATGATGAATTCTTTGCTGGATGTTTTAAATTCTCTCCATGTCTTTCTGCAGGAGTCTCATGAACAGTGTGTGCAGTGGATAGTGCGCTTTATACACAGCCAGCACAGTCCCAAAAGAATCTCCTTCCTCCACGACTGTCTAGCAATGGCTGTGGAGACCAGTCTGTTACCGCCCAGGTACACACACACACACACACACACACAAAGGCCTCCAGCATCCATAAATCTGCACTCTGGGGTTTGACGAAGTCTAATTTTATCCAATTAATTAGTTTTTGTTTTATTGATTTGTGTTAAGGTCACCTCTTAGATAAAATTAGAGTAGATTAATAATCATCTTCATGGTTTATGATTTATGATGACACTATAATTGAAAGTATTACTTTTCATTTATATCATACACAACGTCTCATTAACATGTAACCTGCAGTTAAGCTGTTTAAAGCTTAAACACATTATGTGCACTCTTATCTATTATGTTAGTTATTTTGCCTCTATCGTTCATCTAATGATTCTCTTTGTCTTTATGAAGGATGGTGTGTGGAGCTCTGATAAGTTCGGACAGTTTGGAATGGGAGAGGACTCAGTTGTGGGCGTTAACTTTCAAACTGATTCGCAAGATCATTGGAGGGGTGGACTACAAGGTCTCACACACACGCTCGCACACAAGCACAGCTGAGACAATTTGTCAACAAGCTCAATGATGAGAAGCTCTTGAATAAAAAAAATTCTCTTGTGACCTGTAGTATGCTGACGATCTGAGATCTGGCCTTTGGCATGTTTGGATGTGTTTTAAGTTGTTGCAAGTTATTCTCAAACTTTTATTTTGTAAACCAAAATGTTCTAGAGACTCTAGACTCCCTCATCAGGCATCACTGCGTTTCTCATCTCTTCTTAAGAGACAGTTGTTGAAGTTGAAATCTTCCATCACTGGATATGTTTTTAAAGTGTGTTTATTTCAGGGTGTTCGAGACCTGTTGAAAGCGATACTGGATAAAATTCAGACCATTCCTACAACTGTCAGCTCAGCTATAGTCCAACAGCTTCTGGCTGCCAGAGAGGTATTTTTCTTTCACGTATTAAATATAATTATTTGTGATTTTTTTTTTTTTGAATAATTATCTGTAAGCATATCTATCACTTTAATGTCTTACACTGTGTGTACTCCAGGTGGTAGAGTATATCCTAGACAGAAATGCCTGCCTCCTGCCAGCCTACTTTGCCGTCACAGAAATCAGAAAACTGTATCCAGAGGGACAGCTATCACACTGGGTAAGTGTGAGTTTCTGGTGTGTATATGAGTGGCTATGTAATCTGTATCTACGAAGTGTTTCTGTTTTTTTTTCTCTCTTTCATTCTGTCTCTAATTGTAGCTTCTAGGCAGTTTGATATCAGACTTTGTGGACAGTTTCAGACCCACAGCCAGAATCAACTCTATCTGTGGTAAGAGACACATACACACACCCACGACAGATGCTTCCAAAATATTGATCAAAAAAAGATATGACGTTTTCAGAGTTTTGTTGTTCTCAAGGGTTCTTGTTTTTGGCAATACTCTTCTTCTGCTTTGCCACAGCTTTAATTAAGTCCATTCCTTTTTGAAACCAAAATATAAACTGAAAGGGAAAAAGAGAAATCTGATCTAAAGGGGAGAAAATGTTGAATATGTACAACAATAAAGACACACAAATAGAGATTTACGGAGTTTCGATCGAGCTCTCTGTGGCTAACTCAACACCTGCATGTATGCCACAGAGTTATGACTTATAGTTCTTGAGTAAATTACATAATGCAACTCGTGTACGGAATGTGCAGAGTGCCTGTTTAGTCATTCCAAGTGTCAATGTGTCCACAGGTCGGTGCAGCTTGTTACCAGTAGTGAATAACAGTGGGGCCATCTGTAACTCCTGGAAATTAGACCCCACTACTCTCCGCTTCCCTCTGAGGGGCATGCTGCCGTTTGACAAGGTATCATATTGACATAATCACTACACAAGAATTTACACACACAAACAAACAAAAGCATTTATACATTGTGTGTTTTCTTTTTTTTGTTGGTGTCCAGGACCTGTTTGAGCCACAGACGGGTTTGCTGCGCTATGTGTTAGAACAGCCATATTCAAGAGAAATGGTGTGCAACATGTTAGGACTCAACAAGCAGGTATGAAACCCTCTTCTTCTGCTCTCTTCTATACCAGGCCCCTCCACCTGCCCTTACTTTTCCTGTCCATTTGACTCTCTTTATTGACCCTCACCTTTCTTTTTAGTTTTTGCCACCCCACTCTTCTTCCCTCTACCTGCTCCTGCTGTTCCCTTTTCCCTCGTTTCTTATACTTTATCCTCTCTGCCGCTCCTCGTCTTTTGTTCTCTTTCTACTTGACTTATTACTATACCTCATCCTATTCTGCTCTTTCTATTTGTTTGTTTTTACCCAATTCTTTTCTTCATATTCCTTTTTTTTTTTTATTTCTTGTTTCTCCTCCCCACCCTTTTTCTCTTTTGACACCCCTCTCCTCCCTTGTTGCCCTGGTAACACAGCTATATTAGATCATATGTAGAGCAAGCCGATGCTGTGAGCTTGACCCATAATGCACTGGTGTTAGTTTTCCCTGTTGGGTTCATGCAGTTTCAACTCAGCCCAGCTCGCTGAGCACCATAGACACAGTTTGACCAGCTCTTACAGTTTGTTGATAATCAACACTGGCCAGAGCTCTGATTTGGACTTTTCCTCATATTTCGAATATGAACAAATAAACCAGAATCCAGTTTAGCTTTTTGAATTGGCTGAGTTGATGCTAACTGTGCTGAACGGACAGTGAACAACCTAGCTCCTTAGTCACCACTTTCTCTCTCTCTGTCTCTCCTTTTCCCCCTCTCTGTTTCTTTCTCCTTCTTTCTTTGTTTCTCTCTCTTTTGTCCTCTGGTTGTGTGTTGTGTTTGTCTGTCTCTCTGCCATGCGCTCTCTAGACTCTGAACATTGCCCAGGTATGTCGTTGTTCCTCTTCCTGGTCACCTGACCCACCAACTAACCAGCCCATTGGACGCATAGCTTTTTTTTGCCACGCTGATGTCAGAAATGGGAAACTGGACAAAAAAAAAAAAGAATGTCAGATGGAGTGAAGAGAAATGCTACAGAGCTTGAGATGGTCACAGCAGGGATTTATAGAGATATACTCAGTAGAAAGAGACACATGTGGCCAAATAAATACACAGACAGACAAGCAGGTACATAAAATATGATAGACAGGCGGCAGCAGGTTGATCCATATTTATCGTTCATTAACCATGGATGGCTTGTTCAATTTGAAAGTGTTGTGTGCAAAGTAAATTGTTTTCAGTTACATCCGTTTGCTTCATGTGCTCCCTTATCTCTGCTTTTAATACAGCAGAGCACAATACAATAAAATGTATTGAATGAAGCCACAGATAGCCAATATTGTTCTGTTAATTTTAAGTATCTCTATATTAGACTATATTCTGGGCAAAACAAGTAATGTCTCCAAAATGTAATTCCTGTCTTATAGTGCAGGCTTTTATAAAGTAAAAGAAGCCATTACTTTTACTGCTTAAATTTATACTCAGTTTATTTTCTGCAACATTGGAATTGCTTGTTATGTTAATGTTTAATGTTCTGTAATCTATCTTCTAATATTTTAATATATCTTATTCTCTGCATTCTAATGTATTTTTGACGTTATGCGGCCAATGCTCAATTTCCATACATACATTGATTAGGGCTGAACAATATAAGGGAAATATCTGATATGCGATTGTTGAATATCGCGATAACAATATTACTTGCGATAAATACGCAGATATTAAACTGTTCTCAGTTCTGCGTCTCTGCTGCTTTCAATATACTGCTAAAATACAACAAATAGCTTGTTGAATAAAAAAGAAAGGAACTTATTTCCCAAACACGTTTAGTGAACATTAAACCGAACACAATCGGGAGCCAATAAAAAAAGTGATAGTTTAAAGATGATACTGATACTCTCTTTCAACTAACTCAAAATCGCAATCTTTCGAGATGTAAGATGACATTCCGATAATGATACAAAAAACGATATATTGTGCCGCCCTAACGTAGATCATTAAAAAATGTATTTTCAATCCTGGATTGTCTTTCGTGCCAACTGACTTTTATTGCAGACTAAGACCGTTACAGATTCTCTGGACTGTAGTTTTTGTCATCAGAAAACAGTGTATTTAGTCCCAGCCACAACAAGCTGACATTAAGTATTTCTGATTTAAACCCTGCTGTTGACATTTCAAGTCCTGCTGCACTGCATGTATGAATGTAGTCTGGTCCTTGCCTGTTGTTAGCGAGGTCCTCTCGTGTCTGACCCTATGCTGCTTTTCCTTTGTGCTGACCTGGGCAAAACTACTCTTATCTGTACTAAATAGGGCTCTTAAATCACACCGCAACATAGTTTATTATGCTTTGCAATTCAAATACACTGCAATAGCCAGGCAGTAACTACAGGAAGACCAGCGCTACTTCTATATAATTAAGTTTACAGGTCAATTTATCTTTATCAATGTATTAATTTGTAGGTAGGCGTTGGTGGATCCCATTGATTTTGAGTTGGTGGATCTTAATGATTTTCTGATTGTCATGTCTTCTACTTCCATTCTACCCTCTGATGCTACAGTACATCAGTGAACCTTATTCCTATGCAACTTGTGTCATCCAGTCAATTAATTGCATTTGCGAAAAAGATAAAAAGGTTCTTTAATTAGAGGCTTTCATTCCTTTTTAAACGTATCATTCTCCCAAGAGTAGCTCTTGTCTTTCCATGTTAGAGATGGAGTGATATTTTTGTAATTACAAAATTCACTTGGATAGCAGTCTACACATTTAAATTGCATGTGCATGGGCGACTTCAAAAGTAGAAGACATGGCAAGTTTGGATTACAAAGCCAAATGCTCCTTCTGCTCATTTTTAGCTTTTTGATCAGTGTTTTGCCTAGGTCGGCTGATGAGTGATTCTGATGGGCTGTCCGAGTGGATGAGTGAACTCTGACCTGTGTTGTGTGATGTTCATTGGTTGACACGTGGTTGATTTTCTTCCTCCAGTTTGTACCTTTTGCATTGTAGTTTCACATTCTTGATTATTGGCACTGAGCTTCAGTGCATAATGAACTACAAGCAACAGCTTGTCTGCCCATTTATTTTAAACTAGACTTTTATATGCTAATATCTAAAGTGGGCCTGAATGAACAGCTCTCCCAATGAGAATGACTATTATATAATGACATAAATATTTGACCAAATGGCTCCTGTTTTATTATTTCATTATGCCCATAAAACTTTATACTGTTCTCAGAGCGGCATTTCAAGCCACATTGGTCAGTCATCCCTTTTTTATCAAACAGTACGCCACTTCAAAGCACCGAGTCTGAAATGAACTTTCAGTGGCAGATAAATTACATGCATACTTTTTTAACATTTGATAACCAGTAGCGATCACTATCAGTGGCAGATGGATACTAATTTGTGGGAAAGCTGTGGGTTGAGA
This sequence comes from Bovichtus variegatus, assembly GCA_943593645.1. NCBI lineage: Eukaryota > Metazoa > Chordata > Actinopteri > Perciformes > Bovichtidae > Bovichtus > Bovichtus variegatus. Next base: position 12,810,750 of record CALSCE010010644.1, on the reverse strand, counting down.
CATGGATACGCTAGACACAAATCTGTTTGCTGTTTGTTGAGTTGGTGTGTTTGTAGAGGAAGTGGATTATAGACCGGCCACTGGTATTGTTTTACTGTTGCTAGGACCCTGGCTTTGGGATGTAACTAGGTAAGCCATTGGGCTGATTTCCTTGTACAGTAGACGGAAGATAGGCCTGTGGATCCTTCTCTCTTTCTCTCTCTCTTTCTTTGTTTTTCTCTTGCCCTCTCTCTTTCTGTGTGAGCATGTGTGCGTGTGCGTGTGTGTGTGTGTGTTTGGTGGCAGAGGAAGAGTGACGGTCAGCCTCACAGCTCCTCTTCTTCTTCTTCCCAATCACACTACCTCCTCACTTTCCCAAAAACCTGTTAGCCTGCATGCAGGAACGTTTTGCATTGTTTGGTTTGGTGTTCAGTGCTGTGCTGTGTCATATTGTACTGCTCTGTGCTGTGCTGTGCTGTTTAGTTCTTTGCCGTGTTGTGTCCCAGTTGTGTGAAACGAGCTCTGTTAAGAGAGATCCACACTCCTCCTGTCTGTCTGGTGGCTGAAGTTAAGGTTCCCACCCTGGGTTAATAGGAAAATGTAAAAAATTAATGAAAAAATAAATGACGAGACCAGTGTCTTTATTTGCCATGAAATTAGGTCCATCATGTCAGGCACTATAAATATGTTTCATGCAACTCAACAATTGAGTTCTGTGGATAATGCTTCAATCCACTGTTGGTTTAATGTCTACACAGTTATCCATATGGTACGCTGATTCTAGCCCATGCAGAAGAGTTTACTTGGCCCACGTTTCAACATACACCTTGTGTATTCTACTATATGACCTGAAGTCAAACGTGCAGCTAACCATTAACCGATCACTATTCTCCTCCGTTTCTCTCCCTCTCTCCATACTCTCCCTCAGCCATTTTTCAGATTTTCCCTTTTCTTCTTCCTTCTTTTCTCCCCTCTTTCATAAAAAGTCCCCTTCACATATGGAAGTCTCAACATTGTTGATACCCAAATGAGGTTGACATATTACGCCGTTTCTATATTGAAACATTTTGTTGCTACATGATATGGTCAATCCAGAAAAACAGCTAGTACTTGCACAAGACTTCTGCTGAGCTCAGTCTTACATTTATCAATGTTACAGTACAGTATTTACATTATTTTAATTCATTTTTCTTTATTTACATTGGCCATGCACATTAATCAAAATCTAAGTGTGGCGGTGTTAGCGGGCCGTCTAATTATCAACTGCAATCCTTTGGCGGGATGTTCTAAAAACCAATTACCTTCTAGTAATCTTGTCCATGTTTATATTTACTTGTCCGGATCAGCTTGTGAATTCAGTGCTAATTGGCTGCTGTATGTTGAATCTCAAATATCATAACTACCCACCAACACACGAACCTTCTTTTGTTGGTTGACTCCCTCCACGTAAAACCTCCATGTACGATCGCTGCAACCTTTTCTGTGCACTGGAGCTGCAGAAGAAATTTGACAAATCTTACGAGGACCAAATTACAACTTGGCAAATTGCAGGAGCTATGTAGACTGTTCCTACATAGTAACATCACAGGTCAATTACCAGAACATTTGCGTATAAAGGTAAATGTTGAAAAAGGGGCGACAGGAAGGTTTACCCAGCTGACAGAAGCAGGAAGGAGATGTCGTACTGCATGCAAGGGAAAGGTTTTCTAAGTCAATTTCTAACAATTGTTGGAGCATCTCTGAACATGAAAATGTGTATGTGAAGTAAATTTAACAATGTTTTTTCCCCACACTCTCTCCCTCCCTCTGTCTGTCTTTCCCTCCCTTTCTCCGTTTAACTTCCTCTCTCTCCTGCCCACTATTTTCTTTATCCTTTAACACTCCCGTCCTCCACCGTCAGCATAAGCAGCGTTGTCCAGTGCTGGAGGAGCAGCTGGTGGACCTCGTGGTGTACGCCATGGAGCGCTCCGAGACCGAGGAACACTTTGACGCCGACATCGGCGGAACTAGCCAGTTGCTGTGGCAGCACCTCTCCTCCCAGCTCATCTTCTTTGTGTTGTTTCAGTTTGCAAGCTTCCCTCACATGGTGCTGTCGTTACATCAAAAGGTAAGAGGAGGGAGATGGCAGAGGAAGGAAGCGTTAACAATCCTAATAATGGGTAATTGGATTTTAGCTTGATTTGATTCAATTTATTGACAATATTCTTACATATATTCATAAAATACAATATATTAGACTTTGTCTGGGAAAAACTGTTTTTGTCAGAAAGAGTTAAAAACGTATCATAAGAACCTAAAAAATACATCATATCATAGAAGACAACGCCCATATGATATACTTTAGCTCAAGATGCCAATATCAATGATTTAAAAAGTAAAACATAAAAAACCTGAAGAGTTCCACGTCCTATAACGTAATTCTATTTTGCAGCCATTGTTTTGCTGTTGCCTTTAGGGTGGGATCATTTAAATATCAGATCCACAAAAGGTAGGAAATGAAAGTGGAAGTGAAACCAAACACAAGCAACTGTAGGGAAGCTCAGGCACTAACATACTTGTCAAAAACAAGTTGTTGAGATTAGGGGTGTTTGGGAGAAACAGATCTAACCTGGGACGTCTTCGGGAGGAAAGGAATCATTGTGTCCATGTAACTTTCAGCAGCTCGGTTACGTGGTCGGCAGCAGTAGAGCTAGTTAACGGTGGCTGTTAGCTGTTAGCAGCCGCTAACCGAGGTGCCATAGACTTACATTGTGATGCGTTCATGCTCTATTCAGTGAAAAATAGTATTAGGGGTTGTCATAATGTGTTAAAATGTAACCTTGTAAAATGTCGTTTTTGGTGAGAAACTTGAATAAATACAGTTGTTTAAAGGAGGTGTTCACAGCAATATAAAATTGATATTTAAGAGGGAATAATGCCCTTAATTTCCTTACACTATCTCTAAGCAGCTTATAGAACATTCTTAAAACTACTGATGCCAAGATTTTCTTTAATCAAAGCAAATATTTAAATAAAAAAACATTTGTCTGTACAGCGCCTTATGGTTACAAACCCTCTCCACCTCCCTGCACTTGTATTTCGAGTGTAATTCATTTGCCAAAAAAGAGACCAAACGGAAAACAAACAAAGGTATACACGATACTCGTGTATTGAAAATCTGATCTCGAGACAGCCATGTCTTTAACCCTCTGCTGAAAGGAGCGAGTTAATAACGACTCTCTGCTCCTGCGAAATGTAGGTAAAAACTAAATTAGGAAAATTTACATGGCAAATACAAAACTATTCAAGAGTGGGTGTTTAAATGATCAACCGGGTATCAGCTGATGTGACCCTTGTTGTTGAGTTTGTCTTTCTCTCTCTATAGCTTGCAGGTAGAGGTCTCATTAAAGGGAGGGACCACCTGATGTGGGTCTTGCTGCAGTTCATATCAGGAAGCATTCAGAAGAACGCATTAGCTGACTTCCTGCCTGTCATGAAGCTCTTTGACCTGCTTTACCCAGAAAAAGAGGTACGCTCGTCTGCCAAGAAATGATTTAGTTTTACTACGATATACCATCTTGTGCCTGTTTGACTGTTTTTATTGGCTGTAGTGCAGTAGTATTGGTAGAAGTTTTGGTGGGACTAGCAGTAGTAGAAGTGGTCGTGCTAGTGACCGCACTTTGTTCTATAAGCAACAACTTTATAGGCTACCACCAGATAAATCCGTGTTTTCTCTGCCACTCCAGTGCATTCCGGTTCCGGACATTAACAAGCCCCAGTCGACTCATTCTTTTGCCATGACCTGCATCTGGATCCACCTGAACCGCAAAGCTCAGAACGACAACTCTAAACTACAGATACCCATACCACATTCTCTGAAACTACACCATGAGTACGTATCTGTGAAATACTGGACCCTGAAATATGTGCAATTAGGTCAATAAACGCCTCAAGTGTACACCAAAATACTGTACCTAGTTAAATAAAACCCAAACAAACACAACGTCTTTCTGCTCCCCCCGTCTGTTAGGTTCCTCCAGCAGTCCCTGCGTAACAAGACCCTGGGCATGTCCGACTACAAGATCGCCCTGCTGTGTAACGCCTACAGCACCAACTCCGAGTGTTTCACTCTGCCGATGGGCGTCCTGGTGGAGACCATATATGGAAACGGATCAATGCGGATCAACCTACCCGGCACCAACTGTATGGCGTCAGGGTCTGTCACCCCGCTGCCCATGAACCTGCTGGATTCACTCACAGTGCATGCAAAGATGAGGTAAGGGAAAGCAAAGGATGTACACATGAATTAACACTAAGAAAGCAGACCTCTTCACAAATAATTCATTAAAATGCATTAAACTGTCCCTCTCTGCCTCCAGTCTGATCCACAGTATTGCCACGCGGGTAATAAAGTTGGCCCACGCCAAATCCAGCATCGCCCTGGCCCCCGCACTGGTGGAAACATACAGCAGACTGTTGGTCTACATGGAGATCGAGTCACTGGGCATCAAAGGATTCATCAGTGAGTAACAGAAACATTTGAATTTGCCGCTGTGATGACAAGCTGTTAACTTAAGATGCAGAATGCACAAAGTGTCATTTGCATACCTCACAGCAGACACATGTTGATGATGTGACACGCTCTCTGTTCAGGCCAGTTGCTGCCTAACGTGTTTAAGTCTCACGCGTGGGGAATCCTTCACACGTTACTGGAGATGTTCAGCTACAGGATGCACCACATTCAGCCACACTACAGAGTCCAGCTGCTGAGTCATCTGCACAGTCTGGCTGCTGTGCCCCAGACCAACCAGAACCAGCTGCATCTATGGTAATGTGGACACATATTTAACACACTGACCGTATTTCACGACAAGATTACTGATGCTATCACAACTAAGGCTGCTGCAATCAGGATTTTTGGGGCCTATCGCTGGAAGCACTATAGGCTGATACCAAGCCCCGATCACAAGGTCTATTTAAAGACTCCTATTTACCACATAGCATTATTTATTTGCCTATTTTTAACAACATTGTATATTAAGTATTACAATTAAGAGACAAGAAAGTGTCATGAATCGATAATTGATTATTTATTAGCAGGTAACATATGGTGTGTATCTGTGACAACATCCCCCATTCTGTGTCTTGAACAGGCTTTGTAAAAGAGGCTTTAGAGACACAACTCTGGTGAAGCCATTTTAGCGGCACAGAGAAATTGGCTCCATATTTTGTGTCATTCGATCGCCTCGTCTGATCGGCTTTTATAGAGACCACCAGTCAAACCATTTAGAGCGAATATCGGCCGAGCACCCTTAATCACTACTATTACTACTAGAACCCAAATTAAACTTCACAGCACGCATGATTTTCTACGTAAACAACCACTCCTGTTGATGTATGAATGTTACAATACAAAGTACCACCAAATATATGCTTCACTATGTTATTTACTGCACAGCTGTTGTATAACATAGTACATGTGTTGTTTTAAGTGTGCCCACCTCCACTGAAGGTCATTAAAGAACACAAAAAGAAAATCATCAGGATGATAATGGTCTCTCTCGTCCTCTGTCCCCAGTGTTGAGAGCACAGCCCTGCGGTTGATCACAGCGTTGGGGAGTTCAGAGGTGCAGCCCCAGTTCACTCGCTTCCTCAACGACCCAAAGACGGTTCTGTCCGCTGAGTCCGAAGAGCTGAACCGAGCCTTGATCCTCACTCTGGCCAGAGCCACACACGTCACAGGTAGCACTGACTCTGCGTTTACTTCTTTAAGATAAGATGATGTAATGATTGTTGGTTTCTTTCTTCAATTTCTTGTTAATTCCTGGGACAGACCTTGTTCCCATATCCTCTTAATTGTATATTTTTTAAAGTTGCCTGCTTGGTGTCTGTGTTTAGATTTTTTCACAGGGTCAGACTCCATCCAGGGGACTTGGTGTAAAGACATCCTGCAGACCATCATGAACTTCACGCCTCATAACTGGGCATCACACACACTGTCCTGCTTCCCTGCTCCACTACAGGTGCACTATGGTCATTTAGACATGAACGACACTGACAAATGCAATTTTATTTCATCTCAAATCGGATGCAGTAATCCTTCTTGTAATGTCTCTCTCTGTCTTTGTCTCAGGCGTTCTTCAAACAGAACAATGTTCCGCAGGAGTCTCGTTTCAACCTGAAGAAGAACGTCGAAGAGGAGTACAGGAAGTGGAAGTCCATGACCAACGAGAATGACATCATTACCCACTTCTCGATGCAGGGCTCGCCCCCACTGTTCCTCTGTCTGCTGTGGAAGATGCTGCTGGAGACGGACCACATTAACCAGATAGGCTTCAGGTTCGGTGATTTTGTGTCTCTACAAAACAGATGCTCTTTCACAGTATCCACACAAATATGCATTTATTATATATTATATATTTTACACAATTCTATTGTATTTTATTTAATATATTTTCTGGTGATCAATTTTCTAAATCTGATTTTAAAAAAAAAAAAAAAAAAAAAAAAAATTAATTATACAAAAATAAATAAAGTTAATGACTTAAGAACAAGTGAAAAAAGAGTTTTGCCAGGATCATTGGTTAGTTAAGTTACAATTTGTTTTTCATCTGTCAAAACAGGTGAAAAACAGCAGCCTAAACACAATATACATGGATTGTGTGTTTTACCTTGTGTTTAGAGTGCATAGAGAAATAAAAACTGAGGATACTGGGAAAAAAAAAAACCTGGTAAAATGTTTTTCACCTGTTTCACAGATAAGAAATAAAATAAGAAACTTAGAAAGATGATCCGGGCAAAACCTTTTCACCTGTTCTTAAATCGTAAACACAGGAGAGAAAACAATTTAGATCAGACTCAGAATTTTCTTTCCTCAATTGCCTCTCAGGGCTTCCATACGAATCTCTGCTATTTGACTTAAATTCATAACATATAAAAGCAAAGTCCCAATTCCCACCACTTCATTTTACATTCAATGACACCACGGAGTGAGTTTAATGAAGCATAATGATGCATCTCATCTCACTGATGTTCTGGCATTTTGTACACTAATTAGCCCGGGGGGAAGTTCCCAAGTCTGTATAAACAACATTTGTGGCTAATTGATCTAGCGGGAGTATACAGCGTTGTTTTGACGCGAGGCGCTGACTGCAGCCTGATTTTCTGTCCCCCAGGGTCTTGGAGCGTATTGGGGCGCGTGCACTAGTAGCTCATGTTCGAACATTTGCAGACTTCCTTGTCTATGAGTTCTCAACATCAGCCGGCGGACAGCAGCTCAACAAGTGCATTGAAATACTCAACGACATGGTCTGGAAGTACAACATAGTCACCCTGGACAGACTCATTCTGTGTCTGGTGAGGAGAAACTTGCATATAGAGAAATATATATATATATACACTATAAAACAAGGTTATGTGTCTCACCTCTCTTCTCCTCTGCGTCCAGGCGATGCGTAGCCACGAGGGCAACGAGGCTCAGGTTTGCTACTTCATAATCCAGCTGCTGCTGCTGAAGCCCAACGACTTCAGGAACAGAGTCAACGACTTTGTCAAGGAGAACGCTCCGGAGCACTGGCTGCAGAGTGACTGGCACAACAAGCACATGAGCTACCACAAGGTAAACTTGCTTGTGGTGTTTTTTTTGTTTTTTTTCCAGAAGTTAAAGAGATAGTTTGAATATTTTGAAGTGGGGTTGTATGAGGTACTTATCCATAGGAAGTGCATTACCTGCAGTTTGGAAAAACAGACAGGAAGCTAAGCAATGCACTGCTGTAGATGGGGGGGCAGCAGTTAAAAAAATATTTTTGACACCTAAAAATAGCAATATCAGTTTAAGTGTACGCTATATTTAGAATATATTTCATCTCTGCCCTCTTCAAAGCCACCAGACTCCATTGACAAAAACAGTCATTTTACCTTGTAGAACACGGGAGTTGCTGGTCTACCTTCGATCACTTTAGTTTGTTTGTGTTATTGTGCGACTTTGGTGAATGCGAAACTAACCAAAGTCGCAACGAACTAACCCTTTAAAATGTAACGTCACTACCTTACCTTGGTTCGGACACTTCAGTATAAAATAGTGAAATGAAGAGAGAAACACACATCTGAAGCGAACACTTTGTTCCTTTACCAGAAATACCCTGAGAAGCTGTACTTTGAGGGACTTGCGGACCAAGTCAACCCTCCCATGCAACTCCAGCCTCAGTACCTGCCCATCTACTTTGGCAACGTGTGCCTGCGCTTCCTGCCGGTCTTTGACATCGTCATCCACCGCTTCCTGGAGCTTCTTCCCGTCTCCAAGTCTCTGGAAACGCTGCTGGACCATCTGGGAGGGCTGTACAAGTTCCATGGTGAGTAAGGTGGTCTTAAAAAGTAAAAGGACTGTGTGGATGAAAGGGGGTTGAGAATGAGGAAGAGGAGCAACAGCGATAAATTACACGGATGAAAAAGGGGGAAGAAGAACCATGTCCCGATGAGTGAAACGTGCACGTCATCGCTTGTGCACGCTGACGTATATATGTACTGCTGTGATTGTGTGCAGACCGCCCAGTCACCTACCTGTACAACACTCTGCACTACTACGAGCGACATCTGAGAGACAGAACCAACCTGAAGAGAAAACTGGTGCACGCCATCATGTCTTCACTAAAGGTAGGCAGAGGGAGAAAAATGTAACAACTTATAGTGTGTATTAGTTATAAACAAAACGCACGTCTGTATGGCACGCAGTCATTCCTTGTAGGTCTCTCGTTTGATGTTTAATAACTGTTACTTATTTTTATTGGCCCCTTTTTTTTATATTTACAGTGTTTGTTTGTTTGATTGTTTTTTTATAGGACAACCGTACCCCGGGTTGGTGCCTTAGTGAAACCTATCTGAAGTTTGGCATGAACCCCAGAGAGGACAACGTGTGGATCCCCGATGACACCTACTACTGCAAGCTGATTGGACGCCTGGTGGACAATATCCTTCATTAATCTCCACCCTGTTTGTAGATGGATCTATCCCTGTTCTCCCTAGCTGACCCTCATACTGGCTAATAAAAAGTCATGAGCCCCTGGGGTACCCGAGTAACACATTGACCTTACTGCCAATACTTCTAATGTCCCTTAATGCCGCTTTGCTTTAATGAGAGATAGATAATAGTTTTATATCTGTATCTAATACAATCTCAGGGCATTTTTATTGCAGCCAATGTAGCCGTGACAGCAGAGAAGATAGATCGTGATGGATTGGGAGGCATACCAGCCGGAGTAGAAGGATGTAATTGGAACAAGGACACATCACACGTTCATGCCCCCCCCCCCCCCTGTTGAACCTCATGTCCTCCCCCAGTGTTATTCATCCTCCCTAACTCTTTCTCACCCATGGCTGGAAAGTCACCCGGTCCCTTCCCCAACTGTGACTGGAGGTTCAACGAGTTCCCCAACCCCGCGGCCCACGCCCTGCACGTCACCTGCGTGGAGCTGATGGCTTTGGCCGTGCCGGGAAAAGATGTCGGCAACGCTCTGCTCAATGTTGTGTTGAAGAGGTACAGCAGAGTTTAGCGCGCGGTCGCACACGCGCTAAATTAACATTCTCCTCCCGAGTAGGGGAGTTCAACATTTGATGAACTTTCAGGCGAATATCTTTTTGGCAAGCGCTTGTGTGACCGTACCCATAGAGTGTTTCTGGCTCTGATCGATGTGGGAAAAATGACTGTAAAAGCTGTAGTGTGTTATGTAATGTGTGTGTGTGTATTAATATTCTTGTCTGTGTGTACTGGTGCTATAAGAGTTGTATGCTTTTACCTTTCAGCCAACCTCTGGTTCCCAGGGAGAACATCACTGCTTGGATGAATGCCATTGGACTTGTGATTACCGCACTTCCTGTAAGAAAAACACTCGCAAAACATCACCAGAGTCCCTAAAGGCACAATGAGGAGGGTTTGGAGTAGTAGGAAGTGTGTGGTGTATCTGCAGAGACCCTGCAGCCCCTCCCTCAATGTTCTCTTTTCTTTTCAAGAGGAGGCTGCGAACGCTGACCCTCGTTGTGCAGGGGAGGAGGGGTCAACTTTGAATGTTGCGTTTACAAACCACAACCGCCAAATCCTACTCCTTGTGCCTTTTTAACTATTTGATGAATCCACACCGAGTTTGTTCACCATGACCACCTCCGTCTCCCTCTTCCAGGAGCCCTACTGGATCGTCCTCCACGACCGCATCGTGTCTGTGATCAGCTCTCCGGCACTGACATCGGAGACAGAGTGGGCAGGTTATCCCTTCGCCTTGCTCGACTTCACTGCCTGCCACCAGAGCTACAGCGAAATGAACTGCAGCTATGTGCTAGCGTTAGCGCACGCCGTGTGGCATCACTCGTCCATCGGACAGCTGTCACTGATTCCCAAGTAAGGAAGTCTTCCACCCTCTCCGTCTTATCACTCCCGCCCTCTCAGCCTTCTTTATTCTCTTTAGCCCACATATCATTTATGGTTGTCACGTCATCATACATTTCTTTTTGTGTAGATTCCTGTCAGAGACGCTGAAGCCCGTCGTCCTGACAGAGTTCCAGTTGCTCTACGTGTATCACCTGGTGGGGCCATTCCTGCAGCGCTTCCAGCAAGAGAGGACCCGATGCATGTTGGAGGTACACATTAATTATGATTAAAACACATTAAGTGATGTACAATAATGTCCCCTTTAGTGTTTTTATTTCTTAAGTTATATTCACTTAAAAGAAAATGTATATATCTATATATGTCTTTGTTTTGTGTGTTTCAGATCGGCGTGGCCTTCTATGAGATGCTCCAGGCGGTGGACCAACACTGCCAACATCTCAGCTACATGGACCCAATCTGTGACTTCCTCTATCACATTAAATACATGTACACTGGAGACAGCGTGAAGGACCAGGTGAGGGCCATTGACCATAAATCTGACCATACTAACCAATTTCAAAGCTAAAAAAAAAAAGAAACTACAGTAGACAGTAACACGCTATTACAACAAAAACAACAAATAAAAGAAACTGATGAAAAACTAAAAATGGAGACAAATGGAGACCTTGTGCACCCAGACTTCAAGTGAGATGACATCTGTGATCTCGCAGGTCCTCAGGAGACAGACTTGTGTTTTTTCATTTTCCATTTTTAGCTTGAATCTGTCACCTCCTGTGCAGCAAGACACCAGACTCCCCACCAGTGACCAGACCTGACACCAGAGTTAATTAGAGGTGGCTGTAGCTACACGCTTGAGGCTTAAACAAGTGTACTTAATTTAATCGACAAAGCAGCCATTGAACACGAAGAGCACAAGCTACCCAACAGATAAAGTGTATGAAATAGTTTAAATTAGCTCCACCTTTACCAGCTGCAACATCAAAGTGTTGGGTTCTCAATTTTTATTCAGCCAAGGACGCCTTACAAGATAGAAACTACACCGGGGACCCCTCCTGTAATATTATAGAGTACAGTCTAGACTTTAGACCTAACCAATCTATATAAATTGAGCCCTGAGATAACTTCTGTTAAGACTTAGCACTATATAAATAAAATTTAATTGAATGTATATTGAGTAATGACATTTGTTACACTATTATCGTCTTAGTTATGTGAAAAAACACCACAAGAGGAATGTTTTAGAAATATATTAGACGAGTTATATATATATATATTATATCAATGAACTATTTTAGATTTAAAAGTAAAAATATTTTTCGTTTAACTATGAAACCTTTGAGAATCACGTGCATTAATGCCTCAATAATTAGACAGTCCTGTAATGTTATTATGATAACATGACTTTTAGTTCTTCTACAGTGGTATTGCTTCTTTTACTTATGTACAAGATCAGAGTACTTTTTCCACTTATGTTATTTTACCACTGCTTCAGATAATTAACTGTCCCGATAAGTTTAAACCCAAATCAGAATCATGCATTTTGTTGTTTTTCCGAACTGATCAAAGTCCCTCTGTAATTTTTCGATACATAACTCCCTTTCGATCTGTCTGTGTATTCACAGCTGCTCTTCACTTCATCCCTCTCCGTCTGTTTTCTAGGTGGAGAAAATCATCATGACTTTGCGTCCGGCCATGAAGCTGCGACTGCGCTTCATCACACACAGCAGCAAAGTAGAGACTGCGTCATCAGCTGCCACCACCGCCTCCACTTCCTCCGCCCCCTCCTCCTCCACACCTCAGCCCCCCACCTCCGCACTCTCATCGTCCTCTGCCGCCGCCTCCCCCTCCGCCACACAGCACACGCATACACCTATGTAGGTAAACACAAACGCACCGAGGCAATCATGACCGTGCACTTTCACAAACGTCACAAACCTAAACATTTTCATCGTTTCTGAGTTTTTAGTTCTAATCGAGTTAGATTTCGCTCAGAGTAAGGATTAAAAATGTTTATTGTACTAAAAAAAAGAAAGAAACCTGGAGAGCCGATTGTATTTTCTGAGCCTGAATCTTATTCATAAGTGCATAAACACATCTATTTCTATAATCTCAGCTTGTCCTAAAGTGAAAAACCCAGGAGGATTTCCTGCCTCGGCACGTCATGAGGAATCACTGACGTAATTCAGAGATACTGATTTATTTAGAAAGTATCTTGAAAGTGAAGAATCTCGAGAAAAAAGTGTAGAGAATCGTCATAACTGCAATACTCTGCAGTTCTCCGTATCTGCTGCATCCAGGAGTTCTTGGAAAACATTTCTTGTTAATACCATAGCATCTTTTTTATTGTTCTGTTTGTAGTCCAGTTTTATATTGTACATTATAATTATTAGTTCATTAAAAAAGAGATTTTGCTAATCTGCATTCAGCTTTTTATTGATGCTTCTTTCTGCCACTAGACTTCTTATGCACAATTGAATTTACAGCAAAACAGGATAATGTGTTTTTTTTTCTCAGTGGACATGATTTCATATATTGTCTGCACAACCTGCGACATTCCAAAATCTATTCATGTTTTCCTTTTCTTTTTTTCTTGGCTTTTCAAAAAGCTATTGTTTGTGTTGCCTTGGACTCATAACTTTTAGCTGGCTGTTGATCAGCGAACGCTCATCGCTCGCACTCTGGAGAAACACCTTTTCTTTTGGTGAGTAACATAGTAGCCTGACACCAGTAGGGGGAGTCAGACATTTACAGTTGCCTTCAGTCACATTTTTGTGACTGGAGCACTGAGAGGGAGACATTAGATACTCTATTGGCCCCATAAGATTGTTTCCCTGTCTTTCTGCCAGAGGGATATCTCCAAAGCATCTGAACAGATATCCGTTAGATTTGTTGGAAAGCGTGGCTTTGAGCCAAGAACACTTGGCGTGAGCTGGATCTGGGATTTTTGCCATTTGCCAATTGGCAATGAAACTAATGGTGAGAGAAAGACCTTATTCTAAATCCTGGGGGTATATTTGTTGGGTCAGTAAATCAAATTATAATTAAAGTGGTGCCTTCGGGTGTTGCAGGAAGCTGGAGAATTGAGGCATTTATGGTGCGTTTCAGTAATAATATCACGATACTCAAGTATATCGATATTTTCTTACACCCCTAATCGTGTATCGTGAGAAAGGTGAACCTACAGGGTATTATCACCGGAATCTGCAACTCCTGCCGGCTGTACAAGCTGTATAGTAAGTTTCAGCTCATTGTTTAGCTTCCCACCACTTTAACTGGTAACAGGTGAAGCCCCAGTCTTCATCATCTCTCGATGAAGGCTGTTCCTATTCCCCTCAGCCAAGTATTTGAATCCTGATGAAATACCTTGAAGAAAACCAAGAAGGTTAAGACCGATAATCAATCATTGCTCCTCATCCACTCTCAATTACGTTACGTCTTCATCGAGTCAGCCGTAAGTGAATTACTTGAACATCATGCGGTTACTTACGTACATTAGAGACTGGAGCATCGCTTCTGACTTTCAACGGTGATGACGGTGCAAATTTAACTCTTAGTCGTCCTTGCTCGTGGCTTTAGGAGGCGAGCGGCTTCACATAAAGAGATATTTAGTTTAGTTTTCAGGACACGGAGCTTAATATCATTATTCTTCTTCATTAAAGTTTCATGTATACTAGGTCAACCGTGACTTGATCACATCACAACTAATGCCGCTACTCTGGGCATTTAATCCCATTCTTCTTTCTGTGTGTGAGTCATTGCATTGTATCTCTATAAGGCTGAGATGTAGGTCATCTCATGTGCTGCATGGGCCTGTGCCTCACCCATTAAACTCTTGCCCTAAATGTAATGTGGCAACACGTAGGCCTGTGGGAAGCGGATGCACGGGGAGTTTTCATATCACAGCATGGTCGAGTAAAGCCGTCGTTCCATATGTGTGTTTCTGTTTCAGCTCTCCTAGCGTTGCGTGGGAAGCCCGGGTTTATATATAGCACGGCAATATATAAGCTGTAGATGGACTGGTACACGGCATGGATGTGTCATCTTGTATCGATCGTGGACAGAACTGCTTCTTAATTTAAGTGTTCTCTGTATTTTCTACTTTTTTTTTTAAATTTAGAAACAACCAATAAGACAAATGTCAGGAGCATTATATCAATATCAGTCCATTTAAGAACACAAATTCCTTTGCATATTCTGCTATCACAGCATTTAGCAATTAGTTTTTGTCCATTTCGTGTATCCGTGCACATGGATACACACAATGGACAAAAACAAATTCTCTACCCATCTTCCCAATGCTAAACTCCGTTCACGGTTGGAGAAAAGGTTTTGTGAGCTGAATGAGCTCCTTCTCCTCGAAAGATTATTGCTTCCCACTCGCAACCAAAATACACGTAAAGACACGCTCATCTTCCTCACCACACATTAATCTCTCATACTGTCATCATACCACACTGTTAAAGTAGGTGGATTTACATCAAGCCAAACTTGCAGGATTGAAAGATAAGCAATATTATTAACCAGAAACATTTTTTGCTAGCCCAGCAGATGTTGAGAAAGATTTAAAAACATTTCAGGATTGTGCATTGTATCTGTGCTGTGATTAAAAAATGTATTATTACTGTTTTTTTTGCTTACAAATTGTAAAAAAAAAAAAAAAAAAAATTATAATTTTGCCGTAGTTTGTATGAGATTCTGTTTTGGCTCTTTGGGTGGCAACGTTGGACCGAGTGTGTCCCCGGTGTTTGCCTGCCTCTCTGACTTGAAGTACATCTGTGTGTGTGAGAGTGTGATGATCTCCTAACCCCATCATTCTGAATCTCGCCTGGTGATGTTATGTCTTTGACAAGGAGCAGAGAGACGTAGGAAGCGGATGGGAGGAGAGCAGGTGAGAAGGGAAGTGGAGACAAGTGGAGAGGAGTGATAGAGTGACAGACCAAGGTGTTGTCATCCTTTCTGACACACAACTGAAACAACACCTGTTCCATGTTGGAGATGCACTCACAGCAGAAATCAGGGTAAGATTTTCTGTGTGTGTGCGTGCGTGTGCGTGGAGGATGCAGTATGGAGTGTAATGATGCAAGAGAGGAAGCTATTATTGACATAATTGTCGTTAACTGCACAGTAATTAGGATTACTGTGGAGGACACAGATGGATGGACAAGGACGAAGAGAGCAGCATCAGGTTGTTAAAGTTGATTCACTGCACTCAAATGATATAAATATAGAGGAATTGTGCTTATAGAGAGAATAATCAGAATGAATGTATGGATATTAAATGCGTGTGTACGTCGTAGCGCGTCAGGCTAACTGTACAAATCCCAAAAATCTGTAGGTCATAAAGACTCATAATCACAGTCATAATGACAGATTTTATTCAGATGGAAAATGTTGACTGTGTTCACAGACAGTACTCGGTACATATTAAAAAAGATAATGAAGCAATTATGAAGCAAATAATGGAAACTTAATGAAAGGAGGAGGGAATAGATTTGATCACAGAATGACACCCTTCTATTATTTTGTTTGTCACATTAAAGCCCTTGAAAACTTTGTTACAAATCCCGTATCACATTAAATATCTATGATTTTAAATACGCAACAATCATAAAGTTCAGGTAAAACTGGGTTAACACTCAGAAACTCTTCTATGTGACGGTGTCGGCAACATAAACAAAAACCCCTCTACTGTCATCACATTTTGATTCAAATTTAGCTGGATCCTGATTGGTGCATAGAGAAGCAACATCCCTTTAAAAAAAATAATAATAATAATAACTGAGCCACACCCACCATACACTTCAAAACTTTAGCAGAAGAACGTGTCTTTGTGTAAAACCACGTTGTTTTAAAAAGCCATTTGAGAAAACTGTCTTCACAGCTTTAAAAGTTTTACTAAAGAACACTTCCTAAGGTTTTAAATGTGGATCTAATAAATCTCAAGCACTGCTATTACAGATTCAACTTGACTGTTTGTGACTGTGCAAACACAAAATATTCAAAGCAGCGCAGCGATACAAATCTACTGTTTGCATGCACATTGGCTTTGCAGCTGAGCTCCAGTTGAAACTGCTCTGTGCGCTGCAGATTGCCAGCAGTGAGTCTCCAGCTGATTAGTGCTGCTGTTGTCCAAAAACTTTAAACCCATTACACACAAAATCCCTTTGTTTAGTTATCAGTGAACTGATGTTGTTTCCAATTATGAATCTGAAGGGTGAATACAGTAGAACAAGGATTCAAGAACAAAAAGAAAGCTTTATTTTGGTGCTGACATAAAAAGTGTTTTTTCAGTGCTCAGCTCAGGCTGGAGAGCTGGTGACTCATTTCTGTGACTGTAAGCCAATTCACATTGAAGGAGTCCCACCTGCTTAGCTGTGTGTGTGTGTGTGTGTGTGTGTGTGTGTGTGCGTGCGTGCGTGCGCGTGCGTGCGTGCGTGTGTGCGTGCGTGCGTGCGGTTAACAGTTCTCAGTAATAAGAGGAATAAGGGGAAGGTTGTCAACCAGTCAGTCACTGTGGCTTTAAGCCCCCTCCTTTCTCTGGTGTGTGTGTGTGTGTGTGTTTAAAAAAAAAAAAGAAAAAAAGAAAAAAAAAAAAGAATATGGTTAAAAATGATTAAAAGATGATAAATGAAATACTCTCTCTAATCTAAGTAAAGGGCATAAATATGTTGACAACAAAAAAGAGGTCTAATACAAGAAGCAGTTCAAATGTGTCACTTTTATCCACATTTTCCTGTACAGGTTGAGAACTAAACTTTTATTAAGATTCTTATTTCACACATAATAATCAACAGTCTTTCCACAACAAGTCAATGTGACTTTTTATGAAGATGGTTGTTTATCTACTGGATGTTTTTTTTTTTTTTTACAACTGTATTTCTGTATTTATCTCACAGGCATTTTATGAAAATGTAAGGGCTGTTTTTGGTCTATTTTGATGCTAACAATGCCGTCTAAAAGAGCTTGTATGCATGTCATTATATATATTAAACAGGCTATGTGTTCTTAGATATATCTCTCTCTCGTGAGATGACAGGAAATGAAGGGAGGGGGGGGGAGAGCCCACAGCGGGGTTCATGGTAAACACTCTAAGCCACAGGGCTGTGCACCAGTTACATTTAATTCTCTCAACCACGTACCATACATACATAATGTGTTGCTGTGTTTTATCAACTCACTCTGGCCATTGTATATATTCTTAACGTTACTCTATCCTCTGGTATTTTTATTTTTATTAAAATGTTTGATTCTATGTGTGTGTGTGCGTGTGTGTGTGTGTGCGTGTGTGTGTGTGTGTGTGTGTGTGTGTGTGTGTGTGTGTGTGTGTG
>CALSCE010010644.1:12768329-12793076 GCA_943593645.1 Bovichtus variegatus | reverse complement strand
TGTGTGTGTGTGTGTGTGTGTGTGTGTGTGTGTGTGTGTGTGTGTGTCCACATGGTAGTATGTAATGTGACGATGAAGGTTAGAGGAAAACAACAACCTCTTACTCGGTCATTTACTGTTGCTAGGTGAATTTTTAAGTTGAAAAGCTGCCAAATGACAAATTGACCATTTTGACAATAGAAATAGCCCTGAAGAAATAATGACTGAGCGATGATGAGACAGAATAATAAAAAAATACAGTAAAAATTTTTTAAAAAAACCCCATGATGTTACATCTACTCTGTCCTGAGGGTTTTATCTGGTTTGCTGAAACATATTGCACTGGCTGTCTGTTGAGAACAGGTTGGGCTCTGTGTGTGTGAAGCAGTCTGGACTCTGGTAAACACTTCTTTGTGGGTGCACTCTGCCCATTTGTGGCTTTGGAAGTTTCTTCCACAGTGTCATGACAGCAGCTGATATTTGCTGATACTTTACGTGCGTGTGCTGCGCGGGTGGGAATGTTTGGCTACATTACAAGAGTGTGTCCCGCGAGTAGAGACAACATTTTTGAGCAGCTTCTTATAAATCTGCGATTGTTTGATTTGTGATTGAGCGAGGAATGATTTTTATTTCAGATCCAGTCTTTAATGCCTGCGTCACAAAGTAAAGGAAATGTAGTGCTGCTTTAAAAACTTTATTACACAACAAACATCAGACGCCGAGCTCTAAACGGGATCAAACAACACGTTTTCTTGCTTTCAGCACACTTACACCCAGTCAACCGCAGACATGCCTGCTCAGTAATAAAACACACACACACACACGCGCACACACACACACACACACACACACACACACACACACGATGTTCAGAGTAATTTGGTGCTGACATTTCCCTGCAGTGCCTCATGGTGCACCAAATTGCAGCGCTTATTCACACAGTCAACATAAATTTCAGTTTGACGCTGTCAGACATAAAACCTTTGAAAGACATGAAAGCGAGCCATCAATAAATTCTCTGCTTCCTCTTTGTATGCCTTCCATTTCCTAACCACGCGCACCCACCCACACACACACACACACACACACACACACAATCAAAGTGCAACATTTGCAGCATTTCTCAGGCTCAGAACATGCTCGTAGTTTCTCAGCTTGATTATAAATCCCTCATTACGACCGACTGTTTTCCAAAACATTGATTGGATTTCTGCCTTCCAGGCATCGCCATGAAAACGACCCTGCAAAGTTTTTGAAACTTGCTTTGAATAAGCAATCCATCACAGTGAACATGTTTAAATGTTTTGTCGGGGGATATTTTACAACGATTTGTTGCCGTGGCTGCAGAGATCGTTTCATGACGAGCACCTGATCACGCCAACAGTGTTTTTAAAACTGCTTCCTGTATTCATGTATATTATTAAAGTTATATGTTTACTTTGATGGATTATATCTGCAAGTTCATCTTGATGTTGTTCTGCAATGAACTGCATCCAAGGCCGCCCTGAAGGTAGACATTCAAGAGACTGATGTTAAGTATACTCGATTTGTAGCTAATGGGCTAAAACAAAACCTTCGTTAGGCTCCATTATTCTGTTCTTGTGGCTCAATAAGAAACAGCTTGGAGTCTGGTTTTCTCATTGTGTTTACATGCACACTAATTATCCAATTCAAGCTTTACTGAGTAAAGAAATGAATTAGAAAAAAGCCATAGTTTGTATTGATTCTTCTGTGACGTGACCTACAGCAGCTACATAAGTACATTAAAGCTTTTAAAAATGCAAACAATAACTCAATTTTCATTTATAAACCTTTTAGTCCTGGTTGATTCGGAGGCGCCTGTTAACATAAACAGGTCCCAGAGTTACGTTGGAAATGACACTGTATTGTGTATCGAGCACTGAGGGAAGCAAACACTCCTGTCAGGCCTGTTTTCTGAGGCTGATCATCGTAACCATGCCTTTGTTTTTCAAACAGTAAAGAGATGACTGGGAACGAGGGGAGAAACATGTGAATCGGGGACGTTGCAGTTCGTGGTCCGTCTTTACCTCTCAGCCACCACGATAGTGTCATAATGAATTTATGATCTAAAGTCGGCTTCCACATTATGTGAAACATGTGAATGGATTTGTCTCCAGCATATGTTGAATTCATGCAGGCATAGCTTTATTATGAATCCCTTCTATGTGGAGTACGCAATTTAAATCCTGTATGTTGTCATGCAAACTACTAGATATAAAGACAATTATACAATGCAAATACCTTGAATTATTGAAATAATGCAGGCTATGCATAGTATCAAATAAAGGGGGTTGATACAATGAAACTCTTAAGGACTATATAGTTGTGTAATCTGACTAAATGTGTCAGCAGTTAATAAGGACATGACTGTGGGCTGAACATCTGCTTAGTAAGGAAAGAAAGAAAGAAAGAAAGAAAACCTACTGTTTGCAACTGCAAGTGTCATGTGTATGTATACAGAAGCCATACACAAAAAAAAATCCATATTCACTTATATGCGGAAAACCGATAATCATCACACATTTCTTGGCCCACACACACAAAACAGTCCATCACGTCCTGGAAAAGCCTCGCAAAGTCTTTCCACAGACGGATTTGAAAAACAGTCAAAACCTCCTCCTTCTGTGTTTTACAGCCGTCACTCTGAGCATCCTCACGCCAACTGTAACAGTTTCAAACAACAGTTTCAAGTCCCCTGAGCCTTCTCCCCCTGCGCTCTCCTCTGCTCACACAACCTGCTTCACAGCCTTTTCCCACTGCTGGATGGAAATTCCATTCATTAAAAACAAGCACTGCTTGTCAATACCGACAGTACATTTATTCGTGCACTTTGAGCCATTGCTTTTTTTTTTTTTTTTTATCCCTAATTTATCGTGTGTATAATGGACTGCTGATGAGCGTAATGTGTTTGTGTTGCTCCGCCGCAAATGAGCTGATGACAAGGCTGCACTGTGTCATCACTAAAACCTGAACTTAAGCTGTGGTGTTGATTGAAACGCTGGTCGTCTATAATTTATCCTGAGGGGCATGTTACAGTTTTACAACATATACATTCAAGTAGTTTCAGGGGAAAACATGCTACCCATGCTTACTACTCAGATACATTATTTAAAGCATCAATTACAAACCATGAATCAGCGCTTGTGTAAGCAGACCCAGCTGAAAGCAGGTGTTCATCACAGCAAATGAAGAGAAAACGGTAATGGTGGAGAGTGTTATTACAGTTTGTCAAACACAGCCCATATTTCAAAATGTTGTGCAGGGAGGTGACAGGCTGTGAGGGTAATTGTTCCAACACCTTATCTGTGGTACGGAAGTATTATGGTATCAGCTAGATGCACTTAAAGCTGGAGCCAGCAGCTGGTTAGCGTTAGCATCCAGACTGGAAACAGCTTGGCTCTGCGTGTGTGAACATCTCCATACCAGCACCAGTGATTTGGTTGTAAATGACATTTCTCTTTGTGTACGGGTTAAACAAATGACATACAACAAGTTAATCTGTGAAAATGAGAAGTGCTGGGAAAAAGATTTAAGATTACTGTAAACTGTTTCCCCCCCTGCTTAGTCTTAATAGTGCAATATGTAGTACGGAGCCACCTGCTCCAAAGACATAAGAGGCAGCATTTCACCTTTACTGGGCTATACAAGCTACATGTACAGTCAGCAGTTATTAAAAAACAAAAAAAAAGAAGCAAGGCAAGAATATGCACAAGGTCAGACTGGCGCTGCAGTGACTCACTATCACCTCTAGAGGAACACGTGGAATTACAAAGTGTGGACGGGCCGGGACGAGTCAGTTACACTGATAATTTAAGTAGATATCTCTGCACAACAACACACAACACATAGACGTCTTTGACATAACGTTGACACTGTAGCTTCTTCTTTAATGTGCAATATTTGCCTCTGAAGTATAAAAGTAGCATGAAATGGAAATACTCAAGCGAAGTACACCTAAGGTACTTCAAAGTTGTGCTTTAACACATTCCACTGTTGGTTACGTAGCCTACAGTGCAGTGATGAATTGATATCTCAGGGTATTGGAGAGGAAAAACAAAAAGTGTCAAACTATGAGTTTTGGAAAATGTTCTCTCTTTTAACTCTATTGGCCTTCACTGTTAAAATACACATTTAATACAAATACGACATCCCTCAAGTGAGAAACTGACATTAGTCAGATAAATGACCTTCAGTAAAACTTCCAGTATCACTCAGTTTGTAAATATTGTATTCGGCCTATATAAGCTGGGCAGCTAAAGTCACATTTCAGTTGAAAATAATTCCTGCTGGCGTTAAAAGAGAGAGCTGCAACTTGTACTTCCCTTGGTGAATGACAGAACGAGCATAATTCTTCGTAATAGATTCTGTGTATCTGCATGTGGGTTAGCGGGGGGGGGGTAGCTTGTTATTCCAGTCACGTTTTAGTCACCTTGCAGCCAAGACTCTTCAACACAGAGCATGGCTGTGTGTTAGAAAAAAAGTGAGATCCGTCAGGTGATGTCAAACACACACACATATTCTTGGCAGATGGTGCCAGATGGAACTAAAACTAAAATAGAAAGAGAGAAGAGGATAAAGAGAAAAAAAAGAAGAAGAAGAAGAGAAAAAGCAGAGAACAACCCTGTGGGCTTCAGAGGGCGCACGCACGCACAAACACACACCAACATGCGCACACACTGCACAACACAACACATCAGAGGCTGGAGGTTGTGTGTGGGCGCTGACCAAGTTTGGTGACAGTCTTGTTTTTTTTTATTTCTTTTCTGGTTTTCATTCTAAAAATGCCAAAAAGTTTAAAATAGTTATAATAATTTGTTGGCCAGAATTTTGACATCCAGCCACAATGGGATTAGTGCTTCTTTTTTTTTTATATATTCAAACTGGGCTATCAGCATTGTTTACAAAAATGTTTAAATAAAAAGATACAAAACTGGTATGATAAAAGTAAACTATAAAATAGAAAATAAAAGGTTAGTTAAAACCCTGGATCATAAACTTCCCACAATGCAACTCAATAGTGTGTTCCTGCTTGGCAAATTGAGATAACTCTGATGACGTCATGAAGGTTAATTTCTCAGACTTCAAATAGCTCCCTCCAGATGGCGTTATGCAGCAGTTCTCACAGGCTGAATAGTAAAGTGACCTTCATGTGTGAAATCGCTGCAGTGCTCCTTTAATTGCACTCTGACTTCCTCATTCTTCCTTGGTTTTCACACACTAATCGCTGTAATGCTCGAGGTGACATGCGCTGCCTGCTGCCGGTCAAACTGTCCAGTAAACCAGAGCAAGCTCTTGTGATAAAACATTTGAGGTTAAAAGGACAGTAAACTCCTGGAATAATCTGCGTTAATAAATACTTTCTAATTCAGTGTTTTCTCTCTGAAGGGGAAGAAACATATGCCGTCCTATCATGGTCAGTCACATTAATGATTTCCATTTTAAACATATTTCTAGAGGTAGGATGATAGGGTTAAATCCATCTACTCTTTTCTTCTGCCCTCTAAGTTTCACTAAAGTTTTTTTGTAATTTGACAACAGCAAAACCTCCTTCGTCAAAGTGATCCTCAGTGAAGCTTCATTTTACGCTCGCGTGCAGATAATCCTGCTACGGTAAGTGATGCCACAATTTGAGTTCCCAAGTGGGATGTCGTCTGTAAAATGAAATCTGACGCAATCTTCATGGCTGGAATCTGCCAGCTCTACCATGAGACAGCAGAACAAGCGACGACATTAACCGAGAGATGTGACTCAGAGAGCAAACTCCACAGAGGATCATGACGACGCTATCCATCCTCGGATCATTTCAATTATATTGTACAGCTGATAACAACATTTCCTCTCTGTCCACGATCAGCCCAGTCTCTGGTTACATCACGAGGCCTTTGACAGTCACAGTTGGTAAGCTATTAGTTCTACATGACATGAATCACTCTGAATCTGCATCCATCACAGCACTTTCTCTCACACAGGTCAGGTGATGACTGAATCAGTCATGCAGCATTACTCTATGCGATTCAACAGATTCTCACGTTATGAGGGAAGCTGTGAAATGGAAGAGCTGGCGGGTTTCACGATGGTAACACCCCGATGAACCCCGTTTCACACAGTCCACACTGACTTTGATACAGGAAAGAAAGCTCAAGGAAAGATACAAAAACAGCAACACTGCGCCGTTTAATTACAAGTATGTGCTCTGTGCTTTACTTACCAGTACTGCTGGTGCAACAGGTATGAGGCCTCTGCTTTACACCTCCTAAATGTCAGCGGAAGGAAGAGGACGCTCATTATTGTTTTCTCAAATGTCTCATTGTGCTGCTCGCCTGAAACGCTGCATCGTGTCTGTCCTCGTGTTTGTTGTCTGTCTTATTGTTTTCATTTTGTAGATGTGACACAGCCAATGGATGAAAAAAAACGAAACAAAGTTCATTCATTCATCACTCACTGTCATCTGCCCCCGTTGGCCATGAGGAGTCATGACATTACCTACACACGACACGCTGCACCAGGACGCTGCACCAGGATCCCCTTACCTCCTCTCAGCAAATGATGCGTTCACTTAAAAACAAAAAGTCATATAGTCATAGTATAGTATGCCATTAAAAAAAAAACATAGCTACATCAAAAATACAATCTACCTTCTACAGCTGATCCAGAATGCAGCAGCCCGACTGGTCTTTAACCTCGAATCTGCTTCAAGACTCTGGTGCCGGCCCACCGTGCTGTGAATGGATCAGGCCCTTCCTACATCCTGGCCACGGTCAAACCAAACATCCCAGCTCGCTCACTTCGCTCTGCATCGGCCAATCGGCAAGCAACTCCCTCACTGAGTGGGACCCAGATACCCCTCAAATAAAACCCACCTGTTTGCGATCCTGCCTCCAAAACGGTGGAACGAGCTCCCTATTGATATCAGGTCAGAAGAAAGTCTTCACACGTTCCGTCGCAGACTGAAACCCACCTGTGTCGACTGCACCTCGGCCAATATAAAAAAAAAATTAATTCTTATTTCTGTATGTAGCGCTAGCGCTTATTTAAAGCTAATGTACTTTAAAGATTCTTGCTGTTCGGAGTTGTATCCTCATGATTGTTTGCACTTACTCTAGGTCGCTTTGGACAAAAGCGTCAGCTAAATTTTATGTAAAAGCAGGATATGCGGAACGAGCTCTCTCCCTGACATTAGTACTGATTGTTATGTTAAAATTAGGATCCACTTTGAAACATTTGCTCATAAAAAGAAAGCTCATTTTTGAGGACTGTATTTTGTTTTTCAAATACTGCCTGGTGAATTTACCACCTGCTCTTTTCCCCAAAATGGATATGACATTTAGAAAACCAAAGCTTCCACACAGTTCAACAAATATCACTTCTTACAAAGCCCTATAATACCGAAGACTTACGGGAGCGATGGAAGCCTTAAAATGATCTCTGCCTTGATGTAAACATACTGTAGGTTTACTACACACATACTCAATCACACAAAGACGGAGAGAGGGATATTGGTTTTGAATCTCATATCCTGTTTTATTGTTCAAATATGGCAGAACAAGATATACAACACGGTACAACCAACACACCCACGCGGTCAGATGTACACATGGACAAATGGAAGGACAAACAGAGAAGACAAATTTGTACAGACGTTCACACGCACACAGCTGAGTCGTCATGATTGATAGACACAAATTTCTCTGGGGAACCACTGATTAAACAGTCAGTGTGTGAACTCGCTCACACACGCGCACACAGAAACACACACATACAGAGACAGATGAACGGATTAATCATACAGGCCAACAGGACAACTTGTGTATTAAAGGGGATTATAAGGAGATTAAGGATCCGGTGACAATAAAAGATAAAAACGAAAAAACTTTCAAAGTCCACCTTAAGACAAAATTCACCTTCGTTACTGACGTTTCAATGAGCACACAGTGGCAGGACTTTGTGTGGATATCGCAGGGATGAGACACATTTTACAGCTCACACCTGATCGAGGGAAATTATTAACCTTACAAGGCTGAACGTCTGAGCTCAGTTTCCCAGAATTTGATTCATCTTGTAATAGAAATGAATTGCGTTATGCGAATTGAGCTATGAATCGTCAACTTAAGCACTTAAAAGAAAAAGCAGATTTTTTCTGCAACATAAGAGGTGATTTGATTTAACAGATTATATTAACCTGCTCGTTAAAAAGTTAAAAGAAAGACGATTAAAAAACAAAATCATCATTTTGTGCTTTTTTTCCACCTTTGAATGCAAACTGAATGCTCTTTTTGTCATTTCAAAATCAAACATCTTTTCACATTAGTATTCATTTCTCTAACAGGGACAGCAAAGAATTATAAATAATAGTTAGAAAGCATAAAATAACATTTAATGTCAAAGAGCAAAATAATCACTTTTCTCATAGCTGTATCTGTATCATCATCATCATCATCATCATCATCATGCTGTCAGTTGAAAACCTCTCCAGGAAGCAAAGTTAAAACGTTTTTTTTTTTTCTTAAATCACTAAATCCCCCTTAATTACACACTGTGAAATGTGTTTCTGAATGGATTTCATGAGCTATGGGGTCAAATGCAGAGCGCAAAAAGGCCAATTTAATTTTCAAGTTTAACAAAAAATGAATGGATGGAAGACACTGAAAGCGAGAGCCGGAGGGTTTTCAGCTGACAGCAGCGATTGTCTGGGTTAACCTTCCCGACTTCAGCATCACCATCCGAAGAACTTACTCAGCCATAAATGCTCTTACGTTTACAGTACTACAGAATAAAAGCTCGTCAGATCAGCAGATATACTCCCGATGAACACCGAGCCTCAAACAGCCGGGCTGTGTTATAGACTTTAACACCGAACTGCCTATGAATGGATTTAAAAACATAAACAAATCACCTGTGCATTTTGCCTTGAATTCATTTCACAGAAGAAAA
Organism: Bovichtus variegatus; assembly: GCA_943593645.1. Classification (NCBI taxonomy): domain Eukaryota; kingdom Metazoa; phylum Chordata; class Actinopteri; order Perciformes; family Bovichtidae; genus Bovichtus; species Bovichtus variegatus. Next base: position 12,784,145 of record CALSCE010010644.1, on the reverse strand, counting down.
CTAACAATATAGTATGTGAACAAAAAAAAAAAAACAATAACCACATTAACATATGATCAGGCAGGAAGTGGAGTTTAAATCAATGCCTGCGCGTAGCAGTAATAATAGCCTGTCGCATAGTTTACATTGAGACAAGCACGCAGGTCATTAGTGGAGTAAAAATGCTTTCTTGGCAACTTGTAGTGTATTGTTGGAGTGTTCTTTTAACTTTAGCATACACACCTAAGTATCTCCAATTCATCCTTTGTAAAGTAAGTGCTATTGGTGGAGGCTAATTAATGAGACAGAGGGATACCGGTCTGTCAGCTCCCACACAGGAGGTTTTCATAAAGCTGGTATCACTTAGTTTCTGTTTGAAAAATGTAAATAAAGAGCTTATAACTGATCTTAAATTAATGATTGTCTAAGTCGTACCCTGGCAGGTCACACTACAACAGTAAAAAATATAATATTTAAAGCATAGCTGGGGCCAGATCACTTTCTATAAACAACTTAGAATAAAGACAAAAATGCAGTGTGGTGTATGCAGACAGAGGTCTTGTGTAAAAAGTGAACTTAAATGCTGGAAGTTTAAACTTTCCTGAAGTTGAATTGAAAGTGCTTTGAACCGAGGCTCACGGCAAAAATACAACAAAAACTTGCACAGATGGAGTCCAACATCTCACACTGAGGTTTGAAGAATCCAGTTACAACGCAGTCAAACCAGCTCTTTTTTTTTACACATCCCCCTCCAGCCACACAGATGAGCAGATGTGAAATCTTTTGACAATGAAGACGCTGCTCATTTTTTCCCAAGAGAAACATGTGCTAAAAGAAAAGTGGAGTTTTTATCACTGGAAAATTGAGGCTATTGAGTCCCATTTTGAAGTGCAGGTGTCTACAAAACATGATGTATCTTATTAAACGGGCAGTTTTGTGAGTGGCAGGTCAAAGTGAACCCTCCATGTGCCTGTGTGTCTCTAGGAGTGCTGCACGTAGGTTTTCAGACCCACAGCTGAGTGAGGATTGAGGGACGATGCCCTTGCTGTTAGATGTTGTGAGTTAACTAGCAGGCTTAGCTCGTCTGGCCTGTTTGGATGGTCACTTAGCACTGAACTCAAGCTACATTATCTATTTAACTAGCACTGTGTCAAGCTAGGACAGTTGGGCAGGTATCTAGCATGACTGGCTAGCCGTTGTGGTTGGCTAGCTGGGTTAGCTCGTCAGCAGACTGGGCTGACTGGTTGGCTGGTTCAGGCTTTGTGCCCAGGGCTTACTGACTCTTCTCCTGCTTAGCAAGGCCTGGCTGATGTTTTCCAGGCGGCTGGTTTCTCAGTCTCTGTACCTCAGTCCGATGATGTCACTTCCTGTTGTCTGTGTTGGAGTTAGCTGTAGTGTCCGTCTTTGTTGCAGTGTCCTCAGTGTTTCCAGGGGGCTGCAGCGCCGTGGCGTTCGGCCCACCCCCATTTTGAAGTGTTTCTTGTTTGTACTGTTGCAAGGCACGATTGACCGCATCCTCGACCAATCGCCTGCTCACCCTCAGTAGCTCCGCCTCGTCGGGCTCAGACCGGCGACGCCCACCTGGGTAGAACAAGCACAAGAGAACAATTTTATCATAAATCATTCTCAAGAACATATTATCAGTTATCTGCAGCCGTGTATCTGGCCAACTTACAGGGGAGGGGGAAAGAAAATCGAAACAGCAATTGTATCGCGATATTTTGCGTGGCATAATTGTAACGATACACGGACGCCAATTATCAATCTTTTATTGCATAAACAAATTTGGTAACTTTTTGGTAAGAATTGTTTTTTTTTTCAGTCCAATAGATGGTGCTGAGTTCTGAGCTCTGATGACGATGACGTCATGGGTAATCAGAGGGATTGGCAGGAAGTTGGTAAAAAAAACAAAGATGGAGTCGAACGACATCATTTGCATTTGAAAAAAGGTTATTAATCGCAATATATGTGATCATGATAATATAGTATTGTGGGGTCTCTGGTGACTGAGTGGTGAGGAGTCAGACGGACATTAAGCCAGTTAGAAAAAGAAAAGAAAAGAATAATTCATGTACAGTAGAAAGAAAGTAAAGGCAGGCAGACTGACGGCCTGCACTGAGCCATTCAGAAAGAGAGTAAGAGAATCACCACACACACACAGACACACACACACACACACACACACACACAGACACACACACACAGACACACACACACACTGACCTCTGTTTACATTTCAAGAAGTGAGGTGCTCTATAATTCATTGTAGAAGGAGTCAGTTCATACATTAGGAGTGAGACAGTGAAAAAGGAGGTTTATCGAGGTCAGAATCATATCCATAAAACTGAAATGTATCATTTTTTTCTATTCTGTCGTAGTTTTCTTTTCTTATTTCTTATGTAGGAGTTTAAACACAAGTAGCACTATGGAGACACTGAGTATCTAAGACACTAAATATATTAACGTCTTTGCAAATTGACTCTTAAATCAGTTTATGCAGAGTTATTAAATATGACACGGTGCTGCTCAGTTATCTGCTATCTATGTTTATGAATTTATATTGGTGAAATGCCCCTGCCAGCTACTATACATGACACTATTGCTGAATGATTTATAAAAATATGTTATTTATTTATTTATTTTTTATTTTTTTTACGATATTGCAATTGCGATATGATTCTGGATATTGGAGGGAATGAACATTATTGCATCATTATTCTCATTTTCATTGAAAAATATATCTTAAATGATCATAGTGTGATTGTTTGCGAGGATCTCTACCAAACAAAAATATTTTTTTTTAGTCTGTAGAATAGGATTTGCTCAGAATGGTATTTTGACACATAGGCTAGTTTGCCTTAAAAAAATATCAATTTTGCAAGTCAATATTGCAATTTGTGGCTCAGCTGGAGGCCAGGCAGCTGGACGGAATCAGGTAATCAGTCGCACAATAAAAGCACGCCGATGACCTGGTTCTGTCTTGCAGTAGGCTGGGTTCATGTCGGAGAGACGGACAGGACGGAACGACACGAAGGCGAGTGGAGACGGAGACAGAGGCGAGACGGAGACAGAGACCGAGCCGCCTTTAATAAACTGTTTTGCGCTCCCAAAGAACGCTCCCTCTCTTCATTCTCCCGCTGTCGTTTCCCTGTGTGAGCGCACCCGCTCACAGTATGAATTTAAAGTTGTACAAATGCTGTGCAGGGATCTCAGTCCATGGCGACTACTACTACTGTACTACACAAGACAATAGAATTCATTTCAGTCACTGTTAATGCAGTATTTTATCATCACCACCAGCTAACTTCTGCTAATATTTCTAACAGCATGCCAAACAGAAACCAGGATTCGTCACACCAGCCGGCACATGTACACTCCTCACTCACCCAGTTATGGTCACCATGTGCTAAAGCTTCACTTTAGTTTTTCTGCTGAATTGATTTGAACCCAACATGGTGTAGTAAAGTACATCTCACTCATGGTTTATTGAGCTGTGCTGCTCTGAGAAGCCCTGCTGCTGTACTGAGATGCTGTATTTGTTTGCCTGTGGCCTGCTCGTCAGTTTGAGTGACTCACACCTCTGACTGCTGTTTGATGAGGGAGTTTTGCCCTCAGGGCCGCATCATACTGATTTTATTGTAAATCTGCCTTTTTTTAGTAAACCGTAGACACTAGTATGTGGGATTTTGGCCATTTTTACTTGGCGCTTCCGGCACTATCGGACCGTTTCAGAAACATTTGAATTATTTGCACCTGGTATTAACATGTATCTGGATACACTCTCTGGATAATGACATCCAATCCACGGCCTTTTCATTTACACCTGGTATTAATAAGCATTCATGTCATCTTTATTCTGTAATTGGATGTCAATATGCAAATGATCCTGTGGATTTGAACAAACATGGCGTGTCTCTTGAAGATCAAGGGAAGCAATAAATGCACTTTTTTTTTGCGAGAGAAGTCTTGCTAGCTACTGCTACTACTCATAGCTTTTGCCGGGCACCTTAAGCTGGCAGGTGACATTTCAAAATGCTGGCTGGATTTCTTTGTTAAGAATGCGGTTGTGCTGTACAGATTGTAGCTACTCCTGGCTCAGATTCGATCACCATGCAAGTCTGACCACCTCCAGATGTGTTCTGGCCGATCCAATCCCGATCGCAATGTGTTCTGCGGGCATGTACACCTGCATGTTTCTCCTTATCAAGATTAGGGAATCCAGATACAGGGCCCTGTATGATTTCTGCACCGTTATTCATGGTATTGCACACACAGCCACAAACCTCTTTGATTAAGGCAATGCTGGGGGGGGGCGGGGGGGGCTCAGACACTCAGCTCATTATTTATGATTGGCTCCTGGTCGATGTAACCTACAGTTGTAATCAGTTGATGATCACATGGAACAATTGTCTTTCATCTGGGGAACCTCATTTTGATGTTGCTTTATCTGTTTTTAAGGGGGCGGCAATTTGAAGGTTAAGCTGTAGGAAATATTTAAAACAATCATCAAGATGTATCCTGGCTAAAGTGTGCTGTGCAGAGTCTTGTTGTTCCATATCCGTGAATACTGACGGGATACTGTAAACTACATTTCAAAATAAACACTCTGTACTGAACGCAGGATTGATTTGAGAAACAGCACCACAGAATGATCTGCAGCTTTATATGGTTTTACACATTTTAAGTCTTTCTTGTGAGGCTGCTGTAGATTTGTCCACACCGCAAACTAAAGTGTCTGAGTTCAATGGGAACTCCCATACGGATGAGAGCACAGCAGTATGTGCACATGCTAAAGTCCAACGGCTGTTAAAGGCCTTAACCCTGATTGCATAATTTATAATTCAGCATAAAGGTGGAATGTCTGCAATAAAATCTTTGTACGTAAATACTAAAACAGGTGAAAGGCAAATATCAGCAGGTAACGCTGTTCCACTCAAAATGTTCAGGGCTGTGGACACAAGCTTATGGAGATCATTTCTAATTAAAATAAGGAATGATGTCATACTGTATTGATCTCTGTTAGGTAATCCTTGTATCTGTCCCCTTGGAGACTTCCTTGTTGTAAAAAGCTGCAGCGGTGGGGTGGGGGGACGCTTGCTATCACAAGGCCATAAACGCCGGCATCACAGTTAATGGACAGTCTCCTTTATCCCTTCCTGTCCTGCTTCCTCAAACCGGACGAGAACACTTTTGATTGGATAATTTCGGTTAACTGAATTTACGCTGATGAGAGAGGTGATTGTAGATGAGAAATATGATATCATCTGAAAGTGAATGCTGGCAGACTCTGTTTTATTGATCAGAAATGTGATTTTTTTATTTTAATTTTACCTGTGCAGTTTATAAAATGCTGTTGAGCAACAAACCAGATGCGATGAGGATGTGGGGGATGGTAATATTCCTGTGATTACACATGCTGATCATTTAAATTATCATCGTTTGCGATCAATATAATCACGGTTGCCAGAAAGTAGTCACATCATTTGATTGTTTGATGAGCTGAGCGATTACATTACGGAGTATAATTGTGGCCTGTAATGAGATGCAGATTAAGTTTTAAATTAACGTAGACACGTGATTTGAGGAAGGACACATACTTGAGCGTTTGGCGTGGAGTGGGTTCAAATCTGCAACACAAACATCAAACATCAAATATTAAATGAAGACATGAAAAAAAAGAGATATTTGCTGTCTCGTGGATTTCATACACTCAGGGAGCAGTGCAGCTATATAAAAGCCTCTTTGTCTGTACAGACAAGAGAGACACTTTAGTACTAGACAGTAGTGATTTTTTTTTTTAAGATTATATTTGGACCCCTGGGCTACATGAGGATTAAAATGGATGCACAAATATTCTGAAGAAATACAGGGAGTGACTGTCCTACTGCCAAAAGCAGCAAGACCGCAGTGTATAAATAGGGTGCAAGTGTGCAGGTTTTGGGTGCGAGGCGAGAACGGCAGACATGAGGGCAGAATTTATTCGACACGTCTGTATATTGAAAAAATAAGTTCATAAAACATTTGTGCACCGTCAGGTGCTAGAAATAAACTGTTGGCTGACTTCAAAGAAGGGAAGATTAAAGACATACGGGGACTAAATCCTCCCTCTTATTCAGATGCTGCTGTTGTACCCGGAAAATATTAGCTTGTCATGTTGACTCTACGTCAACAGTGCTTGTCAAAGGTCTGAGTCTGTATCTTTTTAAAAGGCTGTGTCGTTGTGAGAAGGAGATTTTTTTTAATCTGCCTGTTCAATCTTGTTCTGAACAAAATGAAGGCCTTTATGACGGCAATAAAGCTGCCCTCTGTACCTGTTACACACACACACACACACACACACACACACACACACACACACACAGACAACACACAACACACACACACACACACAGACAGAGAGAGATAAGTCGTTCCCTCTGCGACAAGGCTAACAGGCACAAGCATGTATTTTTCTAACACAATTTCTCAAAGATTTTATCCTCGCTCTTCATCTTTCATACGCTCTCCACCTCTATGGCTCCAGCACCAATCTCTTCTCTGCCTCTTTACTTAAACCACTTTCTTTACTTTTTTTTTTTTTGCTGGCAGTGTTGTCATGGTGACGGGATAAAAACCAGAAAGGCATTTCAACTTTTAACAACATATGCGGTTGTACTGACTTAAATCATTTTTTTGAGGCAGGTTTCACCATCTCTTGTCTTTTACTGTGCTCTTCCCGCACATCAGTTTCACTTTTTCTTCCGCCTCAACCTTTTTGTCTCTTTCTTCTCCACCCCGCTGCCTCTCTTTCAGGCTCATCTTTCCCGTATTTATTGACTGGCCTGTCTCAAGTTCTGTTTTCAAATATCACTTTTGATGTCCCTCTGTGGGCTGATATCTTTCCCACCTCTAAAAGCTAAGGTTGTATATTTGACATAAGAAAAGGAAAAAGCAAAAATACTGTGGAACAAATGTTGTAAGCAGTTTCAACGAATGTCAAAAAGAGACGCAACATTAAAATATGCATTCCTTTCTTTGTCAGTATGCATTACATTAGTCAGTCTCTGCCTCTTTCAAAGCCAATCAGTTTTAGCTGTAAGTGCTAATTAGCAAATGTTAGCATGCCAAACTAAGTAAATTGATTGTAAACGTTATACCTGCTAAAAGAGGCCATGTTAGCATGCTGACGTTAGCACTTAGCTCAAAGAACATGGCTGTAGAGTAGAGTCTTAGTCTTGTTTATATTTTAAATAGTATTGAAACGTCAAGTTAATTTATCATTTAGTTAATGATCATGTGTTGCAGCCCTAATTTTCTAACATTATAGTTTTAAAAGGAAAAGTCCACTATGTCCAAAGGTTAGCAGTGTCATTGTGAGCATGTTAGCATGCAGATATTAGCATTTAGCTCAAGGTAAATGCTAGCATGGCAGTAAACTTGTTATTTTCTCCTTCCACTTTGTCTTTGATGTCTCTAGGTTTTGTAGTCTTTTAGACGGGTTGAAAGGTTGTTGGTAAAGATGCTGCGTTTGGGATTATGGATGTACCGTCTGTTGAGCTACGAGTCTGTACAACGTCAAGTGACAACTACTGTGTCTGCTTTGTTTTTATTTAATTCCCTGCATCACCACTCTGCTCTGCTTTACTTGGCTCTGCTCTCTTCTCCTGGGCACTGCTCTGCTGTGATTTATCTTGTGCTATGGAAGAACCTTTTAACACTATTACTTCAAACTCCCTTAAACACTTATTTATCTTGTTCCTCCTCCAGATAACTAATAAGAGTCCACTTCCTGGTTGGATCGGAGCTGACATTCTGCTGAAGTCTGCCAAAATGTTTATGCAGCTGCTTTCAATACTTTATACTTTCCATGATGGAGGGAGCACTTAATAATGTTCAGTTCCAGCTGAGGTAGCTCCTCTGTTGGTGCAACTCATACGAAAGCACTTCACATTTACATGCAGTATCAAAAGGACCCATAATAATCCCATTTAAGACCTGAATCAAATTCACTGGAAATTTAACTGATGATTTAGCCGAATAATCTGCCGCTATGACTCATTTCCTTGTACTCTAAATGAACTGATTTCCTGAAAGCTCAAGCAGCGGAGAAAATAAATGCAGCATATCTGGTTAGAGGATGAGGATAAAGCACAAGAGAGAGAGAAACGGGCAGATGAAGAGGAGGAGAAGCTGGAGAAAAAGGGGGACAAAGAGGAGGAGGAAGACTACAGTACAGTACAGGGGCGGGGGGGCGTATGTGCGCAACACAAAGACCTCCTTAGTGGAGGTTCGACGCAGAATAAAGTAAGGGAGACGGTGCATTTAAGGACAGAGAGGGAGGGTTGAGGAGGAATGAGGAAGAAGATGCCTTGGAGAAGAAGTAAAAGGCGAGGACAGTGTGGGTATGTAGAGGAGCTGGGGGGGGGGGTAAAGAGTACTGATGGTGGAGCAGTTTCCTGAGGAAATACCAGAGACTCTCTCAGACACAAGATATGGACTGCAGCCCATTTCAACACATTTATATTCACACTGTATTCTAGATCATTTTCAGGTTACACGCTTACTAAGGATAATCTGTTTATGAATTCATGCATTACCAAAGAAACCAACCTCATGGAGATCAGGAAAATATACGTGCACGTGACTGAACACCAGGTAGACTACATTAGGTTTATTAGAGAAATAAGCTCATGAGTTGCTCAAATGCAAACACAAATGCAACTAAATGCTGACAACATCAGGATATAGTCGTGCGTTGAAGTACAGTTAATGGAGATTAATGCAGTTAATATAACATTTGGCTAGAGTTGGAAAGTCACATCAATAAACCTGAGCTGTAATGCTTAGACTGGAGAGCAGCTGATAGACCTACAAGTCAAGGAGCTAAATTCTGCAGCTCTGTAATCGATTCATCTTTCTACAACATTCCCTAAAATGCGAGCCTAATGAGCCAGGATTATTTTTAGGGAAAATAATTACATTTTTGACAATCTCTCTTTTGTGCCAGAACAATGCGATTCAGGGTGTTGGTGCCCAGTGGTTTGCAAGTCTGTTCATCTCCACCAGCGCAACAATTGTCAATTTCACGGCAGATAAATTCCTCCATTGAGACGGCGAACAGCATCAAAGCTCTATTTTCATCCTTATCGTATCACTTTGAAGGCATAACAGGGTTATGTGCTGCCTGACGGTGTGCCTTCATATAATAATGGATAAAAATGAATAATAAAAATAAAACATAAAAATTACAGCTACATGCCAGATGTGAAGAAGACTCAGAAGTGATTTCAGACGAAGCCTGCATACCAGTGCATTTCGATTATCCTTGAATGATGTACAAAGTACAACATGTGTTTTAAACTATATTAAGTGGAAATGATATCACCAATTTCCGCCACAATTAGCACATATATGCAGGGTTTTTTAAAGATAGACTCCTCCTCCATTGCCAGAGAATGAGTATTCTTTTCTGGGTTTTTCTGGTGTGTCACGTTCGACTTCACGATTGGCCAGATAACAGGGTTAGTAAACAATGAAAAGGTTTTGGTGGTTACTTCTTTTTTTATTTCTGTTACCTATTCAGTCTCTCTTTCCAACTCGGTGCAGACTAATTTAGAACAATGTTCGAGAGCTGCTTGGACAAGGACAGAATTCTTTGCTGAGATGTCAAAGAGCCAATGTCATGAGTCAAAGACAAATAACAATTTGACCTGATGATGGTGCAAGATGGAAATTCAGTGGACGCCAAAGTCATTACAATACAGTACATCCTGAGACAAACATGATGAACTTCACAAATGTATACCAAATATTATGGCAATTCATCCAATAGTTGTCAAGATGACCATAACCATGCAAAACCAAAAAAGCAGGGGATCAGCGGAGTTGACAGGATTCATCTTCTGGGGAGCATGAATGTCTGAACAACTTTTCAAGCAACCCATCTAATAGATGTTGAAATATTTCTGGACCAAAGTGGGGGGCATATCAACCAACACGACCATCCCCAAAGCCATGCAGCTGAAATGGCTAAAAAAAATAATAGTTTTCGCATTGCTTCTTTCAATTGAATAAAACCAAAAAAATAAACATGGCACGGGATCTCTTAACAGTCAATTGGCTCAGAGGTGCGATAATGGATGCGGACATTAAAGCTGTGCAGCTGGACAGGTGTGTTGCCTGTGAACTCGGCTCGACCGTAGATCAAACAAACAGCCCGGCATTTCTAGTATGAATAAACAACAGGCTAGAAAACACACTGTGCTTTGACATCTTTAGCTCCTCTGGCTTGGTGTCACAGTACAAAGCATCACAGTCTGTTAGCTAACTTACTAAAGCATAACAAGGCATGACTTGGCTCTGAACACAGCCCCACTGTGACTAAATGTAATATAGTGTGGAAAATCAAAGAAACACAAGGAATCACATGCCTCTCCCTCTCAGCATCCACGCCTTGCCTTTGACACAAAACTAGCTTATTTATATTACTTTAATACATAAATGCTCTCGACTGTAGCTTCATTGTGTCTTGGGTATCTTTATAAAGAGCGCTGGCTGTGTCTGGCCTCATTGTGAAACATGAACAGTGTCCGGAGCAAACAGAGACACTGGCTGTGATCCAGTCAGACCTTGGCGCAATCAAACCGTGGGGAGACGAAAGCATTAAAGAAGTCTCTTATTGATCGGACCTTTAAAACACAAACACTGAGCTGTTTCCATTTGTCTTTGCACAACAAAACCTTGGTACATTATATAAACCCAGCTGTGCCCCCTCCCTCCCTCCCCCCCCTTTCCTCTGTGTCTGGACCTGACTCGTGGTCAGTGAGTATCGAGGTTTGGCTTTTTCTGAGATCTCTGCAATATGTCACTGTTTTTACATTTCTTAGAAAACGAAGACTGCGGTAATGTAACGAGAAATAATTAACGCGGATAGGCACCAGAATGAAAGCAGAAAAGTCGTCAGAGAGGAATGAATGGGAGAAAAAAAGAATGAATTAAGCAGTGCTGCCTGCATCTCTTCCCCTCGCTCTGCTCCCTCCTCCTCCCTTTTCTGTTCTCATCTTTCTCCCCCTCTTCCTCACATGATGTGGTCTCTGCTGTCTTCACCAGCACTCCCCTTTCTTTGTGCATCGCCCTCTCTCTTCTGCAGCTGAATTTGTACCAATTTTCATTTTGTGATACCACAGTATCCTCGACAGCCAAAAAGAAAGAAAATGTTTCCCGTCTCATCAAGGTCATTTCTGTTCTGCTGCTACATGCTGGTAACGCAGGTGAACAGCTCATGCGCTGGCCAACCAGAAGCTGAGCCACGATTCACTTGCTTATTCCAGCGCGCTGTGTCACTCTGAGGGGTGAAGCCGCCTTTATCTCACTGTTATTAGAAGGGCAACATACACGGTGATAAGAGTGTGAAGAAAGGTTAAGCACAAACCCAAGCGTTGCTTTGAAAGGAGTGGTGCTGCTTGGTTGTAAAGGATTAACAAAGAACAACATGGCACACTATGGACACAAAGTAATAATATTACTGCTTCAAAGCAAAAATGTTTAAAACCTGAGGAGTGTTTAACAATAAGAGAGGTGGCATAAAATGAAGACCTCTCAAAGAGTAGCAGTGAAGGAGTGAAAGGACAAATAAACACAATTTAGTGACTGTTTATGCAGCTTTATGGTGGAACAGAATAGTTATAATGCGTTAAGTCCCGTTTTACACTTTAATGAACCGATAGCTGGCAGAAAATCTCAAAACTTGCCCAACATATTTCAATTCAATTTGGTGCAAACTGATTAGATTTTGATGCAGATTGCATCCCCCATGTAATGTGTCAATTATGAAGCACTTTGTTTTTCCGAATAACTCCTCAACGGTTAAGAGAAAAGAGCTAAAGCGATTATTCTATTGAATTGAATAGTCAACCAACAGAAAATCAATCAGTAGCGCTGTTTTTTTTTGTTTTTTTTTTAAAACAAGCAAATCGTTACAGCCGTTTAATTTAAGCAACAAAGGCCGATATTTTCTGGTTTTAGCTTCTCAAATGGTAAGATTTCTTGTTTTTCTGTGTTTTATACTATTTTAAATTGCATATCGTTGGATTTTTGGACTGTTGGTTGGACAAGAAAAAATATTTAAAAAAACATCAGTTTTTAGATTTCAAAGCTTGTGATGGAGATTTTTCACTTATTTTGAACAATTTATAGACTAAACAATAATCCAAAAAATCCACACTCCTCCTTGCATTTACGCTCAAAATATTCCCAAAGTATAGTATTCTCTTATTATTGTTATTGTTGTTATCTACGGATTTAACAATTACAAACGGATAGAATAAATAATAATAATATAATGTCGCACAAGAAAGAATGTCTCACACACAGCCTTTCTTGTATGTATCAGACTTGGTTGTGACAGGTAGTGTGTGTGTGTTTGCTTTTCACCTGCAGTGACTGCTAACACCACTGTGTGACACCGTGTCATATTCTCATGGTTGATATCACACTCACACACACACACACACACTGCTGTGCTCACGAGGGTGACTGTCACCACATCACAGGGGTAGCAGCTGACCCACACACACACACACACACACACACACACACACACACACACACACACACACACACACAGACACACACACACACACACACACACACACACACACACACACACCCTTTGTCCGCCTCCCTATCCTCCGCCTTTGTCTCACTATGACCATTTCTCTTAAAGCACATTCCCTCCTTTTCTCCTGATTAGTCTTCATTCCCTGAATCGCTCTTTCCCCCTTCTCCCTCCATCTCTCTCCACATAGAAGTAGGGCACAGTGGCTCAACTGTTTATAGCAATGCAGCTGTGAGCGGAGAGAGAGAGAGAGAGAGAGAGAGAGAGAGAGAGAGAGAGAGAGAGACAGAGACAGAGACAGAGAGAGAGAGAGAGAGAGACAGAGAGAGAGAGAAGAAGCAGGAATAAAGTGCACACACAGTAACGTGCAGCCCAGGTCAATATTTGCGTTTATGACGGGATGATCAGCATGATCGAGATCTTATTTACAGCAAACACACATACACGGGCCACAGATCATTAGATATTTTTATTACTTTGTCTCAGTGTTTAATCATTAACCCATCCAACAGGTTCGCAGCAGTGATAAACTGTCCTTTTCCACCTTTAAATACCAGAAAAAAGGGTTTGAAAACTACGTGTGAGTAAGTGTACTTCGTTCTTAGTGTAAAAAAAACAAACAGTTTCCTGGCAGATTATTTATTGGTTTAAGTATCTTAATAAGATCAATGTCTTGCACTAGAATGAAAACTGGGACACACAAATATTCAAATGTAATCCCCTAGACTTGGGGGAAACTGAATTCCAGCCCATGCGGCCAAAGCCTTCCTTTTCACCAAAACGAGTAAATACATAGACAACACTCTGAGGAAACAGCAGTAGCATTCAACATGTCAGTCTGAAACTGTAATAATAGTGATGCTAGTGATAAACATTATTAAAATGTTGAACTGTTCATCGTCTGTAAAGAGACTGTGTATCCTTCGTAATAATATCAGAGTAGTAAGTGAGTAATAACAGAGTAGTAGGACTAGTTCTACTCCTACAGCATTGTACATTCATCCAAAACCCAAATTAAGCCACACTTGAGCTGCTACAGAACAATTGAGAGAGAAATGGCTTCTTAAAGCTGCAATAAAACCCCGAGCTGCATCAGTAATTATCCTCTAGAACTAATTTCATTTCATTTCTTTCATGAGCTAAAGTAGATCAGTCACTTTCTGCTATCGCTGTCATCTTGCGGAAAATTGACTTTGCCTTTACTTTGGTCTTTTATTCTTCCACTTAAAATGTTCCTTTAACTGAGCGCTGATGTTGTGTAACCACTATTGTGAGATAACATCAGCGGTTGTAGAGATGTCTGGCTAATGTGTGCCACATGGTCATGTACCAAAGGAGAGTGGCGTGACAACCCATGAGGAGCCTCTTACAAGTCATTTTAAAGTCCACCTCCGCTCAGAGATGTGTTTTGCTTATTGTCACTTCACTTGTCTGGTGTTTGAGCTTCACTGTGTTTGACACTAGAAGGCTGCTGAAAGTTTCTCTGTCTTGCTTTGAATCTCAGTTTAAGACGCGTTTGTGCGAGCAGAACATTTGTGACATCGAGACTAGCATCGAAGCCAATCATGATTGAGTGACGTGGCATCTTGAAGCCTCCAGCATACAAACGCTACGAATGTCCAGTAGTTCAACTTTTGATATGAACAGTATTCATAGATTCTTTCCAATGACAGATAAGGAGTGGAAGTAATTATCTATTATTGAAGGCAGATTATTTATCTTATAGATTTCGGGCCATTTAGTGTAAATGCTGAAGCAACAAAGCAAGAACTTAAAAAGAAAGTAGTTCTCCAAACATACACACATGACAGCATCACTACATGATCTTACTGTTAATTAGAGCTGGGCGATCAATTGATTTCATCAATTCATTTAAGGTTTAGGACGACATTTAAAAATCTAAAATCGATTTTTACTTGAACTATGGTTAAGTCACCGCTTCCCTGAGCTCCTGCAGTTCATAGTAACTGTGAGAGTTTTCTTCAGTGTCCAACCGCTGTCTGCTGTAAGTTTGTCTCAAGTCTGCGGCAAATAAAAGCAGCAGCCGACTCATTTATTCAGGCTGAGTGGGAGAAGTGTGTTGCACAGGACAGCGGCAGCCCTAACACACCTGCTACAAACCAGGTAACATTAGTGGAATCATTTCAATGTGAGAAATGAAAACGCTGGAACTTCACAAATAAAGTGAAGTTAGGTGAAAAGTTAGGTTTGCAACTTTATTAATCCCAGTAGGGGAATTCATCTTTGTGCCTTTGATTATCAATCGCATTGTTAAAATAAAAACAAAAATGTATTTGACTCATTCCTTCTTCTTCTGTGGGCCTAGTTCGTTTTTAAGAAAGAAAAACAAAATCGGCTAAAAATCGTAAATCAGGTGTGGTGTGAAAAAAGATCACCCAGCCCTGCTGTTAATCAGACTAAGGATACTTGCCACTGTATCAGCATGTACACAACTAAAAACAGAAAGTTACTTTAAACTAGGCACGTTCCCCATTAATCATTTTCTTTAAAGGCCACTGATGTACGATTTTAAAGTTCCCCTGTGAAGCTCTTGACCACTAGTAGCGCTATAGAGTAATGTTTTCAAGAGTGAATCACTGTTTTGTCTACATCATGCACAGGGACGTGCATGTACGCAGGAATGCCATTCACAACCACCGTTTTCACACTTCTCCGCTGAGCGGCGGTCGGCGCCAGTAACACGCAAAGAAGAGTAGCAATGCAGAAGAAAAGCTAGCAAACATAATACATGGTTTAAAAAGATTTAGAAAAATTAGGTTTGCAAATGTTTTATGAGAAACGCATTCAACAGGGATCGTTAGACCTCGGTGAGAAACACTGAATGTAAACAAAACGTTTAAAACACAGAAGAGCACCTTTAAGTTTTTCTGGCCTGGAGGCTAATGAGTATAAGGTTTAAGAACATACTTTAAGTTTAGCACTGACAGCTGATATTTGCAGTCAGACGACTCTTAATGAGGAAACTAATTCATCTTGTTGCAGGAGCTCATGAATCATGAGCCAGATAGAGCCACTTAGCAATGAGGGATGAATTACACAGCCGGAATATTAACATTTCTCTGCAAATACACACACGTATGCAACACAATACTGCACACAAAGAGAAGTGCATGGTTAACAGTCTCTCACACGAATACTGCCTGTACATCTAGAGGTCACAGACAATCATGGATGCACACACACACACACACACACACACACACACACACACACACACACAC
>CALSCE010010644.1:12708983-12751464 GCA_943593645.1 Bovichtus variegatus | reverse complement strand
CACACACACACACACACACACACACACACACACACACACACACACACGTTGAATGCAAGTATATTTACTCAAGTACTGTACTGAAATTATTTTAATTGTTGATTACTATTTTGACATACTTGTACTTTATTGTACTTTTTAGACTCTACTACATTTGTTAGACAGCTGTATTTATTTACTTAAATATGTACTGTAAGTACATTTTGCTGATAATACTTCCGTGCTTTAACTGAAGTAACATTTTGAATGCAGGACTTTTATTTGTAATGGAGTATTTTTAGACTGTGGTATTTCTACTTTTACTTCAGTAAAAGGATCTGAATACTTCTTCCAACACAGATTTTAAGAAAGACAATATGTTCTGGCTGTGTTTCAATCAATCAAAATCACATTTTCACACGCTACATTGTGCAGAGCATCATGGCAGGTCAAAGAATTCCATCTACGCCCCAGCTCACTCCACAACAAAAGTCACTTTTAATGCGTGTGAGTCAGTCCACTCAGTTTAACAACAACAACCCCCAGGACATACCCTACGACCTCCTTAAACTGTCTAATCTGTGACCTCCCATAGGATACCAGCAAGCATCCACCCCATTAAAGTGTCCTCAGGTAAGAAATCCTCCGCTGACCCCAAGTTCAGACGTCCCTCCACAGGGACCCAAAGACAAAAGTACTGTATCACATTAACATCCCCTAATGAAATGTTTACCTGAGTGAAAATACAGCACGAGGAGCACTTTGAAAACTACATGATGAACAAAAATGGGATTCAATATATGCATAGACAGACAGAGAGACAGTAGTGTTCAAGGAATATAGAAGCAGAAAGAAGGACAAAATGAGTGAAAAGTACAAATAAACATTTGTCACCAACCTGCCAGACTGTCCAGTGTGTGTCTGTGTTGTCCGGGGGCCAGCCCAACAAACACCACCTCCTTCCTGAAATGACCGATCCCTGAGAATGGCAGCAGCAGATCCCGCCCACCCAGCAGCTCAACCAATGACGACTCGACCTCAGCCAGGACGGTTGCCGCCCTATAAGGATATATACACATGAATGAACACAACACACACACACACACACACACACTCACAACTTAATCCTCTCTTTCCCTCCCTCTCATATTACATAACGAGAGAATCTAGTGATTACTAATGACACAATCTTCTACTTAAGATTAAGCATCAGTATCATCACATAACATGGCTGGCACATTCACAAGCTGCATTGAGTTGTGTCACGGAAAAAAACATGAAATGTTCGCCTGAGAACTTCAGAATATGAAGTGTACTTTTTTCTTTTTACCACATTTTCGATGTGAGAAATAGTTCATATTTCTTTAAATTTACCTAAAATATACTACAAATTAGTGGCATGTTTTCTCATTGATGGAACTAGTTTGGTTAGCAAAGTCTGTCGTTCCACGGGCCATTTTACCATTACAAATGAAAAATAATGCGATGATTAACTTAAGTGGGACAGTATGGCCATTCACGTGACACATTTTAAAGGATGAAAAGGGATGAAACTAATGTCAGAATGAGCAAGTTTTAAAGGAGACATTGTATTAATTGGAATGAAAGCCTCAGACTACATTCTAGCCTCAGGGACTGTCCTCCTGCAGCAGTGCTTTTCTCATTATTAGAATCCAAACCTAAAACATTTATAGCCCTATCCAACAGTTTTCCTGGAAGTGCTGAGAGGAAGAGATAAGACAAAAGCAGCATCTAATGTGACATGCTGAAAATGTCCCTGCAGAACCCTGCATCCCAAGCAGTAACTCGAGTCCGTACATTCACCTTGTTCGGCTTTCTGATGTTGTGATAATGTACAGCATCACAGAGACTGAATGGGATAGCACGATTAAATATGGTTGTAGCAGTAAACTAATTTGAGTGGTACTCTGTCTGATTGAAGTTCAGTGTTTGAGCTGTAGTGTGTGTTATAACCTGGGAGAGCAAGTCACTGCAGAACTATAATCGCAGCACAGGTCTGTGTGTGTTGTATTCATCTGCATGTGTGAGTAAAGTAACGTAAGAGAGGGACAAATCAATATTGCAATATATACTGTAGGGTCTTCTGCAATCACTTGTATTGATACAGTAGCACAAGTATTGGAATACATTTTGTTTGAATATTTGTTTTAACTTTTAACCGTTCCACTTTCTGGTGGCTCAGCCTTTCCCAGTTAATGGGCTGTTTGACATTCAAATAATGACTCGAATGTTGTGCAGTTTGGTACACAGCGTTTCATCTCCGCTGACTTGCAAAATCAGTAAAACTGAAAGCTCTTCATAATACATGATCCCTGCTTTAAAAATAATTATAATAATGTTGGCGAATTACAGGATACATTTTCCTATTCAGTTGCAGAGAAAATGTGATGTATTGTACATAAGTGTCTTGTAAAGTATTGTGTTTCAAGGAATTAATATTGTTCATTCACCAATCAGAGGCTTTAACCCGCCCCCTGACTTTTGATGGATGAAATTGACAGATTTATATATTTCACTGCAGCAATTAACACTATGGATAAGTGAATGTATATATAAATAAATAAAATGACAAATACATTTATTTTCTATACTATATATAAGAAACCCTCCATGGATCGTCTGTGCACAGCATCATCATTAAGCTTATTACTAACACCTGCGCTTTTCGAGTCAAAATTTCTGCTTTGTAAAAGCGTTATTGTCTGGAATTAATTTACTGTGTCATAGCTTTTAACATTTAAAATTGCAGCGCTTTGTCCCAAAAATGTTGAAGCCACAATTAATGACTTCAGTTATTTCCTCCCCCCCCTTTATTTTTGTTCTCTATGACATTTTAGTGATGTGATAGTGTGTATAAATATTGCTGAGCCAATTAGGGACCAGCATGCGCATCAATATGCCGTGCGTGTGCCGAGTCTGTTTGAATGTGTGTGTTTATGTGTGCAGGTGCATGCACTCACAGGTCTACTTGCTCCTGACTGGCGAGATGAGTGACTAATAGCGTGATGTGGAGAGTTGGGACAGGGATCATGGCTTTGGCCAATCGGGGCTCCTGCTGAAGCACTGCCTCTTGGACCCGGATCACGGCTGAGCTGATCTGTCATTGGATAGATTTACATTCAATCAGCAGCAGCCCGCCGATGCTGTCACATACAGTGACTGTTTGTTCCCTCTCGCCCTTCACCGCCACTCCTCTCTTTCCAAGAACTAGCTTGGTATGGATGGGGGAAGATTGAAAGGAGGGCAACTTCTGCAGTTCATCGTCACAGATGAGACGTCAATAGATGATGACCAAGAGGTACATCGATGTTCATTCAGAGGAGCCTTTTTGTCAATAAGCATTACGATTTCAGTGTCATCATCCGTCAGGTAATTGAATCTTGAAATTTTTTCTGTAAGAGATTTTCTGCCATTATAGATTAAGCTACACTCACCATGACCAAGTCTCAAAACACTAACTTATCAATAGTCTATTAGAAGGACAGATTAAAGTCTTCTCTACGAACAGAGAATTTTCTTTAAGGATCACACCAGTGGTTTTGTATGTTTTAGCCAATTTAATACAAATATTTATCAATTTACTGCCAACACCAAAGCATATCATGGCCTTTAGACTTGCGAATGCTCTTTTACAACCTTCTATGCAGTCACAAATTTCAATTTATTTAGTAGTGTGGTGATGAACAAAGACTTGAAACCTGCTTAAAATACAGACAATCAATCGGACTGAAAATGACGATACGTTGAATTTCTTTTGTGAAAATGATGAGATGGAAGCACAGGTTCTTTTGGAAAGTCTTCTGATTGAATTGCAAACAAACATGAATGTTGTGGAAGTGACATTGTGAATCTGGCATGAAACCATTGAGCGATTAGCCTGTCAACATTTTTGAAAGATAATCTGCAATTTTGTAATAAATGGGACACAAGCAGCCATTTCTTACCTGTGTGTTAGTGATGGGGATGGACACAAAGTAGTTGGGTCGCTGGCTCTCCTTATTTTTCTTCTTCTTCTCTGCAGCCTCTTCGCTGTCTAATCGCCCTCCAATGTCTCCTCTCTTCCTCTTCCTCTTCTTCTTAGTTGACGCTGGGCTGGAGACTAGAGAGAAAGGGAAGGCATACTTTCCATTACAATAAAACCTAAAGGTTGTACAGTTATAAACATTATATCAACATATATACACACATCCGAGCTCTATCCATGTAGAGGGGCTGGTAAGACAAAACGGAAACTGTGACATTAAATTGTCCAAAGTATCAGCTGACTTGAGCTGTTTCATCCATTTCCTCTTCTCCCTCCTCATCTTCCTCTTCATTTTCTTCTCACTTGAGATACATTTCCATACAACAAACACACAAAGCAGAGCACTCGTACACATTGGGTAAATTGGGATGGTTCAGAAACACAGAAAACCTCCTTACTTGTCACATGTGGCTATTTCCCTGAAATATTGATGAGGTTCACGAAAAAGACAATTATACAGCCAGTGTGCTTTACTTAAGCCTTTGGAAAGGAGCTGACAATTAAATAAAAAAGGAATATATTATAAATTATAAGTGATTTAATTGGCTAAAATATGCAACAGCAAAAAAAACTGGTAATGCGAGCAAAGAATGTCATGACTTGACTGCTGGAGGTGCAAATTCTCTTTTGAATTAAACAAGCAAAGAAGATAAATGTTATATGTCGTATTAGGACGTTTTATTGGAAATGTTAACAGTTGAGGTGAGCATAGTCCATGCTATTGACTGTGCTACATTTGGTCCTGCAGGCCTGTCAAATGTTGCGTAGTGACAAGGTGGAAAAAGCCACTTGAAAGTAAAGTGAAGATGGCCTGAGGATACTCAAACAGAAGCAGAGAGTGAGGCAGATCCTTTAGCTACACCTCTTTGTGAGGGTGAGTTGCACAAAGGTATACTTGAAACAGGAAAATATCAGGTGGAGCAACATAATAAACCCCTGATGTCTGTTAAGCTACATGCAAACATTACCCCTATGTTTAACTTTCAAGTGCTGCAAAAGACAATGCAAGATGTTTCTATTTTGAATTCCACCATGAGTTCACCAGTCACTACTGTTTTATCATCCTGTCACACAATGCTGCCATACGACTTTTATTGCTCACATATGATATTTAAACTATTAAAATCAGCGAGGCGTTGTAGTGCTTTGGCCTCAGTCTTGAAGGGCTGCTATAAGTTTTGCAAGCCACTAGATGTCACTGTACTGTCAAATCTTTTTTTTTTTTTTTTAAACGCATAAACACAAAGAAGCCCCAAAGATTCATAAGGCTTCATCCGCCCATTACTAGTGTAACCTTCATCCAACCCATTCATCCATCCATCTGGTACAAAGTGGCACTGTGCAGTTGGGTTTTTCAAGCGTACCTAGTGAAAGAGTTAAACAGGTGCTGATTACATTCTTGTCAAACCTAGTCAGCATCTCGGGCAGTCTGTTGTACTCACCTGACACTGTGGAGCCTCCGGGGCGTTGCTGGACCTCCTCCTCCTCATCATCATCATCCTCATCTGAGGCAATCACAGTGGTCTCTTTGCCATAGGATATACTGGCTGGCTGCATATCACACACTGTTAGCTGATACTGACAGGACTGTGCCTAAAGCAGGGAGGAATTATATAACCAGGTCACAACCATCATCATCATATTGTTTTTTTTTGTTGCAAACTGAGGTAAGGACAGCACGAGAGATTTTCATTTCATTACCTTAAGTCCAAACCGGTGTGCAGATGGCTTCAGCGCGCTGACGTAACCACAGTGACCGGTAGATAAAGTAGGCAGTCTGCGAAATGATAATAGTTCAGTGACAGCGAAAACCTTATATGAACGAACTGTTTTTGAGCACGTCAATCTAACGGGACTCAACAGGACGCGGCCGAGGAGCATGACACACAAGCAAGGGTGACAAACTTCTGCTGACGCACCAAGTTACTGGTGTTAACAGCTGGATAGTTGAACAGACATTACAGCTAACTAATAGCTAACCTAGCTGCAAAAACAGAGTATATTAGCCTATAACTGTCCTCGGGATAGTTACGGACGTGAAGCCTCCAGAGACGGACTTTTCCTCCCTGTAGCTAACACCTTTTGAAATGAATCAAACTGCCATGCTGCAGAACATCTGTTGCGCTAGCTAACTGTTAGCTAACTGTGGTGCTGTTAATTAGCCCAACTAACCGGAATATAACTTTTGCTAACATGTCATTATGGTGTTGGTGCAGAAAGCTCGTCGGTGGCAATCTTTGCCATGGAAAAAAATTCCAAAAAAACAAACTGGAAATAATATTTATCTCCACAGCACGCGCTATCTGACTGCCGACTGGAAGCGGTTTCTGTTTGTAAACAATGTCACTTCCGGCCTGGTTTTTCAGAGCAAAAGAGCTTTTCTCTTTCCGTAATAAAAGCATCGGGCACTTGCACTATTAAAACATTTGGACATAAGTAATATTAACTTTAAGTGTTTTAATAAGTTTTAGTAAATGCGTACATCTAACCCCACATGCTGGAATTTATTTACACAAATTCAACATTGAACAATTGAGCTGTAAATACTACTGCATATACAATAGTATTTCAAACATTCCTGCATCGGTATTTAGACACCTCAGTAAGATATATCCCAGGCAATACAGAAATAAACTAAGTAAAATAATTTACTAATTTGATAATGCATGGATCTTAAATGTTTTGGTTTAAATGCTAGAATGTGTATAAAAGTGTTTTGACTTAAAATAATAATTATGAGTAGTGAGGTGAACTGTGCCTAATTCAACTGATAAAAACAAATACAAAATCCAATCTTTAATTAGCAGTGATCATTATTATTATATTGAGTTAATCAAAGTGAATTTGGATCCACATTATTCTTACACTGTGTACATCAAAATAATGCATGAGCCAGGTTCATGGCATTCAGTCATATACTATATATATATATATATATATATATATATATATATATATATATATATTATGCCATCAAAAACAAGGACCACGGACAATATGATTACACCCATGATTGCAGTTTATTGAAATTATTAAGTATATTAATCTTCACACCTTACATAACATATCACATAACATAACTTTACAATAAGTAGTGATGGCGAGATGAAGCTTCTTGTAGCATTGAAGCTTTCCAGCAAATTGGTTCGCAAAAGGGTTAATTTCTCGAGCTTTCATGCGCACACAAAACTACGGTTAAAGGGTGAAAAACAGGCAGATATCGTCTCTCAACCTTGTAATCTTTCATAGTGTATTTTGCACCAGTAAAGGCTTGGGGGAAAAAAACAAACATATGTAACCTTTTATTGTAAATCCATGTAATCCATTTATATCAATGTAGTGTCTATTTTTTTGTAAATATATAAGGATTGTATAACATAACTGTGTCATGAAACTAGTTGTCTCATGAGTAATGTATACAATATGTGTAAATAAAATTATTTGGGCAATAATTTTATCATAATATAATGATACTGACATTATTATCACATAATAAATGGCAGCAAGAGTAATATTAGTTTGGCAATGGTTTAACCGATCTGAGCCAGTCACGTGGTATTGACAGGCAGCGAGGCTTCGAATGACATCAATGACGTCATTGATCAAAAACGATACAAGCATTGTAGGAAATGCATTTTATTACAACATTAGTCTGATGGTCAATGGCAGCTCAAATACTCAAATCAACATTTGTTTTCTTAGATCTATGAAATCTGACTAATAAGATTTAGTTTTTTTAAGTATTGAAAATCTGCCAAAACACACGCAACATGATGCAGAAATTCAAAAGCAGGAAATGAGCAGAGAACTCTTAGTTGAATACTGACATCACTTGACCACAATCAGTAGCTGATCTAACTTTATCAAGGAGGTTAAATTAATGTTTTCTGCAATTAGTTAATGGTCTAAATCAATCAGATGTTGATGTTATTTTTTTCCATTACATATCGTTTTACTTGTGATGTGAACGGAAATAATACCATCGTTGCCACGACCAACACTGCAAAATTCTAATAAACACGCTGAAAACCAGATCTACCTCTGTAGTTACGCAGATATACAACTTTTAGAAGCAGTACTGGAAGTCCTACACAGGGCATTTCCAATGTTATCTGTACTTATCGGAACGGAACGCTCCATTAATTCTTTTTGTATCATGGAAACAGCTGTATTGTTTTGGTCACACTTAATTAATCCTTTTTTCGTCTCGTGGTAGAAAATGTTGACAACCAACACAACGTTAGTGACAGGCCATGTTTTCATATCTGGCATGTACTTGGCCTCACGCATGTGGTGCATCAACACCAGAATGACAGGTTTATCATCTGAGGACACAAACAGAGAGGAGGGAGAATGAGAAGGTTAGGGTTGAAAATTGTAGCTTGGAGCTTAAATTTATAAGGTTTGGTGTGTTCTCTTTTACCAATACATCAATTTGTTGATAACTTAACTTTGCTTATACAAATCGCAAACAAATGATATGCCATTTCCATTTCAGTATGAAGAGGCTAAAAAATCTTTCCCTTACCTTTAACATCACTCATGGCTGCCTCAATATCTGACCCAACGCGTGAACTGATTGGGCAGAAGACAAGATTGATCTTGTGGTCGTCTTTGCTTTCATGAAGCCGAATGTGAATCTGACTCTTCACTTTCTCCATCAGCTGTTCATGTACACCAAAGGTTTCACCACCGACAACCATCTGGTACGTCAAGGCTATAGAGAGAAGCATGGATGTGCATATTACACAGACTTATACATTTACAAACATTTAGAGAGCCTACAATTAGAATACAATTATTCTTTTTGCTATGTAAAGCTTTCAAAACATCTTTTTATAAACTTAACCTAAAGTTCATATTCATTTTGTCAGTTTGTCAAAGTCCCAAAAACTTGGAACTTGATTTCAAGCAGCTGCTGCACAAAAAAAGTACAAAGTCAGATATGATTCCCCAACACACTCTTTCAATTTTAGTATTGAAAAGTCATTGAAGTATTTTTAATTTGTTGATAGAAGGCCTACAAGGTGGGAAACTAAACATTTGAAGCTCAAACTATTTTCAAACCTCATTAATGTAAAAGAGCGCTTTATATTTTCAGTTATAATAGAATCTGAAAGTGGATACTACAAATGACATGTGTGTGGCACCACACAATCATATATGTCATGAAAGTGTGAAGAGGAGGAAAGTTAGTTACTTTGTGGCCCTTGTGGATGTCTAATAGTTTGGACAGTAAAGACCATTTTACAACTGGCGTATGAGTTAACTGTACCTGGCAAGTCACATAAAATGGCATACATGTACTTACTAACTCAAAATCTTATAGTTTATCATTTAAAAATCAACTCCAAAAGTGACCTTTTTGAGGTATAACCTCAAAGTGAATACTAATTAAACACGTCATAAGAGTATGAAGTGGATGAAAGTCAGATTCACCTCGTTCCCCTTGTCGATGGACGCTGGTTTGGTCATTGTTGGCCTTCACTGCATCACTAGAGGATGAGGTACTTGTGTTTGACCCTGTCAGGAAAAGAACATAATGCAATTACTGACTCCAAAAATATAAACCAATAAGTGAACCATGAATTTAGAATATTTTATTACAGATATGCGTTTCCAGGGTGAAGAACAAACCTCCAGTTCCACGTTACATACAAGTTTTGGTTTTGTAAGGATCTATCTCACTTTTGGAAAGTGGTAGTCCTTATTGACAAAGATCTTGAATTGTATAGTGCCATACACCCTAGTGTGTTGCTCCTGAGACTCCTGTGACTGTCTCTCACAATACCTCAGGTGTGTTTATCTCGATGTTGTGAGTATGAAACTTTCAGTGACGAGAATGCATGACGCTAAAGAGGAAACTAGCTTATCCTGGACAAGAGCCTTAAGTAAAATCCAAGAATTTGTGTAGCCTTATTGTATCATGAATGCTCCCCATGTGACTTTTTTTTCTTTTTTTTTTCTCCTTTTTCTCCCTTCTTTTTCCTTTTTCTCTCCCTCTCTTTGTCATCCGAACACACATTCCCCGGAGCATTACATGGAGATACATTTGGGGGGTGAGAGGTGGGCGTCGCCATTAGCTGTTTTTTGTTGTTTTCCTTTTTTTTAATTAATGCTTTGTCAACTATTAATGCAACTTTGTGCTCCTAGTTTCAATGCTTATCATGAATCTTAATAAACATGTTAGATGTCTGCATTTTACTACGTGTCCACAAACAACCTGAGTGTCCAAATAAAAACATGTCAAAGATTTGAATCTGCTTTGATTCCTCAGATTCGATACAACTGACCTCTAAAATTCACTTTCCCTGCGATAACGAAGACGTTTCTTATACACTTAAGATACAATGATGTTGAAATGAAAAACGCATTATAAAGTTTGTCAGATTGCTGTAGTATTGCAGCAAGCAACCAAATGGAGCACATTAATGAAGCTGCTGCTGTTTTTAACATTTGAAAATCTTATAAGTCAATATGGAGCATCATTAGGACACTACTACTTCCAAGATACCTGTACCTGGAAAGTCACATAAAATGACATAAAAAAAATCTTATAGTATGTCATTTCAATTTGAAATTCTACTCATTAACCGTGTCCAGAGAGTGAGATATGGAAGCATGCGAGATTCACCTTGAGGAAAGTTGCAATTGTGGAGCATCACTGGATCACTGGAGGCAGATTCCTGGTCGGGCAGATTCTGTCTGAATTCGTCCAGAACACGAATGTGAGCATCAAGGAAACTCTGCATTTCATTCATTTGGGTCTTCATGTCCTTCAGCATACGGCAGTAACTAACCAAGACCCTGTCGTCAGTTAGAGCAGCTGGAGAGCGAGAATGAGGTTGTGTGTGTTAGAATCCGGATGACAACATAAACACAGTAACATATATTTCCTCCACTACCATCGTCCAAAAAAAACAAAAGAGAATGTGTATAATGAGAAAGTGAAAGTAACAGCTAGCAGGGCTGTACACACCCCTGGAAAATCCATCTGGGATGAACTCGTTCCCTTCTCTTAGGAGCTGTTCAACTGGTTTCTGAAAGAGAAATATTATATTACATAATTACTTAAATGGTGCATTGGACTAGTGACTCGTTTCTACCCACCTGATCTCTATTCAAATCTCTCTCTACTCACATTTCAACTTGTAAACTCACCTGTTTGTGTATTATGTCAAAGATGGCCCTTCTCAACTTGATATTCTTGGATCCAGGAAACAGCTCGTGCAGTTCTTCTCGAGTCAGTAACAGAATGTCTGAGTCGGTGACTAAATCTGCACCTGCAACAACAGCTTTTGTCCTTATAAAACTGAAGCCTGTAACTCTGTTTATGGTTTATTTGCACTAATCTCCATCTAGAAAAATAAAATTGGCCACTTACATTGCAACACTTCAGCTGCTGTAGTGTCGATATCCTTTATTTCCCTCAGTAAACGACGCATGTCTTCACCTGTAGAATAAGGAGACACAACACAGCCAAAGGCAGATTTGTCACATAGAATTCACTGATGTCTTCTTTGCCCTGTGAAATATTTGGATACAAACCTACTTGCTGTGTAGACAAGCTAACAATCGAAAGATGAAGAGAGAAGCTGATGGGAGGAAAGAGAAAGACACCTTCGATCGGGCGGAAGCGCACGATGTGTGATTGATTTCAATGAGTTGGTCAATTAGTAAATGCCAACGTTAGCTGTTAATTATTGAACCAAAATAAAAAGAATATAATGAAATAATATTCCAGAGAGTATGTTTGCTCCACCTTCGTCGCTACCAGACTCCCCGTTTACAGTGAACGGAAAGTGAAACTTAGACACGTTCTTTGTTTACGGGGTGACGTAAGGAGGCAGCTCATTGGTCGCTGGAGCAGAGTGATTGACACATCTGTAGTCCCGCCCTGTTCACTGCATGCGGAGTTGTAAATGATAATTTCAGCATTATTTGTATGTTAAACTATATTTTTCAGAATATATACAGGGTTATAAAAAGAGATTCAAGATGAAAAATGAAGACACACACTGTAATGCTTGTCATCTATGTCAAACAGTAAAAAAGTTCAAAAGTAAAATATTCGCCTCTGAGATGTAGTGGAGTAGAAGTATATAGTAGCAGGAAATGGAAATACTGAAATAAAGTACAAATAACTCAAAATTGTACTTAAGTACAGCACCGCTTATTAATATAAATCCTTCCAGCGGTGCCTCACAGCCTAAAAGTGGCATCATGTTTCAGTAACACAGCATGTTATAGCAAAGCCAGCAGGGAGCAGCACTGTGCAGCTTTTATTACCACACTGCAACATCTACCTGCTTATATATAGCACATGTCATTCAGTGGCATATGTGCTTCAGTTACATTAATACTTTTGTTGACATTTTGTGATGATGATCTTCTCTGTTCGGTATATAGGTGTATCGACATTATCTGAAATAATAATCAGAAGACCAAAATCAGTTCATTAGCCTGGGGCGCTCCAACTCCAACTGCTGTTATGCGCACGTTTAAAAGGTGGGTTATTTAAAAAGTGTGCCACGAATCAACTCCTTTCCTGAATCACACACAACATTTAATTCCCCACATCCACTTTGCTTGAACCGACAGCATCCAATGATGAAGTAGCAGAAGAAAAACATGAAGAACTTACTTTACATTACTGAGCGGCAGTAGGAAAAAGTGACACCAAACATAATTTCATTTGCGTTCAAAAACTATGTGGTGGTCAAAAAACTGAACTGTACTGAATTTATCTGCTTCTCACTTGTTTGACCGGCTACGGATCCCACCAGAAACTCTCCAACAACACCAACAACATGGTAGTTCAGTTTGGTTTTACATGATCTTCTCCACTTAGACAAGATGAACAATAAAGAGAAGTAAAGTGTGTTTGTCTGTTGTATCCAATGTCATTCTCAACTTTGTCTGCAGGTGTTGGAAGTCTCGTTTCGGAGCAGACACTGTTGGCAGACACTGACAGGAGGTGACATGTTTTTCCATCTTCCTGCAGGGGCGAGAGCGAGACAGCTCCTGGTGCCTCTGCTTCATCTATGACTGTGGAATAAAAGAAAGTCTTGTCCGGATCTGACTGTGTAACATAGCGCTCGCTGTGTAATGACATGCAAAGTCTGTTGGAGACAGTGAAAATGTGTATCTACTTCTTCAACAGCTTAGAGGGGCTGTGAGATTCCGTCTTTTGAAGCCTCTTCAGTGGCATCCATCTTTGAACAGAACTCAAATCATGTAAATTGAAGGATTAAAGCCTTATTTGCAATGTGTACAGCTGAAGTGTTTTGATATTTTCAGTCTTTTCGGCTCTATTCATGAATAAATAAATAAAAGGTTACTTAACCACACATCACTGTTGGTTCACTGGTCTTCACTACATTTTACATGCAGTGACAAACATTGGCCAGATGATGGTAATCAGATATTAGAAGTCCATCTGTTTGAATTTATAAAATGTAGAAATCTTAATAGAGTTTAGTTTCAGGGGATGATTTGGCCTCCAGCCTGACTTTTAGATCATGCCAGCTCTGCAGTGCACCAGCAGATTTAAGGACGGAGCCAATAGTTAACATAAACAGATGTCTCAGTCCTACTTGCTAATCTCATTTACAGCCATCAAGATTATATCAAACATATTTGATTCTGAGTAAGAGGATAACTATTTATTTATAGAACATCTTTTTCACAATAAGATCATCCAGAACACAATATCAAGATAGTAACAAACTTGAGAGCAACATAATTGAACAAAACTGAAATAACAAAACAAAAGAGCAAGGACTCTTGACAAAGGGAAAGGATGGTCTTATAGTGAGCGGTAAACTATTCCAAGATTTATAATAATAGAGCACTTTACCAAACCCAAGCTACAAAGTGCTTCACACAAGGCAGCCAATGATAAAATCACAAGTAAAAACAGATATAAAGGGTCAGGGTTACGGAGGCTGGACCCAAATGTAGAGGCTGGGACCAGCAGGCAGGTGAAAGGTAAGTCTTTTATTAGGTAGGAAAACCAACCCAGTGGGCTGGCGTAGGCTGTGGTGGGAAAAAGGGGGCTCCAGGGATGAGAGCCGGCAGGTGGGCTGGATGAGTAGATGAGACTGGCAGGTTCTCCTGGAGAGTTGAGAGCAGGCGTGAAAGTAAGCAGGCAGGCAAAGTGACAAACAGGAAACAAACTAGCAAAAACACGAGGAGAGGCGCTGGCAGCACGGCACATAAACAACCCATGTATGGCAGAGACTGGCTGTTGGAGCAGGGTTTAAGTAGTGAAGGAGCTGGCTTAATGGATGGGCAGGTGTGCCGATTGCTGATTCTGGCCAGGTGGGTAGTAAGAAGAAGAGAGGACAAGAGGGGGAAGGGGAACCAAACAAACAAAAACAAAACCCACCAAGCACAAGTCACTCGTACTAAAAGGCAGACAAATAATCAAAAAAACACACTCACACCAGGCAGGCATGTGTCACGGAGGAGGGACCATGACATAAAGCCAATTCCAGTAATGCAAGATAAAAGAAATAAAAAGAGAAATTGGGTCAAAATAAAAGCTAAAACTAATGTCAAATCAGGATAAGCTCCCTGATAAAAGTCTGTTTTAGGATAAGAAGAAAGGAGATTTAAGCCGGAACCTCTGCAACGAAAGACGTCTGTCTGGGAATCTCAAACCACGCACAGATGTGAATGCAACTATCTAAGGTCAGAAATTAGAGTGAGGCCATGAAGGACATTAAGAGTTATAAATAAGACCTTAAAATCAATTCTAAAACATACAGAAAGGTAGTGTAAGGAGGCTAAAACAGTTAAGAAAAAGAAAAGTAAAAGAAAGCTGTTGCCATAATCAAAGTATGAGGAGATAGAAGCAGATGTAATGTTTTCTCTGTTTAAAACGTCAAATAGACTGGATTTCTGAAATATTTCTAAGATGATTAAACATGATTTAACAAGCTTGTGGGACAAAGACAGCAAATGTGTGAGCACATCGTTTTAATCTGTGGGCGCAACGATTCAGAAATGTACTCAGAGGCTTCACCATAGTGCCTGATTTAAATTGTCAAGACTCGTATTCGGTCAAATCTGCCGTCACTCTTGTGAGGTGACATAAACAGCGACGTATATCTGAGAGCAGATCCGCTGGCAAATCTGTCTTCTTCCTGGATCACTCTTTGTTTGTTCAGTTAATATCATATCCTCTGCCTGCTCCATCATTTATTCTACTGCGCAGAGTTGATTTTGGATGCTGGAACTCAAATGTCAATACAAAGGCAAATTGACACTGGCAGAAATGTTTGTGGATGAGCTTAGAATTCGACAGTATGATCAGAGGTATCAGACTCTTGTTTAGTTTGGATTGAGTCGTGATAACAAGACTATATACACTGTGAAGCCCCCTTGTGTGCACTTCAGTTACTTTACTCAACAGCAGTGAAGTGAAAACAGCAGCATAGAGACAAATAATATAAACCAATGTAATAATGTTTACCTAATAATATTCCTGCGGGGAGCTGGAATTGAGCTGCCAGACAACGAAAAAACTGGAACTAAAGGAATAGAAGCTAAAAATGGACTAGTTATTGAACCAAGGCTACCAGACCAGTATACGGGAGGAATTTTTATCGTCCTTTATTGGGTGAAAATCCATATCATTTGGAAGAAAATTGGAACAGTCAACGAAATCCAGAAGAAAATCTGGAAAAAAATGTGTTTTATGAATAACCCACTCTCTACAGCTATGCTAATGAGGGATTACCTTGAAACAATGCCTCTTCCTGTTTGTGCGTATACTGGGAAGAGCAGATGTTGACATAGATGTTTTAGACAACGAAAGACAAAGTCAAGTGGAGAAGAAGAAGAAATCCTCGTGAATTTGGTCCTTTGATCTGAGTGGCGGCGAGATAAGGAAAGATGAGACGCTGCAGGAAAATATGGAACCAACGATGCAACTCACGCTCCTTCACACCAGGAGTCTCATCTTTCCCTCTTAACACGCTCAATTATCGCAAAATTTGATTTTCTCTCATCGAGGCACAAGCAACATGTTAGATTAAAAGTCAGGGCTTTGTAGACACAAATTCACACGCACACACACTCGCTCACAGTCACAGACATTGCCCTCAGTTATTATGCATTCATAAATCAAAAGGTTGTGACGGGAATTAATCTAAAACGATGGTGAGTGTAAGTCACCGGATGCAAATATGACAGCTTTATTAGAAAACTAGATTGCTTGAATTTGTCTGAATTAATGTGACACTTTTTTTGATTAAATAGCAACCCCCTCCCCACGCTTACGGAGTCGGGACTGAAGGGGGCGGTGGATCAGGCAACAGCAGTAAAAGCAGTGGCGGCTTATTCTCACTCTTGTCATCTGTTCATATTGTAATACACAATACAGCCATCATTTTTTATTATGTTTGAATATTCAACACGGTAATGGTTACCATTGTGACCATTTAGCATGTCACAGTGGCATGCTAACATTTTCTTATTAGCGCTAAACACGAAGTACGGCAGAGTAAATGGTAAATAGACGGCATTTATGAAGTGCTTTTACACAAGTCAGCATTCACCCATTCACACACACACACACACACATTCATACAGAGTCAGAGGCTACCATACAAGGTGCCACCTGCTCGTCAGGAGTGATAAACATTCACACACACTCCGTTTGACATGCCAACAGGAGCACGGTTCACTATTTTGCCCAGGGACATTTCAACATGTTGACCGCAGGGGCCGGGGATCAAACCGCCTCAGACACTCGACCTCCTGAGGCTGATGAATGTTATTAGTTTTGCAGGAATTTTGTCAGGAACCAGATTAGGACCTGATTAAAGTTTTGACCTGATGATGGCGCTAGAGGAAACGTTAAGGGATCCCTAACTAATTCCTTACATGAGTGCTCGTGATAAAATATTTGTTTAATTTTCAACATTAGTCGCTTTGCATTTGAACAATTTATGAAGTGGAAAACATAAAAGCCTGCTAACAGTAGATGGATGCTTTGCAATTTTTTTATTATCTACTACTTCTGCCCCTTGTGGAATTGAAAACATCAGACTGTTCAGTACTTATCATACTTATTCTTTCAGTCTCAACCTGGCTCCTTCTCATGCTTTTCCCTATTCTCTTTTTAGTGCTCGCTCACCCTGCAGCATTCGCTCGCCTGCTCCCATGAAGAGTTAAGAGAAACACTCTTAACTCACACACTTTTTTTCTCTTGATTGAAGCCAGCAGAAAGCGAATGACTTCAGTCTTACCTGTCAGTGCAGTTTTCTCTCTTTCACAAGAACACAATCCCCTCGTCCAAATGCACGTGTGCAAAATATATGAGGGAGGTAGCAGAGAGGAGCAGAATGGGGAAATATATAAAACATATATATAGATACAGTATTGAAGAGACAGGTTTTTGGGTTATGATTGGAAAATAGGGAGTGAGTCTGCTGATCTGACTGGAGTAAAGTTATTCCACCTTTAAGAGGGGAAGAGGAGGAGGGAGAAGGAGGAGGAGGAGGAGAGGGGGAGTGGAGGGTGAGCGATAACCAGCCTGCCGCAGGGAGAGTGAAGCTAAGTGGCAGCTAACAACAGAATGCAGATCACAGGCCGACGTGCGCTGCTAGACTGAGGCCTGGAGGTTTGAGCAACAGAGTTTTGTATTCGATGCAAACAGCCTTGTGAAGCCAGTGCAGGGACTGTGGGACGTGTGTGTGTGTGTGTGTGTATTTTACTTCTGAATTCTCTATGTAAGGGCTAAAGAGTGCTTTGGGACTCAAGCCAAGAGGGATGCAGCAGCAGCCCAGGCGGGATGACTAAAGCATGAAAGGAGGGTTGGGTAGAGTCCCTTGCGAGGGTGGGGGTGGGGGTCTGTGGATGGGGTTGACTGCAAACCTGCAGCAGCACATCTACGGTTAAACTATACAGTACATGTTTAGAACAGAAATCGTCCTTTCTTATAAGGAAAAAAATTGTAGGCAGCATCAGAGTCGCATGTCTTCATGGGGCTGCCACTTAGTGTCTCATCATACTGCATTAGATTTGGAGTGGTTACAAAAACATCTCAAATGTAAGAAAATGAAATAATTTTCATCTGTCAGTGCAGTCTCAAATGGCGTGGGAGCTTCGACTGATCATCTACTCTCTTGTTGGATTCTGCTGTGCAGCTGCTTTGGCGCACGAGAGTGTGTTCAAATGTGTGTGCGCGCCTATTCCCACACTGCTATCTTCACAGCACGAGACAAGCTTCTTAACAAAAACACACAACATGAAGCGGTGGTGAGATTTGCTTTGTGTGTGTGAATGTAAGTTGCAGTGTTTGTGTTAAAAGTCCATGTGCGTTTGAATGCAGTGTGTTTGTATGTTATATGTGTGTCAGGGTGTATCCATGTCCCTCGTGGTGTCTTTGTATTTGTCTATGTGGGTTGCTGTGTGTGATAGTCATGGGAGTGTGATCCCTTTGATCACGACAGCAGCATAGAGAAACAGATTATCTTTCGCAGCCACGGTGACAGAAAAAGCGCTCTCAGGTTGACAAACCTCACCGGCAAATTTAATATCCTCCAAATTTCACCGACAAACACCGGGCTACAAGGAGTTGTCATGGGGAGCTGGATTGAACTTGTTTGTGAGCATAATGCTAAATAGTTTGACAATATCTGCCTTATTAATCCATTTCTGGTAAATAGAGAGCTTCTAAAAAGATTGAACCACGACATTAAATTCAGCTGACAGAAGATTTGAGTGGATCCCCACACTTTTGGTTTAGCACAAGGACTGTTGGCAGGAAAATTATAATTATAATAAGTTTATGTGATGCTGCGGAAGCCAATCCCTTCATATCAAAACAACATGGTACACCACAACATTTGAAAGATCGATAGGCGGAGTGCGACCATATAATGCAATAATTACATTTTTCTGCGGCCGGGAGGCGTCTTCATGTGTTTCATGTGGGAAGAAAGTCTTCGTCACATGACATGTCACAGGAGTCGCAGGACTCTGTTTGCTGATTGGCTGCAGGTATTCGCTGGTCGTAATCATAGACTGTATATATAATGATGCAATCACCGCTTAAAGGTAAACTATCCTACATTTTTTATTTGCCGGTACTTCGACACTCAAAAGGGCCGCAGCTTGGAAAGGCTGCTTTCCATAGACATTGCATGGCAGCTCGCCACAGGCCGCACTGCTCTTGTGGGTTTTCGGCATTTCACCTAATTCATTCACCTTACATGCCATTGCAAAAGCCTAACCAGAGGTCTTGGTCAGAAAGGACCATGGGTGCATTCACATTTACTATTATAATACAATTGAATTCTGGATTTCAAGGTGGTTTAATATCTTTGTGCAATAACCTGGTTTAGGCCATATGTAGTTTTGAAAAGCTCCCAAATTCCCATTTGGAAAGTAATAACAAAGGCTCCTGCAAACTCAAAATCCAGTGAAATGTTGGTTTTTGTGCTTAGTGTTAGATTTCTAACTAATATTACGATTTCAAGAATTATTAATGCTTGGGGATCTGATTTTGTAGATACAGTAAACAGCTTATTGTGGTTATTACTCAGCGGGATCATGGGCGACATGTGCGAGTGCTGTAAACACCGTCTGTAAACACTCTGGACTTTTGGCCACATGAACTCATCATGGGGTGAGTGTAATCAAAGGTTGGTGTCACTGCTGATCCTGAAATCTGTTTTGGATTTATAGGATGCTCGGGATAGAATATATTAGATGTGGAAAAGGTTGCTCTCTCAAATCAAAGCATAACTAAAGACCTGTGGGATTTCATGATATGTCCTCTATGTATAATTGTTATTTTATGTAAATTGCAAGGGTGAAGATCATTAATAATATATCCTAAAGCGAGGCAAGTGTCACATTTCCTTATACATTACACGCACTGCTGTAACAACAGTTTGGACCTGGCATCCCAACCAACCCTCAACATCTGCTTATGTCTAATCGTGTCTTGTTAAGGACTAAATCTGGCAACCCAGAAGAAGAAGAGGAGGATCAGTGCAGCTTCCATCAGAGTTTTGTAACTTGCTCTTTCGTCACCTGCCAAGTATAATCATGTCATACACATTATTCCCTATCTGTGTTTTGTGGCAGGTTTTTAAAAAATGTTATGCATTTGTATAACGTTATTATAAAACACAGAACATTTTACAAATTGCCAAACTACATTAAATCAAAGTTGCGTTCTGACACTTGCAGTAAGAAAAAAAAACCCTCGAGAGCAGCTGCTGTTCCTGATAAAATGTTCCCCTTACTGACAAACACTGACACTTTTTAAGTGACAGTTTTCAAACTGCATTTTCCCAATATTGCACCGCATGCTACATATGTATGCTTGAATTTATAATCACAATTTTGCTGGTTTTATACCTCAGATGTAGTGGATCAAGTGAACATTTGTATGTGTGTGTGTGTGTGTGTGTGTGTGTGAAATTAATGTTTACTTATTTCAATATGTTACTACTTGACTGTCGCTGTGAAAAAGGATGAGTCAATACTCTACAACCTGTTGAGTCAGCATCAGCCTATAAAAGCTTTCATTAAAAAAATTAAAATGAAGTTTTGAAAAATAAATGGTTTCGATGGGACGCCAGCAGACCGATGACACCTGTTGTCTTATAAAATATTTCACAGTAACATGTTTCTTTGTGAATGTGTGAAACAGAAAGAGGTCATTTGCATAAAAGACATACAAGAATATGTGTCATACGTGGTGCACACTTTTTCCCATGTGTGTGTGTGTGTTTGAGAACATGTGTGCATGCACCTCCCAGGCTAGTTCAGTTGTGTGTAATGCACCTAGCCTCAGGGCCAGGGTTTCCAGGTTGTGTAAATAAATTAAAGCAACAAATTATGTTTAAAAGCTTTTCCCTCAGGCCAGGGAAAACTAAGATCCATTATTCATGCTTTTACTGCCGGGAATCTAAAGGCAGGTGTGTGTGCGTGTGTGTGTGTGTGTGTGTGTGTGTGTGTGTGCCAGTATTTTTTTTGTCAATTATTCAAAGATTAACCGCCCTTACCCCATCACATTATCTCCTTGATGAAATTGAATACCATTTACATCTTTTCCAGGTCAGCTGAGTTATAATTCTGCCAGCATCTCCCCCAGCTTGTAGTTGGTACATCTCCAGCAGGAACTTCATGGTCAAGTGTGATGACCACACTATCCTGGCTCCTCTACTGTGGGACATCCAATATGGAAATGGAAGTATTCATATGTAAACCATAGAGTTAGATGAGAAGATTAATACCACTCCCATGTCTGTCAGATAAATATGAAGCTAGCTGTTAGGGCAAAACGTTGGCTAGCTTAGCTTAGCACAAAGCATTTCCTGGCTGGCTGGACCGTTTGCTGCATGTCAGTCCCCTTCTCTCTTTCCCCACACTTTCCTGTCTCTCTCCACTGCCGCTGTCAAATAATGGCATAAAATACCCCCAAAAAAATCTATAGTCTGTGTTAAAACTTTAAAAAATTACCCATTGAGGACAAGACTCCAGGAAGTTGCTGGGCTAGCTGTTTCCCACCGCCCACAGCCTTTGTGCTAAGCTAAGCTAACTGACTGCTGGCTGTGGCTTCTTTAGCGTACAGGCATGAGAGTGGTATTATAGTTCTTCTCATCGAAGTCTCTGCTAAAAAGCGAATTTTGATATTTCATATTTCACAAAATGTCTGTTCATATGATAGAATCCTTTTGTTTCATTTTGGTGGCAAAAACAAACGACCATTTTACCTTTAATTCAGTGATAAACCATTGTCTGGATGCTGCAAACAAAACAATAGAGCAGTGAAAGCTGTTCATTTGCTGTTCATTTGCTCAAACAGTGATGAGACAGGACATATTAGAGAGAATCTGTGTTTGCTTTGACGAATCAAAGGACTTTTTAATTAACATCTCCACTCAGAAAAATACACTTATGTAACGTAATTTTAGCTTCAAATCTGAGATGCTGTGTGTTTTTGAAGAGGTTTCTTTCTGGCTGCACACAACCCATTTTGAATATTGTTCTAAGATTGATGTTTCTGATTCATTTCTATTAAAATATCTTGCCGAGCAGAGTCTGAATAGATGATAATGTATAATGTAATGTAATAAAGGAATCAACTCCCTGTACAGTTATAGAGATGCTGCACTGATATGTTCACTTCAATTTGGTTGGAATCCAATAGAGTTGTAATTAAGTCAATTCATTACAACTCATTTTAATTTCATGACAATTTTATTATGGCAGAAACACATTCCCACAATACTATTCGTCTGCCGACTCATTTTAATTGAACATGAATGTATTCCTATTTACATTTTGTAAATAAGGCTATGCATATGTTTCCATTTGAGGCTGCAGACAAAGATGAAGATGAGCAGAAAAGAAGAGGCAGATGCAAATACATATTTGTCTCAGAAATGACAATTCACAGCTGTTATCATCCCTTTCCAATAACAGCATGCACGCAGTCAGTCTGCAAAATGGTAAAAAGCTTTATTTTTCTCTATATGGCAATTGTCTCTCCACTTTATCGAATGACAAGATGACAAAAATGCCGCCGTTAAATGTCAAATACCAACCCTATAATGAGAACATAACTTTATTTTTTCCAATGCTACACATGTTTTCATTAGTAGAAAGTAACTTCACGCATTTACTGTACTCACATTAAAGATTCATGTTTCTTCCTCTTTTTTTTTAATTATCTAACTTACAATAATATTTACTGATCTTTTACATTTGTTTTAATTTTTCAGTTTCAGGGCTCCATAGTTGTGAAGGATGCAGCTTGTAAAAAGTATGAAGAACTTAGAAAAGCATTGGTAAGAAACCAATCCAAGGTTTCAAATTGTCAGTTTTTATTCACCATTTTTATACAACAGAGAGACAGAAAGAAACATTATTGTGATAAACTATAGATCCACCTCCTTCTGTTTCTTTACATCATCTCTTCCACTTCAGTCTGACACTTGTCTGTTTTTGCCTCGCTCCGGCTCTTCACATTCATCCATTCACGTCCTCTCTCACACTCCTCTTGTTCAGAGCTCCTCAGAGTGGAAAGCTGAAGGCCGAAGGAGAAGATGAGGTGTCAGTCAGTCTCAGGTATAAATATTATGGCGACACACTAAAGGCAAAAAACATAATTCTTTCATGCATTGGCCAATTTTGAGACTTCAGGGCAATTTTGCTTCCATAAAATGTTTCCTTTCAGACTAAAAATGTCCAAAATACACATTTAGGAATTTATTTGACTAACTTTGTCTATTGGCATCCGTAGATTTCTCTTTCACCAAAAGTTGGTATTAGATATGTTTCATTTACATATTGAAACGAAACATTTCAGAAGACTTGAAATACGAAAGATTATTCTCCTAATGTAAGTAATCAACTGGGGAAGTTTCAAGGTGATATCTTTTGTATTAGTTCAAGATTTTCCCACTACTCACCTGAAGTGTCTAAATGTATCGACTTTTACAATACATATATTGAAAGGATGTATTCTCAAAATGAGTTTTTTTCTCGTACTCTAAGCCAGAAATGTCCACTTCAGTATCCCTTACATACACCACACTTTATAATTTCATTCCTATCTATAAACTGAAGGTTTTGAGGAGTTTGTTCAGATATCATTCATAGCCTGATTTATATAACATTTTATTACTAAAAACATAGTGGAAATTGATTTTGTTTAGAGTGATACAAAAAGATATCCAAAATTCCCTCTTGCAAAAACTTTAAATTCTAATATGTCAACAAAATGAAACAAGAATTTTGAACCTGGCTTTATCCAATGTTCACATTTCCCATCCGGATATGTATGCAAATTAGCACATATTTAATAAGACAATGCCTCATTTTCAATTTTAAACATAACATTTCAGAAAACTTGTAATACAAAAGATTATTGTCCTCATGTAAGTAACCAACTGGGGAAGTTTCATGGTGATATCTAATAGTAAAAATTGTTACCTTATTCATTTAGTGTCTGTCTTAAAATGCAAAACGGCAGTTTCTTGGCTGATACCAAGCAAGCAAAGGATATTAAACTGCCAGCACAACACAATTATTTTTCTTCTGTCTTTCTATTGTTGTTTTGGCCTTGAATGTCTTCCTCTGTAAATGAGCTTCAATGGTGCAATAACTCTGACTAACATATCTTTCTGCTACTCATTCTGAATGGGAGCATCTATTAAGTGTAGTTGACGTATTGTGAAATAAAAAGTGCTCCAGTTCAAGTTTTCATTACAGTAAATTATCAGTAGTTTTAATGGGCCGTTGGTTTTGATAATTGACTAAAGAAGATGGGAAGTGTATTTTATGCCTAATGTATTTCCACTATTTGGCAGGTTAAAGGGGCGTCACATTCATTTTAACTCTGTTAGTCAGTGAGTGATTACATTCTGACAGCTTCATCATTGCTATTATCTGCACATCCTGGTTCAACATAATGAGAATATTCTTTGCTTTTCAATAAAGTCCCATGCTAATCAATAGTCCCGCTATATCCAGAGTATTAAAATGTTCCAGTCATGAATTGGTGCATGTGAATGCCACGTCCTGAATAAGATGTTAGGCGAGTTAATCATCTTATTCATGATATTAGTTAGTCATTAAATGGTTCATTAGTATGAGGTGATGTTTTCTTACATGTGAGGGTTTCAGTTAGCTGGTGAATACCTTCCTCCTCCTCGTCAGGAGCTACCAAACTGATCGCAAATGTCCACATCATCTCCAACCAATCAGAGCTCTCCTGAGCTGTGACATCGGCAGGGACTCCTGCAGGGCTTGATTTGATTGGACGAAAACCACCTAAAAAGTATAAAGAAATAAACAATGGAATAGATTTGAATATTGTAAAGCAGAGTAGTGTGTGATATTATAAAACATTTACACATAAGATATTTTAATGAGTACAATTGAAGGTGGGACCCTTACCTACGAGCTACAGCCTCAAAAATGACCAAAGAGTTGAAAATACTTCACAACACACACTTTTAACAGAAAACTTACAATAATGAGCTTCACAAAGATAGTATGTATTAAATAGCATGTACATACAGTATATGTAAAGTAAAAGCACGTGTACATTAGATGTTGAAGCTCACACTATGGTTCATTAAGTCGATACTGTTAGTCTCACAGCAGGTTGCCAGAGAGAGAAATATTTAATAAATAATATTTAATAATAAATAACTTACTCATTTTGGTTGTGTTAATGCATATGGCATACATTTTGGCAATGGTTAGAGTTTTTTATAATTGTTTTTAATTTTGGAAGTTCATCCTTAGCTGCGATAATGATTCTATAATAAAGTGTGTGGACAAAATGCAGACAGTCAGAGCCTTGAGGACAAACATGTCCCGATTAAAACCCATTAAAAACACAAATTTTGATCCCACGGCCACTACAGCATAAAATCATGTATTTTATTATATCAGGCTTTCAATCTAAAACCCTGACTTAAATTATTTTTTCAAAAATACAAAAATTTTTTACTATTTTCCAGCAGATTGAGCCATTTCCCCATGTTTGTCCTCTTAGGCAAATACATGATACATTCCTGGTTTCCTACACACACAAAAATGCGTAAAAAATAATTAATCTATCAATTAAAAATACAATTAAAAATCCCCCTAATATTTAGTATACAACAAAAAATTCAAACTTTGAGGGGTTCTTTTTTAAAAACAACGTTGGCATTACATAAACAAACTGGCATTTAAAGGGTAAAAATTCAGAAAATGAATTAATGTTGGTTAAGATTTAACTCAGT
Organism: Bovichtus variegatus; assembly: GCA_943593645.1. Classification (NCBI taxonomy): domain Eukaryota; kingdom Metazoa; phylum Chordata; class Actinopteri; order Perciformes; family Bovichtidae; genus Bovichtus; species Bovichtus variegatus. Next base: position 12,725,667 of record CALSCE010010644.1, on the reverse strand, counting down.
GAACGTGGAAAATAATGTTAATACATAAATGTATGCCAGTTTTATTTATTTTTTTGTCCTCTAAGGACATCAGAGCAACTTGTTTTGAAAGTGAGGCACAAGTGTTTATATTAGATATAATTAAATTAGGCACTAGGGAGTGAATGCGATATGTATGATGGCTTAGGAGTCTCTTCTTGCCTCTAGCCTTCACACCTCTCTTGGCGATGGCAGAAGGAGGAGGGAGACCTGAGGGGGAGAGACGCACAAACACAACGTCAACAGAGACAGCATGATGGGTAGTGCAGAAAACAGTTTGCAGAGAGGGCAAAAGACACATAACAGAGGAGAGAATCTATAAAAAAATAGATAAAGTCACTCAGAAGAACAATGATCAGTGGCCTTCATCAGACCGCATATTTTCAATCATTCACAGCCAGATGTATTGTGTTGCTGCTATAATGGCAAACGTGACAAAAAAGAACTAAAAAAACATCACACACAAAACACACTTTTCATCTTACAGAACATGTTAGGACTTACTGTATCTCGGAAGACGCGGAGGACATGCTGGATGAGAACACAGCAGGAAACGGCAACAAATCAAACAAGTTTTCAGCAGCATTTCAACATTCCCCACACAATTTTATCAGGATTACCACAACTGACATTGTCTGTCCCCAAAATATATCGTATACTACTATTTTCTGAATATAGTAGTTGTGTCATTTGCTGACTTTTGGTTTCTACTCCAGTAGTCTCACATTTCCACCTCAAACACGTGTGCCAAAAAATAAACTTTTAATAAGGCTACCTTTGTAATAGGTTTGTAACTTGTAACCATTGTCTTTATTAATGGATAATGCAACATTCAGTAATGCTTTAAAGATCAGTTATAAGACAATAATTTGAATGGACTTTGGGTTGCCAGGTTTGTGTTTATCCTCCTCCAGCAGCTTTGTCTGTAGCTCTTTAATAAATCAGGCAGACCACTTCAATGGACAGTTTGACCTCTGACCTTCTGGGAAACAGCTGCAGAACATCTGGAGAAAAATCAATTTATTAACACAATATTCAAATAAAAAAATGCAGACCTAATATATATGAATATGAATATGAATATATATATATATATATATATATATATTCATATGAATATGAATATATATATATATATATATATATATATACTGTATATATTCAAATAAAAAAATCATTATTAACTTATAAACATTTGTATTATTTTTTTATATTTAGCATTTGTTTAACCAGGAGAGTTGAAATTAAGAATTTATTTTTCAAGGTAGACCTGTCCAATAACACACTTTTGTTGTTGGCTTTATTAGACAGTGAGAAACCTGTGATAGTACATGTGATTTATATCTTAAATCTTGTAAAACTGACCTAACAGTACAATCATTATATACAATAATTCACTGTGCAGTAATATGTGCAATAATAATTTACTCTGGCATTAATACTGCATTTATACTATACCTCTCAACTAATAGTCTTATCTATACTTTTACACTGTTGTTATATATTGTAGAAAACATATTTTCCCTTGTAAAACACATGTTTGATCTCAAAACTTCGTTAAATATTTGTTGAATTAAGGAAAAAGATAATAATAATAATAATATATATATTATATATATATACATATTTCTTATTTCTATTTTTCTATTTTTCCATATTTATTGTTTTTATATATTTTAGTACAATTCACATAGTGTTACATACTTATTTGTTATTTCTATTGTTCATATAACTTCTCTATGTTTATATATATATATATATATATATTCTAGAATGGGAGCAATTTTAAAGAAACCCAACTTCATCCCCCCCGATATCAATAAAATATTTCTGATTCTTACGCTGATGCTTGTTGACCACCTATTAACACCAATACCAACGGCAGACACTTGATGGCTTCTTAGAAAGTTACGCTCGACACCTTTTATTAAGGATTTTATTTATGTGAAACAATGAATGTCTCCCCAGGCGTGGACATCTTTTAACAAACCTAAAATTTCATCCCATTAATGTCTTATGAACTTTAACAGCCTTAATAAATGCTTAATTAACTGGTAACAAAGCTATAAATATCAACTTAAAAACCCTTTATAAAGGGTGACTTATTAGAGAGTGGTTCCAACATATTTTACAATAACTTGGTACCAAATGATACACAGGAGGCATTTTAAAGCAAAGCAAGTCAATTATATCAAAATGATGCTAATTAATTTAATTTTTCTACATTGACACTTCTTTGTTATTCACGACGGCTTTGTCCCAGCGGCTGCTCTCATTAATTGAACTTTTTAATATTCCCTCTGCCGGGCGGAAGAAGCTTTGTACCTGTTTGAGTCGTATAAGGGATCCTCACAAACAGCTGATTAATGCACTGACATTTCTTTGATTGGCACTGCAGACAGAGACACCAGGGTGGAAGGCTTGCACCCCCCCCCCCCCCCCCCCCCCCCCGCCCACCCTCCGTCGTCCTTTCATTGCCGTTACTTATTCATTCAGTCTCTCTTTCACTTAGCTTTGTTCTCTCTGTCCTTTTTTGTTTATATCTCTCTCTCATTCATTCTATGTCTCTTTTCTTCTCTCTCCTTTCTTTTAAATCTATTTTCTGTCTCACTCTTACTTTCATGTTCTCATCCTGTGTCCCCTCTCTTCTGGATTCTTCTCAAAGCCAAATCAAAATACTAAAACACCAAGAGATTAAAAATACAAAAAAGAAGAAGAAAAAAAAAGAAAAGAACCCCCCGAGGGGCTCTGAAAAACCTCTCAGAAGAAAAGAGCTGGAAGAGATGCATCTGTGCTGAAAAGCGAAAAGAAACAGAGCTTTGTTTGTTTGTTCTTCGTTCACTCTTCCTGTTTTCCTCCTTCCTTCCCTAAATCGTCCCTTCTTACAGTATATTCCTTTCCCTCTTTCCATCTTTCCTTCCTCCTTTCCCTGTCTTTTGAAGTCAAAAAGTTTTTCTTTCTGTTTTCTTCCTTTCTTGCTTCCCTGAAAACTTCCTCCACTTATTTCCTTTCTTTCAGCTGTCATATTGACATTGCCAGTGATGGACAGTAACTAAGTAGATTTACTCAATTAAGTACAATTTTAAGGTACTTGTACTTGACTTGAGTATTTCCATTTCCTTGTACTTTATACTTTTACTCCACTTCAATCCAGAGGCAAATATTGTACTTTTTAATCCACTATATTTATCTTACATCTTTAGTTACTTTGAAAATTCAGATTCAGATTAATAATAAGAAATGTATTCAACAAATAAATCCCCATGTATTATTATTTGTTAAGGTAAACCTTAGTTATCCCTTGGTGGGTGAAATTCAGAAGATACTATATATAGTAAAAAAAAAAGCTCCTTTACCGGCTACAACATTAAAGTGATAAACACGTTAAGACACCAATAATAAATCTAATAATTCTGAAATGGGCCATTGTGCCAAATGAGTCCGTTTTATCTCTTGGTACTTTAAGTATATTTTGAGCTTAACACGTTTATACTTTTTCTACACTGTGGTATTAGAACTTTCACTTAAGTAATTGTGGATTGTATTTTTCTATACAGTGTGTCTATGCAAGCGTCTTTGTCTCTCCATAATTTCTCCTGAATGCTACTTTGTGTATTCTCTCTCTCTCTCTCTACCCATAGACACGGCACACAACTCTATCTCTTTCACAACAGGGAGAATTGCATTCTTTCTTTATTTTCAGAGAATGTCTCCTTGCTGTTTCATTTACACACACTGGCCTTTATTGAAATGTCATGGTGGGAGAAAAGCCTTGTGATTAAAAATGCAGGCCAGCATTTTGTCATTGTCAACTTGCGAATATTTGCTTCAGAAAATGGAAGATAACTAAAACGCACAGAGGACGCTTTGCATTTCATGGGCATTTTCTACAACTATCCTTAACCCAGGGAAAAATATTTCCTTGACTTCGAGAACCGATCTGTAACTTTTATTGGTATCTCTGCGTGGAATATGTGAAATATCCATTTTCCATTTTCTCTGTTTAAGTTTTCTTGGATGAGACACATGGACTTGATCATATTTTTCAATGTCAGCTGTCAATTGCACAAATAATTCCATTTGAAATCCCAACAGGCCGACAGATTTACTGTTGTCATAAAACACAATAGTCGTAACCCAATACTTAGATGTCTATTTTAAGCTTGTGTACCACATGGCTTCTTAGTCATTGAGGACTGCTCGCAGGTCCAGAGGGAACACAGATGTACATGCAAACTCCACACTGGTAACGCAGGCACAAGTTTTGATTGTCATGCACCTAAAGACAGGGATTGAGAATACACAGACTGGTAACAAATCCAGATGCTTCCACACAGATGTCATTTTACCCAATTGTGCACCCATGGGGAATTTTGGAGGGATATGTAAGACAGCGCTCTCCTCCACCCTCATCAAAACACTAAAAGATGGTGTCTGAACACCTTTCTAGACGCTTTCTATGTTTTTGTTTTTTCCTTTAATTTGTCTTCCATCTGTAGCTGAGAGGCTTGATAAACAGTTTGCATTTTGAGACCAGAATGTGAATGTCTGTAAATAAGTCAACAAAAGTTTTTAGATCAGTAAACCATGCTCAAAGGGTAAATCAACCACGAACACATAAAAAACGTGACACTTAGGTAGAGGGGTAGATCACTACCGAGAATGTGGGGAAAGGCTACTTCAAGGTTTTTCAAGGGTTTTTTATCTGATCGGTGATTATACTGTAAATGAACAGAAAGAGAGGTGGATATACTTCGTATACCTGCATGTACCTGCATACCCTCCACTACACCACTGCTAAAGGTCAAGAACGATCTTCCATGTTCAAAACGATGAATTGTTAAAAGACGTGTGTCTCTTTTCAGGAAATAATTAAATTGAATTATTATTTAAACCGTGAAATTTTCCATTGAAACCACTGTGATTGACGGATTCATCGGTGGGGGTGAAGAAAATCTGCGCACATTTTTCATCAATTTCCAATTTGGTGTATTTTCTTTTATGTTTGCTGTCCTGACAGTGCTGACAGAATGTTGGAGAGTCCAAAATGGAGGATGCTGTTGTAGCTTACTTGTGTTGCACCACCAAGTTTTATTAAAGGCCGTATAAACTGCTCTACAAAAGGAAAATGGTGTGCAGACGGATATGACACAGGAGTAAAAGGTACAAAATACATCTTTTAAATACACCATGGACTGAGCCAACAAGCGTGAAGTGAAATTTAGCATTTCGTTCTTTAGACTTATTTTCCTCTTAGCGGCCGAGCTAACAAAGCTTGCTAACTTACATTTAGTAATAAGTAACGGGACAATAAATTTGCAAGTTGACAGCTGGTTGAAAACACTTGCTAGGGGAAAGAGATAGAGAGCGCTTGTTTTTGTGGTGATTTAGTGCCGATTTACTCTTTAAAACGTTCACATACAGAGTCTCACCTTTGAAATACCGAACTCATACAAGACAAGGATCAAGTATATCTTGATTATCCGCCGCAGACACGCTCTAGTACAAGCAAGCAGTGCAGTCAAACTGTTAGTGGTTTCGCTGTTAACGGCTGTTGTTTTTATTACCATGAGATAAACACACGGGGTCGTCACAGTATGATGTGTACTCTTTGGATGGGATGGCAGGTGATTGACAGCATGAGGATGGAGAAAAGGTGAAGGGGTGAGGGTGGGGGTGAGGGAAGGAGAAGAGTGAGGAGAGGAGTTAAAGATGAGTGTGTTGAATGTGTGAGGCAGGACTATCCTGACACTGTAGGATAGTCCGAACACATGGTGATGTGTGGTAGTGGTGGGAGTGATAATGAGCAGATATGAGTAGAATTGATTGAAAGGTCATTATCACAGTAAATTAACTTTGCACTGGAATTCACCTGTGACACAATCAAAGGGATTGATTTCCTGTTGTGTGGCTGGAAGATTGGAGGCAGTTTGACCTTTGGGTGTCAGGTCTGTTTAGATCACTGCAGTGCATGCTAATGCTTTAACATTATGCTTTTGTGACTATTTTATTTTTTAATTGATTCAAACTGCACTGGTTTACTTTTACATTTTACATCTCTTGTATCACTTGCCTGCACTTTTGCACTTTTTAAATTGTAAATCTTTTACCGTATTGTTATTACCCTGTAAAGCACATTGAATTTCCATGGTGTATTAAATGTGCTATCAAATAATGTTTCCTTGCCTTGCCTATCAGGTAATAGTTTATTTTACAGGTCCATTAGTTCTGAATAATTTCCCTTCAATTTTTCTGGAACGACTAATGTAATGTGTTACTACATGATGGGAGAGTAAACGTTGTATGCAATTCAACATTAGACTTTCTTATAAACGTTAATATTCTATGGTTTAAATACAATGAACAGTTTACCATGAGAATGAGAACATTTTTATGTGGATGTCCTATCAGTGTGATGGTAAATGTAGTCGATTGAAGCAATGTATTCCTCATTGCGTGCTGTATTGACCGAGAAAGTTGAGTTCTCCTGATTGCGGCGCCGTGCCGGCAGTCCACTATTTACCATCAACACTGATTGGACATCCAGATAAATGGTATGGCAAATTTCCCTTTAACATATACACTAATAAAGGCTATTGATTCTAATTTAATCAAAGCATTATCTCAACTGAAATTGTCATTGGATTACAAAATGAATCGAAATAGTTTGACATTTTGGGAAATACACCTATTCGGTTTGTTGCAAAGAGTTAGAAGAGACGATTAGTCCAGTTAGCTTAGCTTAGCATAAAGAATGGAAACAGGAGGAAATGCTTTTTCTATTAGCACCTGTAAAGCTCACTAATTAACACGTTATATTGTTTAATCAGTACAAAAAAACCGAAGTGTAAAAACAACAATTCATTATTTAACAGTAGGTTATGAGCCTGGCTATTTGTTGTCTGGAACCAGTAAAGGCAACTAGCAGAGATCCCAGGAAGTAACTGCAAATTATATTTTACGAACTAAACAACGAGACATAACATGTCAATTAGAGCTTTAAGTGAAGTTAGCTACCTTCAGATAGAGCTAGAATAGCTGTTTCCGCCGGTTTTCAGTCTTCGTGCTAAGCTAAGCTAGCCGACTGCTGGCTGTATCGGAGAACAGTATTTCCCAAAATGTCCAAATTGCCTTACGTGTAAATGAAATAATAACTGGAGTATAATCACATCAATTTAGCCACATTTATGTTCAGTGTTTTGATTTCTGACCCATATTCTGTGTTACAAAAACAAACAAGAGTGTGGAACGGTTGTTCTCTCTTGATTTCTTCTGTTATGCTGCAATCAAACGTGTGTCATTATCTAAAGATATGAATTACTGAGTGTGCAGAGCCTTGTAATCCTGATCAGTGAATAGGCAGTCATGAGCAGAACTGAAAATGTTTGAAGGATATCTTGACTGCTGCATTCACTTTAATCAATCAGCAACATAGTTGCGTTCTCAGGGAAATTAATTTTCTGTTATCTCACGACAATGAAGTAATTAAAGTGTGATCACAGAAAATGAAATTTGATCACTCAAGACAATTAAGTTATGAGCTGCTGGAGATAATAGGGTTAGAAATATATCAGGAAACAAAGCTGCTCTCACTTTCTGGCAGGCAATGTATATAATTTTAAAGATGTATGTTAACCAGAGAAATCACAACTTTAAATTAGATAACTCCATGTTTTATTCAAATGATGACTGATAACTTCCATGTGACTGTGTTATTATTATTGATGCTGACAACAGGAGGAGCCCTTTCAATCCATTCTACCAGTGTAGGACATTTAAGTGAAAATGAGAAGGAGTAGAGTAGATCAGTATGTACACAGCTGTATGTCTACACTGGTACATAAACTGTTAACTGGTGGAGGAATTGATGTTAAAGTCTAGGTGAAAATGTGAGTGTGAGAAAATGCACTCCTTAAAAAGTGTGTCATTTTTAATACATCCATGTATCAAGTGAAGGGACACACACAACACACTAAAAAACATAAAAAAAACTTTCTATTAATATTATTTTCAACTTTCAAATAACTCCTGATAACTCCTGAGTCCTGATAACTACCAAATAGTCTTTCTTTTTTTTTAAGCCTGTAATTGCTAGTTTGTTTACATAATGCCAATGTTGTTTTTTCTGAGAAAAATACACTGATAATTGAATCCTTTTCTGTATACTAAATCCTAAAGGGATTTTTTTTCACAGTCTGGGATGTGTTATTGATTAGCAACAACATTCATGTAATGCATTATTATTTGTTGTGCAGCAAGACAGGAAAATAGTATACATTTGTCCCATAGGGCATAGATGAGAAAATGACTAAATCTAGTGGAAAATATTAAAAACTACAATTTTGAAGCCAGGGTTCTAGATTGAAAGCATAGTATAGTGAAATGCATTATTGTATGCTTCAATGACCGAAGGATCAACAATTGTGGTTTCAATGGGTTTCAATGGGGGCACATTTTTGTCCTTCAGGGTCTTAGTGTCTGTATTGTGGCTACATAGTTTATTAAATACCTATTATAGGAGCCAAGGTTGCACTTTCAAAATAAAAAAAAAAGAAGAAAATGATCCCCTTTGCGAAAATGCATGCAATAGGCTATGCATTAACACAGCATCAAAGAATTAAAAATGAAAAAGAGGAAAATGTCCCTCATGAGACACAAGGGTTAAAGCACCACAGATGTTGAGACGTTATTATTAATGTTTGTTGAAAAGAAAAATGAGATGTTATGTGTCCCCTAAGTCAACACATGGATGTTGAAAATGATGACCTTCATTAGAGCACGTCCACTTTTGAAGTCTGCTTCAAAAATGTCTGAAAGGTTGTTGAAAAGTGCTCAAATGAAATATGGATGTGTAAATGATATGTGAATGATGGGTATAAATGAGGTGAAGGAAAGTGGCATAATTAAACATCACAAGCACATTATAATCATGGAATGATAATCATTGTTGAATGGTAAAACTGAGAGCAAAGCTACACTTGAAATGCAAACAATCTATGAAAAGATTAAAAGAACAATAAAAATAAATAATCAATAAGGACTCATGTTACCTGACAGAGTTTTGTAGTCAAGTAAATCAAAGAGAACGATGGCGACGCCCGACCATGTGAGGACCAGAGCCACAATCAGCAGCCAGGCCATCGGTGAACTAAAGGTCAAAATGACATCATCCAAGAATGTCTTCTGATTGGTCCGAGCTGGAGGGACCGCCTCCTTGACGTTGGTTTGACTGCTCATTGGTGAAGAGAGCTGAGGACAGGAAGAGGGGTCGGGGCGGAAAAGAAAAGAAAAAGAGAGGAAGGGAGCAAGGAAGAGAGAAGTGTGGAAGAAAAGTGGACTAGGCTCAGTTTTTTCTCGGTACTAATCAAACTCCAAAAGTCCAAAAATCACTGGATCATACACTCCCCATTCTGCAAATGGCTATTTCATTTCATTAGACCCTCTGTGCAGCTTCTTCATATCTTCATCCCAGTTAGGCCCTCCCAGCCCATACAGAGATCTCATCATTATCAGCATTATTTTCTCACGTTTGACAAAGCTCCTCCACAGCCACAGAAGAAATGACACAATTGTTTTTTCACAATTTGGGTGGGACTCCATATGGCTAGTGAACTGACCTTTATGAGTGAAATAGGTGGAGCGCGCCTTTAAACCTGCTTTCACTGATTTTCGTGGCCACTTGGGGGCAGTAAAAACAAGCTGTAAACACAACGTTGACATAACTTACACATCTAGCACATGCAGTGCAACCATTTAGCATTCGTTTTTTTTTTGTTGTTGCTAAAAACAGCAGCCTGCTGCGTTGGTAGCTAACCAAACAGCTAAGTCGCAGATGTAAAGAAAAAAAAAACACTTGTAGGGCTGACGGGAACTGCAGAGTCGGGGGATAATGACCTCCGCCAAGGAGGATATGTTTTCAGCTCGGTCTGTTTGTTTATTTTTCTGTCTGTCAGCAGGAAACAACTGGACCTTTTTTCATGAGACTTGGTGGAAGGGTGTAGCACGGGCCACAGAAGAATCCATTATATTTTAAGGCTGATCCGAGTCACGGGGCATATACACGCCTTGGAGGAAACCTTCTAATTTTCTGTGCGTTCTATGATATGATGATATCATTGTTGTTATTTGATCCATCGCAATATACAATATTGATTATAGCAGCTTTAAAGTGTGGGGTGTATGTGTATGTACTCTTGAAATCAGCTTTTCAGAATAAGCTCTTTTAACTTGGATGATCATCTTGTCTTTGTTGTCCAAGAACCAATATGGATCCCACAGTGTAACGTTTTTTTCTTTTTTGCTGAGACAGAAGTTGTTTAAGTTCTCTAAAATTGCTGATCTCACTATTAAAATTGTCATTATCTCTAAAGAAATCTATAGGAATTAGAGGGCAATGCAATTAGCATCTGATTTAGAAGATAATGATTAAAAAGAGATGCTTTGGCGGTAGATTTCTGCTCCACGAGGACACATAAAAAACGATTAGCATTAAAACAAACCTGTTGCAACATTTCAAAATAAACTACAGAAGCCTTGGGAGTATTGTGGGGGAGGAAGGTCCACTTCACTTCGAGGCCTTTGGTTAAAAATATAGGCTTACAGCCCATGATGGGGTCGATATTATAAACAAATGTCCTGATATGTCCTGACATCTTACCATCATTAATTCACTACTGTGCCCAATCTGTTTACTTTGAATCTGTTTTTGATATGAGTGATACACAACAGGCATTCTGCTGGAGTCATGTTACCATTTCTTTTGATTAATGAACACAACAGCTGTTTCTTCACATGGAAGTCAGTGAATCATTCAAATATATTTTCCTTTGTGTGAGGATGAGAGTGAGAGACAGACAGAGATTACCCGAGGTGATGGGGAGATTAAATTCCATCTCACTTTGCTCTCCAAGACAAATTACTTCTCTGAAGAAAGTTTTCATCATTGTATGGCAGCGGGGCTGTGCGCCATAACATGATTATGTGCCCCACGTTAGGTTGTTTGTGTTCATTATGCGGCGTGCTGCGATGAACGCCTGAGATGATTTCTTTTCTTCTGTTTCTGTGCCAGCCTCTCGCACAGCTTATCTGCAAATATAAAGTGATAGCTACACTGTTGTGGAGATTTGAATTAAATCTCCGACTCACGTGGAAGAAATATGCCCTTCTCAAGGTTAATAATGAGGCCCTGAAGGGCACAGATTCACGTGATTCCTGTATGCCTTCCTGGTCCAGCTGAGGCATTTAACACCATTCATTATGCAGTCGCTAACAGAATTAGGTGGCGGTTTGGACTTTAATGGCTTTCATCTTCACTGTCAATTAGAAGCTGAGTGTAGATTGGCGTCTCTATTCGTTATATAATGTATCTACCTCAAGGCACAATTCAGGCTTTCTCTCATTATATACTCTATATTTCCATATTGTAGTCCATTATGTAGCCTGTGCATCAGATAATGATAAAAATAAAAACCTTTCATTTTGGCCAGACTAGATTGAATGAAATGTTCAATATAAACTTATAACTAAAAAAAAGGACATTTGACACAGGACTAAGATACAATAAATAACCTTTTGTGGAAGGATAAAAATGACTAAAATGTGATTAAAACTTATAAACATTTTCGTCTGAAGTGTAAGACTATGACTAAATCTAAAATAGCTTCCAAATTAAGCGCTATATTAAACCCTATCTATCCTCAACCCGCCCTCTGTGCATGTATACTGCCAAGTTCCCAATAATGGCAGTGCAGGCATCTGGCTATACATGGCAGCTATACATGGCAGCTATACATGGCAGCCATACATGGCAGCTCAACTCTATGCCCTGAGACCAGTACTCCTATGAGATCACACTACCTGCAACCAGATATTATAATTGTAAATTGTTTTGCGGTCAATACAAACTGAAATAATTCAGTCTTACAACAATATTTTGACATAGGGCCCCTCATCAAGACAGGGCCACAAGATAAAGTACTACAGAATATCAGACAGTCGAAAGCTGATAGTGTTTTTTTTTTTGAGTGTGCTCTACTTTATTGTTCACTATTGCACGACAATGCAATGCACAAAGGACTTTAAAGACTTTAAATTGCAAAAGTTAGCCAATTAGCAGGAGCTCTCCAAAGTCACAGTTTGATTGATGTCACATGCACTGCATCACTTCCTGTTAGTTTAACACAGTAGAATGTTGATTTCTTGTTTGCTAACTGCAAAAAACAATCTATGTATCTACTGCACAATCTATGTGATCCAGGACGGTTGTATAATATGAACAATTGATGTGTTTTGATTCAGTTGCTGGTCTCAGGCTGACCTTTCTGTTTCTGCATTCAGATAACAAACTAAAAAATCAATTCAACATAATTCTGCCCACACACACTGAAATGTGCATTTGTGTCTATGTGTCTGTCTGATTCAAGAAAAGCTAACCATTGATCTGATCTGAGCGTTTGCTGAAGTAGAGAGTGAGAGTGCCGGCGTGTGTGTGTGTGTCTGTGTGTGTGTGTGTATTTATGCTGACCATTGATTTGCAAGGCTGGTCAGGCCAACACATTGATCCACAGCAGGTAAAAAACAGTCACAATGTAACAATGACAGAAGGTTGGAGCACAGTCTGAATGTCCTACAACAGAGAGAAGAGAAAAGGCTGCACTGTGCAATCATCCACTTCACCACCCTTCACCCAACCGTCTACTAACAGCACAGTTCTCTTACATAGACCCATGTTTTATACTTTCTGTCAAAGTGAGTCAACGACGTCTGCCAGCAATTTTTTTCTCCCTCAGAGTCGCAGTACGTACTGTATGTGTCTGTCCTGATGACCCAGCCCACCTGTTGTTAACATCAAGCTGAGCTGATCTTCACACACACACACACACACACACACACACACACACTGAAGGACACCAACTGCTGCTGCTCCCTCCTCCACACTAAAGGAACGAACAGAATTAGAACGATGTGGGTGCAGGCAACTAACTGGTGTTTGAGGGCGAATGAAAGGCGACAAAGGCACGGTCGAGCGTGAGTCATTAAATAGAGTACACTATCTTAATGACAAATCAGCATGGCGTTGCTCATAAAGTCATCTGGTTGGGTTTCAGTGGTAGGAAGTAAGTAACATTGCTGTACTTAAGAACATTGTTGAGTAACTTTATTTGATTATTTGAGATTATGCTTCTTTATATTTATACTGCACTACAATTTAGTGTTAAATATTGCAGTTACCTAGTTTCTTTTCATATTGTGACATTTTTCAGGCTAAAAAACATGATAATTTTATAAAATACAACATATTGCCACGCTTCAGATGTCTATAAATGGTGGATCACAGAGAGATTTCCCCTCTTAACTTCTAAGATGGTTTTATTCAAATCACTGTTTCAAGGCCAAAAGAAGTACAATTATCTGATATTTCACAAAAAAATTAACGATTAGAGATAATCCAAAAGGTGAATACATATAAATGTGTGTAGCAGAACTTTTGATTTTTCTTCTTTCCCATTAATCATGACCCTTTAGATTTATCTTGTGACCCTGTTGAGGGGCTCGACCCCTATGTTGGGAACCACTGGACTAAACTTCAAGCTGTATACAAAGCAGTTAAAACGAGCTGCCCATGACCAGCTCCAACATGCTGCTGAACGAGTACTTTCACTTTTGTATATTTTGCTGATAATACTTATGTAATTCTACTTTTACTTGTAATGGAGTATTTCTGTAGTGCTGTATTGGTACTTTTTTCTTTGAGAATAAAAATACTTCTATATAAAAGAATACATTTGTAAAAAACTGCATGTCCATGTATGTATTAAATGCAGCTTATGCTGACAGATAGTGAAAGTAATGATTTACATGTCAAACAATCCTCTTGGATGTTGTTTGTTCCCAACCTGTGGATCCCAAACTGATATAAGGTAAATGGAATACTGAATACTTTCAACTCTGAGTGAATTGTGAGCTCCAGACAGGTGAAGTGTTGCTTTTGTGTGTGGGAGTAAACAACCTTTTTTAATGGATCGTTGAAACATGTTTTGTTTATCTCGTGTGTAAATTCTTGACATGTTAGTACTAATATTATATTTGACGTAACAAATGTAATATTATTATCAGCAAGTGGCAATAGAGCAACAGGCTACAATGTGGCATTTGAAGGGAAACAAATGGGTTTTTAAAATTGATTTCTCTCTACAAAGTAAAACATAATAATTACAATGTACGTACCATAGATAATAGCAGAAATTGCCATAAGTTTTGGTTTATTTGACCATAACGTTAAAATTCCTTAAACACCATTAAAGTTGAAGTTCTGCAAAATGTAAAGCTTAGGAGCATGCCCTCAGCACCAGATAACCTTTAGTAGCTATTTTAAATGGCAATAAGGAAGAATAACTATTTAGACCTCCAGCATTCAGTAACTTCAGTATCAGATCATTACTATAAAGTTCAGCCACAGTGACATGGATTTTTACTCTACCTTGGGAGTCAGCTGGATGTTCAGTGATAACCTTCAATCCTTCAAAGGCTCTGGAAACGCACCGTTACCATAGAAACGCACATGTAACTCCTTCGTTAAATCCTCTTTGGCCCCAGTTGATTGTGAGAAAAAGATGATGGAGGCAACGCTCCAACCCAGGCAGCAAAAAGCGCACAGCAAGTGTAGTTAAGCTGGATCACAGCAGGTCTAAAAATACATTCAATGGCAAATGGCAGGAAATCCAGTAAACAGAATATCTCTATATTTTTGGTTAGTTTTAAAGTTCTTTTTGAAGGATTTAGTTTGTGTCCTAGAGTTAAAGTTTCTGAGATTCAGTTAACTGCTTTAACTGAGACCGACAGAGAGGAGCAGGGAGAAGGGGGTGACCTACTGAGAGTCACCCTGCCCCCTCTAAGAGTCCAAAATAGAGAAATAGAGAAAGTGAAAAGAGGGAGGAAGGGAGGAGAGAGACAGTGGAGCAGAAGAAAAACAGGGTGTATAGGAGCAAAAGATCAAGGGATGGATAGGAGGAAGTAACAAAGAATAAAGTGAGGAGATAAAGGTCTTAAAGTCTCCTGTGCTGTGTCTTAAAAACACAGAGCTTATTAATCATGTTATAATGATGGGGGCAGCCAAAGGCAGCTAACAGCTGATGTTACACCAGTTTTTCTCCTCTAAAGGGCCCATTACTCCATTCCTGACCTCACCTATACTGACCTGTCCACTGCAAAAATATCCCCTGCAATCCCCTTACACCTGAAGAAATGCTATCATTGATTTTGTTTCATTCATTAAATGTTTTTGTATGATTTGACAATATTAAACAATTGGTGGGTCCTCCAATAACAATAGCACCAGTACGACACGACAGGACACCAAACTTATTAACTTTGTGCCCTTAACAACATTTTAAAATATAAAGTATTCAGAACTTTAAACTTCTAAATCTCCCAACCACTCTTGCACTTCCTCCAGGGGAAACATATTTCCTGCTAAGTGCCCCGCCTTGTCAAACAGAGACCAAAGTGAAGAGCAAATAAGTGAATAAATATCTAGTCGAGACCCATGTAAGTTCTTAAGTCCTGTCAGAAGCTGTTTTTCGAAGCCCAGTTTGAACGAGGGTGTGTGTGCAGTGGGAAGGAGAAACCTGACCCCCGGTCTTACCCTGGGAGCCTGCGCTGCAGAGGCTATAATTAGAGATACAGACAGCAGCTGGTGTTACCATTGGACTGGACTGCTTTATACACTATGTAGGGCGCAGAGAGGGGGCTAAGGGCCAGAGGACACACACACACACACACACACACACACACACACGCAAACACACAAAAATTCAAGTCCTAACTTCTGTAGACGATACACAATAACAAGTTAGGGACTGTACAACAATTACTGGGGTGGAAAGGAGGCTAAACTCACATTTCACAAATTTCACTTTTTAAAAATGCCTCCGCAACATTAATTATATTTTCTTTGGAACCATCCATTGACTTGAAAAGAAGAACGATTTTAACACCCTCAAATCTCTAAATAATTGAATACAAAAATATATATATATTATAATATAACAGAATTGGTGCAACTCGTTTCCCTATCAATAGCTCAAAGAGTCAAAGCTGAAGAATTTAAGATGGTGCACCCTCATTTAATCTTAATATGGTAAGGAAATAACATAAATAATATAAAATTGTATATATATATAATAATAAACTGGTAACATGCCATCTTGATAAATAAATTTGCTCAGCTTCACGTTATTACGCCAAATCAACATAAAACAACAAGCATTTCATATTGCGTGATTTGTTGGTATGTTGTTATAACAAGAACACTGTATGTCATTAAAACAAGAAAAAGAAGATGAATTATATTATAGGCAAATTTTGTGTCACACATTTGACTCTTTTCCACTGTATTGCACTAATGTTTTTCAGGCTCAGACAAGGTGCTGATTACATTGCTCAGCCACCTAATAAATGTTTACTGTTGGCCTCATTTAGATTTTTAGATATTTATCTGTCTTTCCATTTATTTTTTGTCAGATCGCTGCTATACAAACACACACCTAAACACACACCTAAACACACATCTAAACACACACACACACACACACACACATAGACACACACACACACTCTCTCACACACACACACACACACACACACACACACACACACACACACACAC
>CALSCE010010644.1:12668738-12708973 GCA_943593645.1 Bovichtus variegatus | reverse complement strand
ACACACACACACACACACACACACACACACACACACACACACACACAGAAATCGCATCCCGGTGAGATATGTTCTGATGAAACCAACTATCCAAAGTAATTCTGATGAAACTAACAGCAATCAACAAGAACAACGCTCATGTATGCGCTGCATTATTCTGTGTGTGTGTGTGTGTGTGTGTGTGTGTGTGTGTGTGTGCGTGTGTGTGCGTGCGCGTGCGTGTGTGTGCGTGTGTGTTTGACAAAGAGACACCTCCTGAATTTCTTCCCTCCATCTGTATCTCGAGGTTTTGAACAGTTAAAGCACAGAGACGTCCCGGTGGCTGTGGGATTTTGAAAGGTTTTTTGAGACTATCCTTCAGAGCATCACTCTCAAAATCGGAGGATATTTTTGGGTCCTTGAAATTCTCAGCCCAGAAAACTTCACTGCTCCTCGGGCTCTGGCTGAGGTTCAGAACCTCGGACAGCAGCAGAGATATCTGGTCCTTCTGATGCCTGTTCAGAACCCTGGACAGTGAACAAGCACAGGCACACACACCTGTGGCAGCTGGGAGCACAGCTGGATCTGATCAGGACCAAGAAGCCACTCCAACACCCCAAGGTGAACTGTTGCACTTCCAGCAGCACTTAAAACCCATAAAGTCTGACTGCAACTTCTAACTCTCCTGCAGCCTTTCAGCAAACTTGAACATTTCCGTGTTAACCATAAAAGTTCTTGTACATCACTTCTGGCATGACCTTAAGTCATACCTTTAAGACTCTAATTACTGTTACGGTCTGAGTCAACTAAAAGCTTGTTTTGTTGCTTACCAGTAAGGCAGGAAATCAATTTTTCTACTTTTCTACAAACCTGACATGTGGGATGAACCCTCTAGAACACGTAGGTCTTTTGACTTGTATCTGCAGACTTTAGATACAGACCACACTGTTACAGTTTTCATAGGGACTATTTCTTCAATACAAAGTAGTTCCAGTGTAAACTGCAGACATTGTGTGGTGACTTTTTTTAAATGTCATTTTTTAAACTACAAAATGAATTCCATTCACCTCCATTTTATTGATGACATTTTGTGTGTGTGTGTGTGTGTGTGTGTGTGTATGTGTGTGTGTGTGTATGTGTGTGTGTGTGTGTGTGTGTGTGTGTGTGTGTGTGTGTGTGTGTAAATATAGACACATCTTTGCATTAAGGCAACTACACAGTCTTACTTATAGGCTTAGTATGTGTTTTCATTATTAGGCCTTCTATATGTTGCCTTATGTTTAATTTACATATGTTTAGTGATTAGATAAGTTCCATGCAGATATTATTAGATTCCATCAGCAAAATTGAAAACTCCCTGTAATTATCTACTTGACATGCTATTAAAAATGTGCAAACAGTTTTGATAGAGCTGGATTCATCCTGAGCGTGGCCATTTTTTCCCAAATGTTCCCTGTAGGAACTTAAAACCTGTGTGAGTGTGTGTGAATGTTTCACATTACGGATGAGCAGGTGTATGGCAGCCTCTGACTCTGTATGAATGTGTGTGAATGGGTGAAGGCTGACATGTGTTGTAAAGCACTTTGAGCGATCGCAAAGATTGGAAAAGCGTTATATAAATGCAGTCTATTTACCATTAAATTGCAAGCAGAGGCATGAACATAACTTGCAGGTTAGTATGGCATATCATTCACTATCTGGTGAGATGGTTCAACAATGTGTGATAATAATAATGAAATGTGAATGTAGTTATTTTTCGTCTTCTTGTAAAAACGAAGTTATATATCATGAAGTAAGCTGTAAACAGTGGTGGGATGTAACTAAGTACATTTCCTCAAGTAATGTACCTGAGTACACATTTGAGGTACTTGTATGAGCATTTTCATTTTATTCAACTTTATACTTCTACTCCACTTTATATCAACGCAAATGTTGTACTTTCTACTTTGTTACATTTAGCTACTGCTTCAGAGATTATCATTTTTTCTAACGTATCTCCAAATGTGATGATTTTGAATATGAATTTTTCGGATTAACTGAAGGATTCCTTTTTGTCTTGACAACAATTCTCCCACTTCTTAAGTTAAATAAACAATTTAAAAAGCCTCTCGGATCAGTTAGAAAAGGCATTGTCACAAAGCTTCAAGCTGGTTTTCTGAGCTCATGAAAAGTTGACATTTCGAGATACGTGGTGATCACAGGGCAGTACAATCAGCTACTGCAGCTTTCAATTAGAGATGTATTTTGTGTCCACAGACTGGCTCATGCTCTGCGTTAGTAATACTACAGCTACCTGTTCCGGGCTTGCAGACAGCTGCAGGCCTTGTTCCAGCAGAGGACGGCGAGGGCACCGAGTCTGTGATTAAAACAGAAGTGAAGAAGACAACAGTCACACATCACCCATACATCTCTGTCTCTCCGTAACTCTCTCTGCTTCTTCATTACCGTCTGACTCCTTCACCTACACTTGTGTTTTGTCTTCCTGTTTTCTCTCACCTTGTACCTCTTCCGCCTCCCTCCACACTCCTCTTTGCTTCTCTAACTTTATGTCCTCCTTTCACCCTCACCTCTTGGTCTCTATCTCCCTCTTTCTTCCCCCTTTCCGTTCTTTTATCCAACCTGTTCTAGTTTCGCTCCCTCCATCTCCTCTCTTCTGCTCCTAAAATCCCTTTCTTTCCATCTCTCTTCCCTTTTCCTCTTTTCACCTTCTGCTCTTATCCATATCTATCTCATACCACACACTGTCCCACGCCATCTTTGTTTCTCTCTCTTTCCCAAACACACTCATATGCACACACTCATCTCTTCTTATTAAATTAGTAATAATGTCACCATGCTCCCTCCCAGGAGGCCAGTGTTATTGACTTCATTATGCAAATGTAAACCAGCCCACAGCTATACTACTGATAGGATAAGACATACACACACACACACACACTCACGCGCACACTGTTTGTCAATGCGTGTGCTGGCTAGGAAAAGATTCTCGCTGTGTCAGATAATTATGTCAACCAGCGGAGTTGACGTGTGTATTAACATGAAATCTGCTAAATCCAACAGGCCTGGGGTTTTTATATCAGTCTTGGAGTGACAATGCGTTAGTATAAAATAGACTAGAATGGAATTTCAAATGAATGCCCACAATGCAAAATAGATTTTTGAAGACTCTCTGTACCTGAGCATCCTGTGATGCTGTGTTCACACCAAACGCAAAGCGAATTTTGGATTTTTTTTCTGATTGACCGCAGAATCGTTTGGGATTATTCACGTGCGGCTGAATTGATCTGATTTACCACCACAGTGTGAACCCAAGATAAACAGATTGTAGTGCTGTGATTTGATGGCAATAAACCGATGGAAAGGACATCGAAATAAGATGATTTTGATTTGTAAAAAGTCTGAATTCACGCTTTGTCTTGTGTGTCCGAAAGACGATAATCAAACAACATTTAAAATACTTATTTTCTGAATGGATTCGGGATCGATCAGAGCTATGCTTGTAGCTGCTCCATCATCATACTACATTATACATATACATATCTATATACTTTGTAACTCTACCATCATATAAACTCACAGGCATTTAAGATGTTTATTATTGATGAAAGATGTCCACAGACAGCTACGATAACTTTGTCCTCCATTTCTGTTTCAGCAATGTCAGGACATCATGTCGTCAGGAGGATTTTCATGCTGGCAGGCTTTTGCAAAACAGTGTTACATGAATTTTGCTGCTCAAGTTGAACATTTTGAACTCGTGAATATGCGTCATTTGCGTCGCCGTTAGTGACCCTAGGCAAGAGTCTGAACCTGTAATTGCTCTCGATGTGTGCACACAGGGAAAACGTCTTCCAAATCAAGAACTTTCACACAGAACTTTCTTCAAAGATTTTCATTCAAAAATTATGAGATTTGTGGCCGCCGAAACCTGAAAAGACCCTTTTATATTTGTGCTGGCTCTTCATTTCGTTTCAATGCCAGCTTTAACAAACAAATCTGGCTGTGAACAACTCGTCACAGGAAACAGACTGATGGGCATGCAGGCCATTTGGATGTATCCAATAAGTACCTGAGTGGCCCATGTGCCTTCTGCAGTAATTTTGGCTTTGTGGCTCAGCCAGGAAGTGATATTCCTCTCATCTTGACTCTGATCTGCCGGTCGTGTGGTTCTTTCCGTCACACTGACACTTGCTGGTTGCAGTCGCCAAACCCCGCTGTGTCTTGATACAAGTTCATAGACCTGGAAACATACTGGACAGTATACAAGAAACACACATGCACACACACACGAATGCACACACACACACACACACACACACACATACAGTATTGGCAGAAGCAGGCGAGACAGATGGAAAGACAGCAGAGAGCAGGGAGGAAGTGGAAATTAAAGTCACAGTGTCAAGAACAATTAGCGCTCAGGGACTAATATTACATGTAGCTACTAACTGAATATTGACCAGAGGAAATAACAATGAGGTCAGTCATCAATTTAACATTATTATAATGTTTTTGTCATATTTATTATTTCAGACTGATTATTTTAGAACAAGAAATAATTGACAGACAGAAGACCGAGAAGAACTGCAAACTGCCCTCTGCCTTCTGGGACAACTTAAAGGAGCATGAGGGGACCCTATTAGCAAACAACACCATCATCATCATTTGTTAATAATTACCCTAAAACCAATGTAATGTAGCCTATTAATTGGAAATGTAATACATTTAAATAGCCTACGTGATATAAAAGTAGCCTAACCACACCGTCAAGAAGAGTCAAAAGCTGAGATGTCAGTTATTGCTACTCTGCTAAGCTAGGCTAGTTAGGCTATCTTTTAGCATGGCTAGTTTAGATGTTTTTATTACCATAACCGGATTTAGCTGCCACCTTATTTATGTGAGATAATAAACTAAATTACCTAGATGTTAGTTCATCAAAATTGTCATATTTCAATTACAGGAAACAGCTTAAAAATATAAAGAAGCACATTTAGCTTTAGCCACGGCTAGCTTTAGCTATCTCACTAGCAAACTTTCACTGCCTTGCTTTGACTGTTTCTTTGTAGTTATACATCTCTATGGCATAAAAAAATCTATGCACCAAGTGCAGTATCAACAAGTCAGATCAGGTCTGAACTACATTTTCACTAAGTTTCTGAGTTTCATATTATATTATATACATAATATTTTAATTTATCACCTGCAAAACTAGTAACATTCCCATCAGCCTCAGCTGTAATTGTTTTAGCGCTATCAGCAAGTGTTAGCATGGTAACAAAGATGGAAAACATGCTAAACATTATACTTCTTTCTCCTACAGGTACACAATGTTTTTAAAAGAATGAGACAATTCGACCAAAGCTAATGAAAGTCAGTGACAGTGACATTAATGAAAAAGTTGAATAGAAATACAAAATACATTGCCTTTAAAACAACTGATAGCGGACAGTGTCTGGATTTCAATTGGTGATTTATTTTTGAAAGACATTATGCTGTGACTGATTCATCTATACAGACTAATTGTGTAAGAGACTGACAAAGTAACCTACAGAATTACTCAATGTGTTCCCATTTGCTTGTCTGAGAAAGTGTCTGAGTAGACTGACCAATAAACTCACTGACTGACAGGAAAATATATAAAGACTATTTGTTCGACACAGTTTTTCAGGGCGATGAAGCTTTTGCTTCAGACTGTCTGGTCGCAGAGCATTAGGAATGAGGAGCACCAGACACCTCCATGCATTTTTAATCAATCAATATCCTCTTTTCTACATCTCCTTCTCTGTCTGTCTCTTCCTTCTTCTCTGCCTCTCTGTTCGTTGCTTCTACTTCTAACTTGCTTTCTCTCTGCAGGTACGGTATATGTAGGCTACTGTAATTGTTTTCTTCTGTCTCTCTTCGCTGCCTTGTCTCCTTGAATTCTGTTAAGTTTATTCATTTGTCTGATCCGTCTCATCTCACTCTGTCTGAACTCTCAGTCCATCTCTAGCCAGAAAACATCTCCGCCATCCATCTGTCTTTGCTCTAATCACTATGATCCCTCTGTCTTACGTCCTGTCTCGTCTCCTTCATTACATCATGAAGTACTGGGGTTGTAGACGCCCTGCCCCATTTGACTAACTTTGGAAATGTCCCGGTTTACTTTGTCTTAATTAGAATAAGAACATAGCCGGTCTGAGCACAACAGCACAGACCCCAGAGTGAGACTCACACAGTTTCATTTCAAACTAATCTTTTGATACAAAAATATTAAAAGGTTGGTTCACCAAACTACAAAAAAAGAAACATATGTTCTTCCTTTATTCTACTTGTGTCTTGCCATGCAGATAGTTAAAAATTACATTTAAAAAAACTCTGACAGTAACCTTTCTTCTTCCCTCTAACACTGTCTTTAGTACTCTAATCCACTAAAGATGGGTGATACCATAAGATGTGGTTTATACAAGAGATACTTACATATGAATATACATTTGAATTACTACTGAATAATTTGATTAACATTTATCGATACTCAAAACATGACTTTGCATCCGATACTTTAGGGCTCAATCTACCCATCCCTGTAACCCACAGACCACACTGTCTACAGTTTTCATTGAAAATACTACTACTACTAAAATATTGATAATGCATTCTGAAGATTTTGATAATGATATGGGTACAGTTATTGTTGCGGGAATCACAAATTCAATTCTACCCACTTTAATGTTTTTTTTGTTGGTAGCAAAAATGGCAAAGCCCAATATCTCAAAACCTTGATAAATGAAGCAGAAATCTTAGAGTAGTTTCTCAAAATGAGACCAAAAAGCAGCAAATCTGCATGGCTACATACCATTTTTTTTCCTGTAATTTGGTTAAATGTACACTTTAAAACACTTACATTTGTTTCAACATATTGTCGGACAGTGTACATGTTTGCATTTACAAGCAATTCAGTGCAATTCAGTTTTCTCCAACGGGAAACTCCTGATTCATTGAGGCAATAGAATATATCCATGTGGGGATAATTTAGTAGTGTCTATGTATTTACAGGGGAAGTTATTGTCTAACAATGCACAGAAGCAGGACGTATGATAGGAATGTTAGAGATAGAGATTTCTGCTTTGTCTTAAAGTGCAGATACAGTTGGTAACAAATGTGGATGGTTGTCTTTGAGAATATCTTCTGTCGTTGGAAAAAAAATCCCGACAGAAACTGCAGAATTAAATGTATGGCTTAGAAAGCGACCCAGGGCTGGTTTCGATAATGGGACTTAAAACTAGTTGTGATTTACATTATGCACTTAGACCTCGCTCTTGATAAATATATGACAAACGCACTGAATTGTATTGAGCTCCCGTGAGCTACTGCTGCAATATCCAGGTCTAATAGCACTCAGAGTTCTGCCTCCGGGCACACACACATGACTGAGTATATGCGCTCACATAAGCCCACACACACACACACACACACACACACACGCACACACACACACACACACACACACACACACACACACACACGCTTGAAACCAGCCTATTAAAAAGGAAAAACGCTTCCTCAGACAAGCTCCACAAATAACATGAAATTAGTGTGTGATTCATGGCATATATGTCTACATCCACACGGTAGAGACAAAACACACGCACACACACACACACACACACACACACACATTCTGAAGCTGCCTTTGTGTGTGCCTGGTAACCTGTAGAAGCACTCTATTTACCCTTTTTTTTTTTTTTTTTACAGATTAAGATTTTAAGATTAAAATGGATTTCTTAAGGAAGCAGTTGTGTTTGTTTAGTGCTGCTCCTGTTTTCCATTGTTTTTTTTTACATGTCCTTGTTTACCTTGAACAAGGTCAATAACATCTTCAGGGACATTATTTAAGTGGACTAAATTCTTTCACCCTGCACTCAATTTGCAAAGTAAAATAAATAAATGAACACATTTTTGGATTCACTGTTGCAAAGTCTTTTATGAGCACAGTTGGCGGCAGCAGAAAAAAGTGGGATGCTTACTGTAATCACCCTGCACAATAATAATTATAACGGCAAAGATACCTTAGCTGCTGGATCACTTGAAGGCATATGAAATGAATGACAACCATTTCACAAAGCATAAAGCAATGCTTTACAATGATAGATGAAATTACTTAAAATGACACATTAAATGGGATGTAAATGAGACTGCATGATTATTTCAAGGGTGGAAGAGAAAGTGTAAATATTTTTTCACTCTATTTTTCAGTACCCTGAAAAGGTAAATATGTGCAGTGTGTTTCTTACATTAAAGATGATTCAAGGAAATTACTTTTTTTTCTTTTCCCCCTTTTTCTGAACATAATTGGTCACATTAGTAGAAATCAATCAACATATCACTCATGAACATTACATTTGTTTAGACTTTGAGTGGTTTTATTTGACCTTGTAAAATGTTCAATATATGTCACTGAAGGTGACATCTCAAATACAGTCTGCTGTGATTAGAAAAGGTGAATAGAATGTATATTTATCTTCAATCCCAAGGGCATACATGGTCAGAAAATGTCATCCGCAAATGGTGAATAATCCTTTGAATTCATGTTGTTTATGCTTTGCTGCTACAGAAATTCAGGTTTCGGTGCCGGCGGATTTCTTGTCTGACAACATCAATGCTGTCAGTGCCGCAACTTTCTCAAAAAGAAATGAGAGACGCTGAAAACTCTTTATGAACTACCTTGTGTGCCACTGAGCCAACGGCTAAAAGCTGATCTCTTGCTACACAAGCACATCAAGAGATCAGGAGATATTTGTCAAGATGTTGCTCAGTTTGAACCTCATCCTCCCTTCTGCCACCCGATCCGTGTTGGTCCAGGATCAGCTGCATAATAATGCTAAATATTACATATTTAGAGTGAATCCATGTTGTCAGATCTGTCCATACTGTGTAAATGTGACTGACTCCACCTCCTCACCCCCGAAAGGTGACATGTGTCTGTATCTGAAATCTTTTTCTTCATCTTGTGCTGACACTGAGCTGCACAAGGGAAGCTCTCCACCACACTTATTATGCTCAACCTAACAAA
This sequence comes from Bovichtus variegatus, assembly GCA_943593645.1. Lineage (NCBI taxonomy): Eukaryota > Metazoa > Chordata > Actinopteri > Perciformes > Bovichtidae > Bovichtus > Bovichtus variegatus. The sequence goes on along the minus strand of CALSCE010010644.1, from coordinate 12,699,945 downwards.
TACCCCCTATGAATAAATAAAAGACGTTGAAATGCCCCCTAAATTGTTAAAATATTGTGAAAAAGTGGGAGCTGCAGCGACATCAAGCAGATCAACATCTGCTGTGGAAAAGCCTTCAAATGTGCCATCGCCAATTTACCAGGTCAAGCGACCCGAGCACTTAAAGGGTAACTTCTGTATTTTTCAACCTGGACCCTATTTTCCCATGTTTTTGTGTGACTAATTGGGACAACAATTTATAAAATTGGTCCAGTATTGAGCGAGAGAAAAACGGGCTGCAACATAATCCTATCGGCACTTGCGCACCGTCAATATACAGTGCGTCCACTAAAAGTGCTTGTTATTGCCAACGACAGGCGAAGATTGTTACTTTAAGTGTCTGACAACATTATGGAAAGAGGCTAATGATAAATAAATAATATCTTAGTGTTATTAATGTTCGACATCATGGCTGAACATTTTGCTCATTTGTGGATACGGCCTATAACCTCTCATGAGATTTCAGAGCAGACTTCTCCTTGAGCGAAGGTTGTTGAGGCAGAATAACAAACAGTCTGGATCAAATGAAAGGTAAAGAAAAATGTTTTATTTCAAGCGCTTTTAGTCGGCGTTCAATGACGATGCAGCCCAAAACGTTTTGCTTTTGCTCGATACTGAACTAATTTCAATAAACTGTTGTCCCCATTAGTCACTTAGACACAAAACTAATGGAAAATAGGGTCCAGGTTGAAAAATACCGAAATGACGCTTTAAAATAAAACACTTTTCCTTCTAAACATAATTATTTAGTTTGAGCTTGTATGACATGATTGAGAATTACAAAAATGACTGGAGGCAATATATCCCAAAGATGCCTACGTAAAAATGATATATATTTCTCTTTATTTTAAAGGATTAGTTTATTGGCTTTCTTTGTGAGTTAGATGAGAAGATACCACGCTGTGTAAATCTGAAGCTAACACTCGAAGCCAGTTAGCTTAGCTTAGCTTAGTTTAGCATAAAGACCGAAAGCAGGGGAAAACAGCTGGCGGGGCTTTTCACAAAGGTAACCAAATTGTACAAAAAACAAAGTATAAAAACGACAATTGCAGGTTATTTGCTGGACTGTTTTGTAGCTGGACGCATTAACTTCCTGGAGTCTTGTAGCCAGTCAGCAGGATGCTTCACTTAAACGCTCTGAACCCTGTTCTTTTCTCCCATAAAGCTATCTCTTTCTTATTAGGAACAGGTGTTCCACTCTGGAGAGCATCAGTGAATTAGAGAAGGACTGGTGGGTATAATGAAGTGGCCACACTCAGGATCTACCATTGACCTTTAGCTACAAGCAAATGGTATTAAAAATAGCCTGTAAAAGAGCTACTTTTGCATAATATCTTAGACAGGTTATTATTCACATCTATATAATAACAACGGATCAACTACAGTCAAAATGGTTTTAAGTGATGAACCAACGGGAAATTATGACCGGACTCTCAGTCCTACGAGGAGTTTTAGTGTCTTTCAGCTCATTGTTTTGTTTGTTTTTTGGACTGTTTTGGTTCATTATCTTTGCTTTCATCAACTTAGAAAGGTATTATGTCAGTGTTGTGTTCACAGCTTGTCTCCACTGCCCCCTAGTGGCCAAAAAATCTATTAATATTAAAGCATTTTCAACAAAAGTCATTTCACATCTACTCTAATATGGAGTTTATGGAGTCTTGTGTCTCACTTTCCTTCCTCACGCTTTTTTTCCCTCTCTGTATTTTTGCTTCTCTCTCCATCTCTGCCTGTCTCTCGTTTCGCCCCTCACTCTTTCTCTCGGTCAATATCAAATTGTATCTAAATTCTGTCCATCCTCAATTTCGCGTGGTGTAAACAGCAGATATGAGTCTACTCTCTCACTGGCTCAGTCATCGTAACGGATATTCCACATTCATATAAGCTATTTTCAAATACCTGGGTCTGCAGTTATAGATAGTTTGCAGATAGGACGTGTAGCAGATATAGCATGTCATGAGTGGCAGAAGGTCTGTGTGTTTTCTTTGTGTATGTGTGTGCGTGTGCGTGTGCGTGCATGTGTTTGTGTGGGCTGAGATAGGCTGGCAGCAGCAGGCATCTGGTGACATCTGGTCCAGACAGATAAAGTAAGAAACACGTACTCACACTCTCACTATCTGGCAGGAGGTATACTTTCTCTCTTTGTCACTTTCTCTTTTTATTGACATGACAGGAAAGCAGCATATGTTGGCAAGTCCTATTAACATACAAAAATGTGTCTTTTCAATTTATTTAAGTGTCTTTCTTAGAACAGCACATACTATTATTAATTTCTAGGTTATATATTTTTAAATCATTTTTCTCTTTTCGAGAAAAATATTTAAAAATAATGTCTCTTTACGAGAGAAACAGTTAACTCTTTCACTTTTTTTCTTTTTTTTTTACTTTTAAGCCCACATGAAAGCGAAATTCTTAAAATGTTTAAAAAATGCCAATTTGAACATATACATGTCCATGACAGCCGGACAACTTCTGCTGAGGCAAATCATTTGATTAAGAACAGCTACTATACTAAATGAGTTTTTCATTTTACAAATTATGAATATGTTTTAAAATGTTCATGTCATCAGTGCAATGGGCAGTCAAAGGGGTCACACAAATGGCAAACTACATTTTAAATTAAACTTATAACTGGCATTCATGCTTGTCAATTTCCGAAGCAATGTGTCATTTAAACAAAAATATGGTTTACTTATGTCTTGGGCTCCAACTAACCATTATTTTCATTCTTATTATGAACAGATTATTTACGTAATTAAACAATTCATTATTTGGTGAATAATTGTGAAAAATGCTCATTACACAATCCCAAAGATATTCATATGTCTTGTTTTGTCCAACCAACAGTACAAAAACAAAGATATTACATTAACTATAATCAAATATTCCCATATGAGAGTCAAGAAGCAGTGATTTGTTGATATTATTTCTTACAAAATGCCTTAACAATTAATGGATTATTATGGATTTATTAATTCATTTATTCCTTTCAGTACTAGACACTTCATATAGTTTTTTATATCCGCTCAGAATCGCCCTTGCAGATTAACACACACAGATGAGACGTTTGATATATTCACCTCTGACCATCAGGGGCCTCACTCTCAGGTGAACCGAGCCCAAAGGTCCCAGTGGCCAGTGGCCCCCGGGGCGCAGGCTAAATTGCCGCGGCCAGTCACCTTTGCGAGGGAGCAGATGATGTGTGACACAGAGAAAATTAGGGAGGCTGACTATTACAAAAAGGCCACATAGATGACAAAGATGGGAAAGAGAGAGGAGGACCAGGAAATGATATAAAAGGAGAGGTGGAGGGATGTTGAGGATAAATAATGGAGAAGTTGAGTGGAAACATGGGCGGATGGATGGATGACTAAGTAGGTAAGACGATAAATAGAAGAAGGGATGGTTGGATGAACGGGTGGATGCTTTGGCACATGGCCCCCGGGGAATCAGCCATTATACATGCCACTGTCACTCAAGATTAGCGGCATAATTAAACTCCTGTTGCACCGCGTGTGGTTCGAAAGTGTGTGTACGTGCATGTGCATTTGTTTGTGTGTATCTGAGTGTGCGTGTTGTTTTCCTGGGGTGTGTGTGTGTGTGTGTGTGGGTGTGTGGGTGGGTGTGTGTGTGTGTGTGTGTGTGTGTGGGAGGGGTAGACTGTGACAGAGATTGATGGTGAGGGGAAAGCAGGCCATTATGTTGTATAGCTAAAGCAGTGATAGCCTCTACACCTCTGTGTCTGTTTAAACTGCTGGCTATTTCATAGGCGTGGCACAACTGACCCTACAACACACACACACACACACACACACACACACACAGATTCCCCACTTTTAATTGCTTGCTTTCAGGATCCTTTTGTTGTTTAATTCGGCTGTAGGCTGCAGCCGCGAGGCCTTCACTGAACTCCAGCCACTGTGGGAACAACACAGAGCTACTGAGCTAAATTAAGTGTCATTCATAAAAGACGCAATCACCCTCTGAAGTGTTAACCCAAGGCTCTTTCCAATAATTGATGGATAGATGTGAGCAATTTTAATACGCTACATGAAATTTTTAAACACTCTGTCCCCTTTTTTTTCTCTCCAAATATTCAGCTTTAATAGCAGGTTAACAAGAAACCCTTCAGCCTTCAATTAAGTGAATGAGAAATGGGGAAAAAATGATTATCTTGACAAGACTCCCCACTGAGAGAGAGAGAGAGAGAGAGAGAGAGCGAGGGGGAGAGAGAGAGAGAGAGAGAGAGAGAGAGAGAGAGAGAGACTAATTCACTATAATGGTTGAAGGCCATGTTCTTGAGCAGCTGCACGCCGACCAAAGCTACATTTCTCTGTGTCTATGTTTGTGTGTCTCAGTGAGTGAAAAGAGCCCCGCCGCTCCCCTGCCGAGCGGAACATCAGCTTCATCAAGTCAGCCAGAGGCAGCGACAACTGGGACGGAAGTAAGATGCTTAAGCCTTCAAAATAAAACACGTTTTTTTTTTTATAAAGAATTAAAAATACACATGAACGAAAAAATAAATAATAAGCATAGTGTGGTGACTTCTGTTTCCTGCTACCTGCGCAACAGCTAATCTAAATTCCCGCCCTCACGAAGCAGAGCAGATAAAAACAGATGCCGAGCAAGTTCGATTTGTAGTTGAATACCATCATCAGGTATCAAGCACCAATATGAACAAAAACATTTTTTATTTAATTTTGAGGAACAAGCTTTCATCATACACTAAGCAAAATCTCCTCTGTCATTACAACTGGATGTTTTTATTTTACTGTACATTCAATGAATACAATTTGGTGAAAGTAGTCCACAGAAGACGTGTATAGGCTTAGCTGCACTGAGGAGTATTTAGTGTCCATTGTACTCCCCTTTAACAAACACAATCCAGCACAGACTTGGTGCATAACTCAAGTGCGTGTGGACCCGATCAATTTGGACAGTTTTATATTAGAGATACAAGTAGAACAAAGTATTGAAAGGTCTAAAAATGTTAATCCTAACCAGAAAACCTGACTTGCAGAAGTTAATTTTCAAAAAACAAAACCAAAATCTTAAGGGAGCAGACGACAATCCGACCTGATTCAAATAGGGTTAAAGTGAACAAATAGAGAACACCATATTCCCTGAACTTCAGCATAAAAAACTAATTTTTCTTTTGTGAAAATGATCAGAATTGGCAGCAAGTGTGCTTGAATCTATGGGCAGGCTTTACTGGCACATATGGACCAGAGTTCTGTTTATGAGGCCTCCACCATTGGCTTTGCTCCAGACTTGATATTGATGAAAGCAAAACGTTTTGGCTTTACATCTTTACGGACTCTTCCTGGATTGTGCCCCTCCTTCCCACTCACACTGTATTAGAGACATAATGTGCTGTATGAAAAGAGACAATCCATTATATCCTTTCTAATCGCATTCATTTATTTTCTATTTCCATTATTTCCCGACATACTTTGTATGTTACCATTAAGGTATTTTATAGATATTTTCTCTGTTTTGTTGTCTATATTTGTTTACTTTGTTTATCTATTAGAATGTATCTTATGTGGTCAGCTGTAATTGCCTGTGTGTTTGTTTTTTGTTTGTACAGTTGACAATCAATAAAAAAGACATTTGAAAGAAATAATATATATACGCTTTTATTTTGAAAATCCCAACCGGAATATTTATGCTGTTGCGTCGTGTTTCACTTGACAGATGGCAGGCGCGAGACGCTCCTCGCGGCTGTCTCTCTCGGTCCGTTGGTCCATCCTGGTTCCCATTGTCTCCCGTTTTCACTCCTTCAAGACAACACCGAGACGACAAACTAAACTTAGCCGTTTCCCTCTCATATCACCTCGGGTACGTTACGTTTGGAGACTTACCTCGACCTGAAATCTCACCCTGTCCCTCTCCATCCGAAATGTGGACTTGCTTTTCTGTCTTTTTTAGCGTTGTAGTGATGTTGTAACGGAGGAGGCAGTGAATTAACCGGCCAGCGGCGGGCAAAACGGCGGTTGTGTTGTGGAGCTGCCGGGGAGATGCACCGGAGGAGGAGGACTTGTTAGCCGAAATCAGCTTCCACAGTCTGGAGACATATCACAACATCCTAGCAACAATTTTAACCTCCGTTATCTGAGTGGATAAACCACGAAATTCTGAAGGGGGGAGAAAAAAAAAGCGAAAATACCGGATTACAACCGCGGTTTTGGAGATAAACAACCAAAAAACGCCGCGTTTTTGTTACGGTGTGAATGAAAGGATGTTGCCGCGACATGCCCGGTACTTCCCCTGAGAGCAGAGGAGCTGCTCTATGAGAGGAGGCAGCCACTACTTTCACTTGTTTTCTCCACCCTGGAACAAATTAGGCTGTTTCAATCAACCAAATCCGAGTGTTCGCTTAATCGGATTATTAAACAAAAAAGCATTTAATCTGGGGAATATAACCATCTAATCTCACCATCTTTCCCTGATTCCACAGTAAGTGGCTACTGTACGGTGCCATGCTAATTCTGTGACAAGGATGCGACTCATCGACGTGATTGTAGACTTTCTAGTCCAGTAGGTGATGACTGGACGAGTGGGAGAGTCACTGTAACCTTTGTTTCTGTAGTTTGGATCGTGTCAAGATCACATGTGATCAGAAATCTGACTTAATTCGGACTAATCAGTCAAAATACACCTCACCACCTGGCTTCAGTTGTGGAGGCTTGGAAAGGATTTTCCGACATAATTGGCTCCGTGAACACATCAAGAACAATTTGTGGACTTGAATCATCCCCAAGGCCCCCCTTTCCATCTATTGATCACTGACCCTGCGTGTGTTGGAAATCCAGGGGACCACGTTTCAGGCTGTTTAAGTGTCAGCAACCCAGCCATTTGAATGAAGTAGTAGCCTTTTTATTCCCCTGAGCTCCAGCGAGTACAGGGGCTGCACTTTGTTCGCTGAGGCCGAGCAGCAGGAGGCTCTACCTGGGCTGCCAGCCAGCCAGACGGGCCCTCCGGGGGCTTTTTGGATTTTGAAGGTCCAGCTGGAGGATTTGGGAGTTTTACCCAGAGTTTCTTCTCCACCTGGATCACAGGAGAGAGAGGGAGGAGGACACCATGGGGTGCTGTAGTGGCAGGTGCACCTTGGCCTTCATCTGTGGCATGCAGCTGGTAAGTGTTCATTTTAGTATTGATCCTGTAAGGGGGGCTAAATGAGCAATCAGGAGAAAAAAAAGTTTTTTTGTAAGAGTTCACAAGGAATCAGAAAACACACATCTTTACCTCGGAGACAGGACTTAGCAGGGTATGGGTGGATAGATGGATGAATGGAGGGAAAAAGATGGATGACTGAAAGGTCACGTTTCAGAAGTTAATAGGTGTGTAAAAGGTCATGATACAAGCTGGGATCTGGTTTCAGGGACATACTGACAAATGGGTGGACTGAAAGGATGAATGGCTGTTGGTGGGAGCTTTAAGATTGTACTAAGAGTCCACACAGAACATTGATGGATAGATGGAGGCTGGGAGTGATGAATGGAAGCAGTGGAGGTAAAGGAAGGATGGATGGATGGATGTATGGGGCAGGTACATGTGATTTATGGGGGGACATGTATGGGAGGAATGGAGCTGACATAAACTCATGGAATCAACTTCCTCTGTGTACTATGTCTCTCTTTGTAGCCCATTCTCCCACCACCATCTGTGTCAATGGAAAGTGGTGCCAGGCAAGACAATAGGGAGGGAGGGAGGGATGGAGGGAGGGAGGGAGGGGTCTGTAGGTGTGTGTGTGTGTGTGTGTGTGTGTGTGTGTGTGTGTGTGTTTTGGAACACAAGTGCTGTCATTAGTTTGGTTGAGTAAATCCTTCACATCAAAAGGAAAATCCCATCTAGAACTCCAACAATGAAGCAGCAAAAAGCGGGTTGATTGGTCCTTTTTTGCCCCCCCCCCCAAACAAAAATGGCAAAATGTATATGTAAAATGTAAATGTTATTAGCAGAGAGACTATCATCTGAAACCTTTTTCTTTAGTGTTCAATCTCAGAGGAGAAAAATGAAAAGGAAGATACACCTCCTAAACACAACATTGTCATATTATAGCCTAATAATTGATATAAAGTCGATTGAGTTTTTGGCCAATGTATGATTGCCACTCTCGCATTAGCTATGTTTTATTTACGATAACGTTGAATATTGCAATAACGATGTAACTTGCGATAAATAAACAGATATTAAAGTGTACTCAGTTCGGCCTTTCTGCTGCTTTAAGTGCACGGCTAAAATACAACAAATTGCTCGTTGTATCATGAAGCCCTATTCTGCTGTTGTACAATGGGTATAGCAGCGTTTTTGTTGAAAGAAGCTGTGACTGGAAAGAACCCTGGTCTAAGTGGTGGGCCCTAAAACCAAAACAATGAGCTGAAAGACGCTAAAACGCTCTGCAGAACTGATACATTGATTTGATACATTTCTGCTGGTTTGTCACTATGAGCAACACCCATAACATTAAACACAGTGATTTTGCTCATTATTTTCACTGTTTTGATTGCTATTATTACTGTACGTAGTATGAGCAAGAACAACAGCTTCAGTTGTAGAAGTAGGTCCTGGCAAGATTCTCTGGAGGGTACCCTGGGAAATGAAGGACGTCAAGTAGAACCGGAGTTGGGAGGTTTAGGCAAAGTGGCACCACTCACCGCAAAATAGGTCCTGCTTTTCTTCAAATGTATCTTTAATGCATGAGGATCTAGAGGTATGTATAGAAACTGAAGCAGTACCCTGGTGTAGAATGGGACATTGTACGCTCGTTCTGTAGCATTCCCAGCTCATGGAGTCATGTACAGTAAGTGTGTAAATACCTATTTATGTCACATGAATAGGACACTGTTACTGACGTGTGTGTGTCTGCATGCATGCGTGTTTGTATTAAGTATGAAATATCCTGATTTACCGCGGGATATTAATGTGTATGACCCTTGTTGTGCTTGTAAGAAGTCCATTGTGCCGTAAAATGGGACATTGCATGTAAGCCAACATGTCTACAGTGCAAGGCCAATGCGATTGCGACATGTGCTTTGCATACATGAAACACACCATTGTGCTGTAAATGTAGATGCTGTGTGTTTCCGCAGTGAGTGTGTGTGTGCTTGTGAATGAGATGCTGTCACAGTGATAGTCATTGTGTCTAATGCGGTGGAACTAATGCTATGCCATAGTCAACAACATGTTTTGCTCTGTTAACTGTTGTAATAGCTAAGCCAGCTGATGCCGCCACTAGCTGAGCTGAAAGTCTAACAATACTGTATGGTACAGTTTGGCCATGCACAGTTAGCTCTGTCTTCCATCACAAAAACACCAATTCTCCACATTGTAAGGATGTAGGCTAATGCTGAACATGTTAAGTTCTTGTATTGTCATTGATGTAGTTACCCACAAGAAACCACACTGCCCACAATCCTCGTTGTTAAAAGCAGCCTAATGGACCACTAATTAAGAGGCCGCCTTTTTTTCTCTGCTTGCTTCTCTGCGTACCCCCTGCTGGAGGTAATTGTTTTTGCCATGTAAGCTTCCACTTAATAGTTGACCTCGCGGAGCAGAAAACAATGCTGGTCAGTGTGTCTTATGTAGTGGAACTGATGTCTTATGTAACTCTTAACAGCACTTTTTCCCTCCCGCTTCATTAGCTAGGCTAATTGGGGAGATAGGTGATGTCACTGTAGCTGAGCAGAGATCATTGATCCCGGTTGGAGATATGTCCTGTTTCAGAGCTGACGTCACCGGGTGTCAAGTATAACCGACCCCACCAGGTGAAACTCCGCCAGCGTGGGATCCAAGTGAGAGTAAATGTAGCTTGCTCCTGTGTGATAGGCTTATTAGTTACCTTAAAGGTTACCAGTTGTTATGGTGTCAAACCACAACATATTAGTGCTGCTGACTAATTCAAAAGAATTGTTTTCTGCTTACCTGCACTGCCTATTGGCTTCTGTTCATTTCAGTGTGATTTCAGGCTGCAACTAATGAGTATCTTCCTTATTGATTAATATGCCAAATATTTTTTCCAATGTATCGCTTAATCATTTAATCGATAAAATGCCAGAAATTACTTACAAATGCCCACGGTGATGTCCTCAAATTGCTTATTTTTTCTGACAGTCCAAAATTCAAATACCTTCAGTTTAATATCACAAAAGAGAAAAACAAGCAAATCCTTATAACAATAGAGAAGCAGGAACCAGAGAATGACTTAAACAGTTTGTCGATGGTGATTATTGCACGTATCTTTTGTGTCAATCAACTAATTTGAGATATCGTTAAATTGTTTCAGCTACATTTGAAAGGCTGCAGGGCTGATCTTAAATTGGAGCGTCTCAGGCTCAGTGGGAAACGTTGATTGGAGTATTGGCTCGAGTACTGTTATCATATGATTTGGTCCTCACACTCTGGGATCAAGTGTCTACATAGCTTCTGTTAAATCAACATGTCTGCTTGCAGTGAAAATGTTACTAATCCCAAAATAAGAGAGGATTCTTCCAGATAAATGTTGGCCAAATGGGGGTAAAAATAAAAAATAAAAATCAACATTTAAAGTATTTGCTCGACATATCTAGAAATACGCTTATTTGCTTTCTTGAAGAGAGTTAGATGAGAAGATCAATACTCTTTTCTGTATGCTACGGCCAGCAGCTGCTTATCTTAGCTTTTTATAAAGACTGAAATCAACGGGAAACAACAAGCGGAGGAGCCAATAAATCACTGCGTCTGGCCAAGAAATAGTCCCGCACAATTAAACAAACAAGCGTTATTATATTATAGTATCCTACAGCGTTGTATCAATCTTCTTTTCTACAGGAACCTTCGATTAAAAAAAAAAAGGCCAACAACGTAAAAAAAAAAGTTTTTAAAAACAAACACGGACATTGAGTTATTCAAGTCCCAATTAGTTGCAACAACAATATTATGGTGCGAAAGATGGAACACATGCAAACTGTGAAATCACAGAGGCAGATTATAAAGTTTGAAAAAAAAAACGAGAGCAAAAAGATCATAGCAGATCAGATGGTGTTTTTACCAACACCTTTTTATACACATACACACACATACACAGATACACTTATGCCAGTGGTGACTCACTTTTTGTCACGATGGTTGTTGTCCTTGTTGCTGTATTGCTCCGCACACCCACCAACTGCTGTCACAAAGATGACTAAATCGGCCAACAGCGACAACCGGTGGCCTCACGCCATTGGCTGGTTCAGTGGAGCTCTTATCAGACGGTTGGTGGGCGTTTACGTTGATGGAAGTTCATTGTGTTGTGTGTGTGTAAGCTAATTGAATACAGTGAATGGAGTATAATTTGCAACACAGCTCCAATATGATCGTGATCCAGAAGAATACATATGGAATTGATCTTTTGAAAAATATAACACAAAAGAATAGGATAGACTATCAGATATTTGGTTTAGCTGACAACATTTAGGTCATTTTCCCCTTACTAATTTTCAGAAACATTTTCAGTCATAACCCAAATTTACAAGATGAGGATTGTTTACATACACGTTAACAAGGTTTGACGGAAAAAAAATTGCCATAGGCTTTCTGAGACATCGTGTTTGTCTTTGTGCGGCAGTACATTCCTGTGACATTCCCACCATTGAGGGACATAATGAATAATTTATCACTTGGAAGTTGCAACATGAATGCACAAATGGTATATCTGCATGTGTGCCATGTGTGTACCTGATTGCAAAACAGTCGTGTGCAGTCATTCAAACCCAGAAGTCAATACTCATCTAAGACGCTGTTCAGGGGGAAAAAGAACACAAATAAATCAATGTGGACATGTTAGATTTTCCAGACTACAGTTAAAAGATATTTTGACTTTAGAATTATAACCAAACATTAATTCCACAACTTGAAAAAAGAAAAAAAAAATACTGGTGACTTTGGTTTAATCATTTCTGTTGAATTGTTTTGCAAATTTGAATAAATTCCACCCATTACCTGTAACAGGGCTGATATAGAGACAGTCAGACATTTAAACTCACGTTCACAGCTACGGGTAATTAAGAGTCAAAAATGAACCTGACCTGCATTGTTCATTTAAGTTCAGATAGTTGGTTTGGTGGTAATGGTTTTCCAACTTAGACTGATTATAGTTCAACTCCCATATAATGTAATGATATTCAGTCACAGTTATTTTTGCAATATGCTGGATGTGCATCATGCTGTTGGTTTTTCAGCATTTTGAAGAAAATCCACTTTGAGAGTGCTTTGAGTTGAAAGGGAGCGGAGCTCCTGCACTCAAACATAATCTTAAGGCGTCCTTCCACATCGCCACAACTCAGTGAGATAAAAAACGCTTTGCTATCCTTTATGTACAACTGCGCTTTCAACAAGGGCCACACGCACTCTCAGCTCTGACTCTATAGATTTTCTGTCGCTTTTTCTTTTTCTGTCTCTACTTCGTCTCGCTTCTCCCAGGTCTCTGTCTTTTTAGAAATGCCCACTCTCTCTGTGTATGTCTTTCTTGGCTTTTTCATTTCTTTATCTGTCTCCACCGCCTCGCTCTTTCTGTCTCTGCTTAGAGGATTGCAGCCATCACACCTTGGCCACTGATTTGACTGGCATTCGGCGTGTTTCAGGAGCGTCTTGTGCACAAAACAAGCTTTCACCCACTGGTCCTGTTGAGGTCGTTCCATTGTGCCAAATCAGCCCGTCTTAGACCTCAAGCCCTGTAGATCAGTCCAAGCTGCATTCCTGTTGTTCCGGTTGTTCGCTGTGATAAAAAGGTACTGTACTTTTCTGGCTTTCAGCTGTCAATAAAATATAGTGTCTTGAAAAGTGCTGGCTTTTTGAGTGCCTTGGTAACCGAGAGCGCGTGCCTCATTACTGCCACATAACAGGTTCAATTCCAGCCGTGAATTTCCTCAAATTTGGCACAAACTTCCACTTTGACTCAAGGATAAACTCATTATATAATTAGTTTATAATTTAATTTAATTTAGTTAATGATATTTTGGTAGGAAAAGGTCAAGGTCACTGTGACCTCACAAAACATGTTTTTGCCATGAGTCAAGAATTCATGTGTTAATTATGACAATTTCACACAAATGTCTAGTAGGCTAAAATGATGAATTGATGACATTTTGAACAGACATGGATCTAAACTGCAAGTTGGCTGGTTGTCGAGGGCAAACACCCGCGAGGCAATATGCTTGTTATTTATATGTAGCTTTCAATTCTTACATGGCACAAACTGTTAAAATGATCCTTTTGGCATACATACCACTCCAAATTGCAGTCATTTTTTAAACAATGGTTTGTCCATTTCACACAGAAGTATACAAAACTGAAATCAGACTTACGCTAGCTGACTATATCAGCTATCAGATGCTAACACTAAACTCCTTAAATTGGTTAAAAACAAAGCTGACCTTTTGAATGTTTCCAGCAGATTTAATTCAAAACCCCCCCAAAAAAACGACGAGAGTTTTTAATATGCACATGATGGCTGCATTAATCATATTGAGCTGAAAGAGTGAGGCTAAAGCTACATGTCCCAGGCAAAAAGTCAGCAGCCGATGATTCTTAGAACACATGGAAATAAAGAAACGGCATTGTCTGTGTATTTCAGCGTAGAGCACGTCAGCTCTCGTGGCAAGGACAGTATTATTTAAAAAAATGTCATTTCATCCGTTTTAACATCATTCAACATACTTGAGTTGGTAGTCTGCCGATCTGAAATTCGCTGTTCCTGGGTGGGGTTCAGGGAATGGTCAATTGCAGTTTGTGTGTCTGATTGTATGTTTTGAAGTCGTGCAGTTAAAACCAACACACTAACGTCCAATTCATAACAGCCTTTACAACATTTCATTTTATCTGCAGATGCCTGTAAGGTACAGACAGAAAAACAACAGTCCAGTCAAGCTGTACCAGGGAACTGTAGGTAAATTGCAACCGTTTTTTCTGCAATGGTGCAGAAGTAATATTTCTTCTGCAGGAATTATATCTGCAGTGGCTAAGCTCTCTCTAAGCAATAACAGTGCTATTGACAGTCCACCTCACGAGGAAGTGTTCAGTTTATTTCAGAGCATTGTGCTGTGGCGCTGTGATACACATTATCGTAGGTCAGACAAATGGATCAGCTCTGTTCAAGCCAACAGATATTTTTAATTACTCTGTCGCTTCCTCTGCTTAACACAGAATGGCAGTACTTCTTCCCTTTTTAGTTTCCAGCATTGTTTTTTCATTTTTTGCTAACTTTCTAATGTGGCACCGTATTTGCTGTGCTGGAAAAAAAAGAAAGCAATCCAAAGCAGTCCATCAACAAGCTGTCAGCAGACGGCACATAATCCAGCACAAACTGGAGTCTTCAAGTTCAGTCAATACATTAAGGTTTGGAGAAAGACCAACTTTTGCAATAGAAAATGAGCAGTAAGGTGTATTTTACGCTGGAATGTTTCCAAGGACAGAGCAGGAGGCTGTTAGAGCCTCTCAGCCTGGATTTTAGAGTGCTGCTGCTGATGACAAGGTCTTTCACAACACATCTGGAGGTGACTGAGCCTCTCTCTACACCAATTGATCTCCGATGGTTTAGATAGAGTAACGGAAGCGTGTATTTGAGACCCGCTCTTAGCTCCTGGTATCATATTTAAGTCAATGAGTCGCTGAGAGTTGTAGCCCCGCCTCCTGTCTTAGCCTGAGCCTCATTAGCGTCTGTAATTCAATGTGTTTTCTTATACAGAGATGTTCTTACATTAGTCTTCTCTGACTTAAACATGTTAGATTTTATATATATATATATATATATTATTTATACTTATAGCCGTAATCTATTTCCAAAACACCGCCACACAAGCACCAAGCTCACTGCAAAACCACTTTACTGCTTTTTTTTCCTTCTGAGTAAAGCCTTCTCACAAAGTGCAATTTTCCACCCTAGATGTGCTGCATTGTAAAAACAGCGTGAGTTCTTCTGCCAGTTGAGATTGTGGCGTGTCGTGTAAATGCACAGAAAGGGCGCGAAACCATGATACTGTGTCAACTCACGCTGTCATCATGAGACAGTCTGCGGAAGAGTGGAATCAGTAAAAAGTGAAATCTTTTAGTTTGAGTCAGAAAAGCTGACTCACTTTATATTCTTTCACAGTTCAGTGGAGGCTTTAAATTGAACCTTTACACAGTTGGATTATTTGTTCTATAGTATCTGTGATACTGACACGCATAGTTTTAAATCACTTCCACTGCATAGACCACTGTTGTGCCTTTTATATGTGGTACTACACTGTACTGTAGCACACAGTGTTTTATAACACAAACAAAGTTCATTATCACTTAATGGTGTCATTGCAATACTTTGTTAGTTTAGACAATGTTTTGGTTTGGTATTGTCGATGGCTCTAAATACTACAATACCCATGAGCCTTGGCGACCTTATATGGACATTGGATATTTTAATATTTTAATTGGATAGAATAATTATTTATTCTGTAAGGCGAGAAAAAAGAAGCAATGCATCAACGATCGTACAACGTATGGCAAACTTCACAGGCGCTCACTACTCAGTTACAGATGTAACCACATTCATCTACACTTTGTCTATTTATCAAACACATTGGTGTCTTCCTGTAGAGTATCAGGAAAAAAAAAACAATCCACTAAAAATATTGCAATTGAATCGTTCAAAGCATTCTTTAATACATGGCATTAGTGAGTGTTTTCAAAGCACTTCACTTAAATAAAATCTTCCAAACCTTGAACTGCAGCTGTGGGGAGCACTGACAAAGCCACTGCAGCCAGCTACATTTGATTGCTTGTTTCTTCAGAGCAATCTGGTGGCCAATTTCAATCTTCCTGCATCACACTCCTGACACCCCAACACATCTTTGAAAATCGCAACCGGTTTCATATCAACACTCAGCGGTGGAGAGTGCGAGGAAAGTGAGGCGACGACATGCAACAAAGGTCATGTGCTGGATTTGAGCAAGCAACACCACGGGCGCGTGTGCCTGCTGATCTGCTGAGATGTGTGTCGACGGTGCTGGAATCTGACCTTGTGCGTGACCATCACTGATGGATGAGCTGATGGTGTTTGACCGAATACTGCTGCCTCAATATTTACACACGGGCAGACAGACAGCTTGACATGAAGGGCGCACAGGCAGTCATACAGACAGACACTCACTTTTCCTTCTGTTTTATTTTAATCCGCGACAAACTGCTGTGGTGCTGGCTGCGCCTGTATTGCTATTTACCCCTCAAGGTGAAACACTCCCTCATTGTTCTCTGAGAACTCATATCCTGTTGATGTAGTTGTTGCTATTGTTGTTGTTGCCGTGAATCCTCATATTCCGCCTGCGCAGTCGTTTTGATCTTATAACATCAAAGGAGTACTTGAATTATAATGGAGAGCGACTGCAAAGCAATGCCTCGAGCTTCATTACACGTAATTATGAGATGGAGATTTGACTGGTGTCAGATGAACAACTCCTATGTGGAGGAAAAACAACCATATTTTCAGAATGACACTGATATTTTGTTGAGTGTAATGGATTGTGGGTGGCTGGAAATTTCTTCAGCACAGAAAGATGAATGAAGATATTAACACTTTATTTTCTTGTTTGTTTTTTCCAGCTAAATATAATAATAATAATAATACATTTTACTATATTATTATTATTATATTATATTTAGCTGGAAAAAACAAACAAGAAAAGTGACGCGTAGGGCTGGATGGCAAAAATATCACTGCGCAATTTTTTTTGGTTGGTTTTCAAGACTATTTATCAATTTATTAACCAACTAATTTCCCTGTAAAAACTAAAAGAAAAAAGAATAACAGACCATTTAGGCCAAACTACCTTTTCTGAACAGATTTTAATCAAGTGTGTAATTCTTCAAAGCATGAACATTCAACCAATAGTTTGACATGGTTTAGACTTGTATTCAAGTGCAATCAGATACTTTTGCATAGCTCTACAAATACCAGCACTATAAATAGCTTATTGATGAAAAGGCTCAATACAAATATAAACTAACACTTGTCATTTTGATTCAGAACCAAAAAAATCACCCAAAGGTGCAATGATATCTCTTAATCTTGAGGTTTCTTTTTTTTAAATCCAGCAGCTTTAGAACATATCTTTCTGTGACTTATATCTCCTTCTAAAAGAAGACAAAGTATGACAGATCATAGTCACATATTTTAAGCCAGGAAAACCAGTTTATTGACTCTATCTATCTTGAGAGTTGCTCATTGGCATGTGACAATATTGCCACCGGTGCTGAAGACTTTCTAAAGGGGGGCTCTTGTTGCTGGTTGGCTAATCCTTGGAAAGCTTTCTTCATGGACTTCCAGAGGATCCATCTCACTATCTGCTTTTGGTGTGGACAGGTAGGCCTTTAGGTAGGTAGTTCCCCATCTATTGCCTCTTTTAGAGGAAGTAGATGTGGTGGCCGCGACTGCAGTTACAGCTACTGAGGTTTGCGAAAAGCTGGCTAGTCTTTTCTTCGCTTTCTTTGGTGGTGTTTGTCCTGCCTTAGGGCTCTGTGATGTGGAGGTAGAAGGCTGAGCTGATGCTGCAGGGGACTGCAGCACGGACACTGCTCTGGCTTTTATTCCTTCTATTGTGTTGCTAGCAATGCATTGAGTTTTGAACCCTGGATCAACAAGCGAAGCCATATCCAGCAGGGCAGTGGTGGGATCCTGATATTTGGCAGTAAGACACACTTGCATAGTCCTCACCTGAGAGTGCATCTGTGAAGTCCTTTAGGTGACTCAGGGCCTCCTTCACAGACTCCTTCACATCAATTTCTTGCCATGATGGCACCAAATTCCTCATCTTTTTGTCTGCCTTCAGGACCTGAGAAATGGCCTTCTCCCGGTCAACAACACTCTCTCAATCATGTTGAGTCTGGAACCCCATTGTGTTGGTGACTCGGTGATAAGTTTCTGCCGGGGTACTTTCAGCTCTGTTTGGGCCTTACTTAAGTCCTTACTTCCTCATTTGGTTTCTTATTCTTTCCACCATATTTTTCTCCCTCTGTATCATTGTTGCCCTTTTTGCCTTGTAATTTTTCTCTCCGTGTCTCTCAATCTTTCTCCCAGGCTCGCTCTCTCCTTTATTCTCTCTTTCGCTGCTCTGAAGTCTCTCTCCCGGGCCATTTGAGTTGCTCAGGGAGCTGTGAAAACGATGTCTGTGTGTCTTTGCCTCTGCATGTTGTAGGGAGTGCCTTTTGTGTGTATGTGTGTGAGTGCTCGCGTGCTGGGACAGCGGAGGTGGTGGAGCATCTTGCTGTAGAAGCCCTTCGACTGGGATAAGGAGCCAAGGGAGGAAGGAGGAAGGGAGGGAAAATTGTATGGCTGGATAGATAAATTCATAGAGGATAGATGAATGTCTGTGTGCGGATCGATATTGGGATGGAGAGATTAAGATTTGGATGAATGGATAGATGGAGAGAGGGCCGGGGGAGATGAGTTGGGGGAGCAGGGGAGGAGCAGACGATAACAAGAGAGGATGGATCGATGATGGATAGATACCCAAGATGTATGGATGAACAGTTGATTAATGGATGAATGGGTCGTTTAACACTGCAAAGTTGTCAGTAATGACCATAGATGGCAGACAGTGTAGGGAGCCAAATACGTTGGGTGTTGACTCTGTGACAGTAAAGTAAATAATGTGCACACGCTGTCTTACTACGGTTGGGAACCGAAACTTGGTTCCTAATTAGCACCGAAAATGCCACCAATCAGAGCTAACTTGTGAATGATGGTCCCAGAAAAAAGCTTTTAAGTCAAAATATTTATGCTTGGATTTCCACGTGCCCACGAATGGATACAAGACACTTACATTGCATGTATTAATAATATTGCACAGGAATTTTCCGAAAGTTTTATATCCTTTTTTGCTGTCATTAACACCATGCGATTTCCAACAATATACGTCATTTGTCCATGGTTACAATGGTAAACACGTGGTTAGGATTGGGAAATGATCATATCGTGATTTTCTTTTTTAAAAACAACATTGACTGTCGGTTGGAAATGGGAAACAAACAGCAGTCTCCCATGTCAAAGTGCAATGCTTTGTTGACACTTTCACCTGCTTCCTCCTTTGCTCCAGTTATAATCACTACGGCCGCTAGAGGACGTTGTCACCTGAAAGTAAAACATTTTTTAGAGGGTTACTATGGTTAAACTTCATTGGGAACTGATTATTGAAAATTCCATTTGCTGTCCTTTTACTGCAGTGGCTTTCAGCTGTGTCCTCTTCAATGTCTAAAGCCAGACTTACTGAGCAGAGCTGATGGAAGTCCTTTGCTGGGTTACACAATAAAGAATTTGGGAGACTTTTTTGATGTAAGAAGTGTTATATATATGTTATATTGTGCCTTTCTTTTGCTTTGATGTGATTGGCTCACAGTCAGAGCGAGGGGACAGTGGCCAGTGGCCAGAAAGTGACAAAGTTTGAGAATGGGCCAAAACCAAAGGTTATTGTCTGATAAACCGGCCAATATGGTTGGTGACCTTTATTGATATTTCGACTAAAGATTTACTGCCTCTTGGTCAATGCCGACTCTTACTCAGGTTCAGAGGTTCGATCGACACGGTGACAAAAGATCTCATTTTTAACCCTGACGTCATCCATTCACGACTGTGGAAACAAGAAGAAGTGCTTTCAGTATGACTTTTCTGTTCTGGCTGCCTTGAAAAGGCAGAATCTGTAGTGAAGAAGATCTTTCTGAAATTAAGTATTTATCTTTTCATGAATTTTAAGAGTCTACAATGAATAAATCTCATATGACTTTAACAACACTTCTGCCTCCGAGTGCATCTACTGCTGAGAACCAAGTGGACAAGGATGTGGTTGCCTTCGCTAACAGTAGGGAAGCTTTAGGCAATTATCATATCAAGAAGAAGGATATCACTTCAAATGTATTGTGAGAATGAATAAGCAATGCTATTTTACACTATACAATCATATCTCTCTCTTTATTATCTGTGACTTCAAATGGGATTTGCTTTGTTCAGTGTATAACTTGTCACACAGTTTAAGCTTTTTAGTTATTTTTGGCACTTCGTTGGACTTCAGTGCAGCAACACAACAGATGGTACAGTGTGTAGTGTAACACCATGCCTACAACAATGTGATGATACCCAACAAATTGTCTCTTTGCACTATGCATTTTTTTGCAAATTCTTTTTAATTTATGCTTAAAAATTTACATCCTGGCTGATCATGACTTCTGTAACATTTGGCAGGATAATTAAAGGAAAACAGATGGGCAGAACGCAGCATTTTGCCTCGTATTGCAGCTGCAAACTGCGACAATATCATATTTGGGACAGCTGCAGATTATTGCACAGGGAATTGGACAGCCCTCTAATTTCAGTTTGCAGGTGAAATAGCAGTTAAAAGGTGCATTTCAGTGGCAACATTTTACTAAGATGCAGCCACCACGCTTGCACAGAAATGTCCACATGCAAATGTACGAGCTCTAGTACATTTCCACTGAATACTACAATTCAGTCATTCAACATATCTTTGTCTATTTATTTGCATGATACTCACTTATTATGGAAATTGTTTTTTGAGCTTGTTTGATATTTTTGTCGTTCTGGGCCAGAATATGTGATACAAATGAACTTCATTTTTTGGCCAAAAAGACCCTCAAGTGGGACTAAAGAATACATTATAAAATGCTGAGCCAGTTTGTTTCCAACACTGTTGATCTGGAACAACAAAAACAAATGGCCAGTGTGTTTGCAGCAATATCCAAGATATGTTGCTCTTTCATGTTTCGTTAAACATATAGAAAACTTTTCTTATAAAAGCAGCTTTTTTTAAGTCTACAATTTTTCCTTTACTCTTTTATGAGGGATAAGAATCCAATTTCACCCTGTGCACCCTTTACTCTCCAGCCCGGACATCATCCTCTTCATTTTAAACCTCTTTCTCCTCTCTTTGTTGTCTCTCCTGTCTAAACCTTTCCCTCTGCCAGGTAATATATTGCATCATGCAACACAACACATTAGCCATAACTTTAACAGTTAAGAGTATTTTGACATATTTGGAAAAATAGCCTTAGTTGAATAGCACTCTCATAAGCGTATTTCCCAAAATGTACAAACTGTTCCTTTAGGATGTGTATTCTGTTGTTGTCAAATTTGCAATGACCAATGTTGTCAACTAATTTTATGTTACTTTCCTTATTAAATAATCAACTACTTAGCACAAATCTTGTCCTTTTATTCAACAAACCAAATATACACGACTCAGTCAAAAGTCTCGCTTGACCTATTTGTAAAACGCCTGAATATCAGGCATGTAGATCACTTCCATTTTGACAAGTTAATCTGTATTTTCAAAACACAAAGATTAAGCACATCATTTTACAGCCCTGATACTTGTTAGCTTCTTCGTTTTGGTAGCATGAAAAATATAATGGTATAAAAGCATGTTTTGACAGCAGCTTTCTTATCTGTGACGGGTCACATTTTCACTCGCGCCTGCCAAGATCTTCTGTCGCTTCTCCAAAAGCTGCCATTATTTTGATCTATAAATATATTACTTGGGTATTAAATTGTTCTCTTGCACACACACAAATGAACACACACTGCCATGCAATGCCCAAATTCATATATGCCAGGCGTGCACACACAGACACTGAGATGCAGTCTTGCTGTTCTTTGCTCTGATGTTTCGCAATATGTGATTCCAGAGAATCCGTTTCTCCTCACTTGGTCCCTGAAGGCACCAATGAAGAAGAGTTTTGTTTCAGTTTCGAATCCCTTTAAGGACTATAGAAGATATCGGGTGATGTGTGAGAACAGAAAGAACTCAACATTCCACTTTCATCTTTACCTGTAATCATTTCCCTTCCGCCACTCATCCCTCTCTCATGCCCTCTTCTTCTCCCTCTCGGTATGAATTGATTTAGTCTTATTACCTCACACACCTGCCCTGCGATTTGGCTCCATTCTTTTCTCTCTCTCTCTCTCTCTCCCTCTCTCTCTCTCTCTCTCTCTCTCTCTCTCTCTCTCTCTCTGTCATACTCGCACATACACAAACACACACAGACACAGTAATCAGATCTGGCAATCTTGTATTTTTGAATACGGCAGCTAAAGTGAGATATGGATACAGCCTCAGCTTTCAGCTCGGCTCCGTATCAGCTTATCAGCCAAACTGTAGTCACGTCTCACCAAAATAGAAGCACGGTATGCTTTTGGATGTAGGAGACACGGTGGTGGCGGCGGTGTTCAGTGTGTGTGAGTGTGTGTGTGTAGGGGAGTCCATACAGTCTCTTGTGTAAATTGCAATGCCCTAGTAGCATGCTATTAACACTATCAGGGTTAGGGCTTAGATTCCCACTGGGCCACCTGTATGTGAACTGGACACATTCAACACTTCAGGTAAAAAATAGTACAAGTTTAAAGTATATAAATACATTGAAAAATATAAGTGTTTGCAACTTTTTGTTTTTATCATGGTATATTTTGAGTATTACACCATAACTGTGTCGCAGTAGATAATATTTTTCCCAGTGAATGTACTCCGAGGTAACTATACAACATGTCCTATCTCCATCTCCTGACTTTTGGCAGTGGCACAAGTACGTCAAGTTATGTTCAACTTTGTCACAGAAAGGACAGTCATCGGAGACTTGGGTTTTTTGTGCTGCCAAGGTTCTGAAAATGAAAGGCCCGTCATTTCGTTTCATGTTTGGCAGTTGGAGTACTTCTAACGCTTGAATGGGAATGAAACTCTCCTGGTTGAATCATCATTATAAAAGATGAGCAACCGTGTTAGAAAAAATATCTGGTTCTGGGCGTACCATGGTCTGGGGGTTAAGACGCTGACCTTGACCCACTGCTTCCTGGTCGGAGGCCAGCTGGAGGCCTCTGTTGCTTCCTTCTTTAACCTCGTTTCCTGTCATCTTGCTACTGCCGCTGTCTAGTAAAGGCATAAAATGCTTGCAAAAAAAAAAAAAAATCTAGGAAATATCTGGTTCTTTGATTAAAAGATCAAAGGGGCAAGCATTTTTATGTGTACATAAAAATGTATGGAGAGATAACTACGACTCCCAAGTTGCATTTCAGTAAGAAACAGCCAATCACCTTTTTTGCAGTTTTTGTTATGTGTGCTTCTAACAAACAAGTAGCAAGTAATTCACTTTAGTTTGGGTGAATTCAGCAACTTTGCCGCCGTGTTTTGTTCCGTAACGATGAAAACGGTTTGAAATCGTTGCATCTCTGATTTGCTCCTCTGACTGGCTCAATAGCAACAAGGCTCATGGGTATTGTAGTATGTAGGGCCATTGGCCATACCAGACCAACGGAAAGAAAACTGTCTTTTTCATAAAAGAAGTTGAAAACTGGGAACCATAACATCGGCATTGAAAAATAAGCATTGCAGTTAAAACAGTTCCAACAAATAACCATCATATATATATATATATATATATAAATATATATTTTCCTTCGTCCTGGTATTTCTTATCATTTGACAGCATTAGTCGGTGACTCAGGCAATGATGTTTGCCTGGTGTTTTTTTCTTTTTCACCTTTGCTCGTGGAACATGTTTTGGAACTTTCTTCAACTTTTCTCATACTCACGGCCATGTTTTACAGAAGATGTTTGCCGCCTCTGGCAACAACTGTTGCCCTACATAGCAAACCAAGTCCAAACTCTGCGTCGCTGGCTGTTTTTATTGGCCTATCAGTGAAATTGCCTTCAGTCAGCATTAGCTGCTGCACTTAGTGGTGTGACATTTAAAATCCATTCTGACAAACTTACTTCTACAAACTGTATAGCCAAGTTGATATCATATCTTGAGGCATCTCTACCAGTGTGCAGTTGTTACTATATTGCCCACGTCTAACAGAGGCAGAGGCAGCAAAACTTTCACTGGAAAACATAAAACCTGAACAAACAACAAAACAAATTAAAGCAAATCTCTCCTCTGAATCCGACATAATCATTCACTCTGAGTCTGATGAAAGCAAACCAATATCATTTGGCAATCTGCGGGCCTTTTGCAGTGCGGAGGACATGATTGATTGAAATAAAGTGAGACGATGCGTAATGCGGACAGTGTCAGCTGTCCAATCCCCAGAAAGGATTTTATGATTGATGGCAGGCAGTAGCATTTAGAAGTCTCACACCTCTGCTCTGCACTCTCAGCACTCACAGTGATTACATCTGAGAGTGTGTGTGCGTGTGCGTGGAGTCGGTGTGTATGAGAAGTATGTGAACATGAGGAGCAGTGATGTTTTTTTGTGTGATTTTGCATGCGTGGGGTTGATTAGGGTGTCGAGCATCTTCCTGCTTGCATGTATTTAAGTGTAAAGGTGATCGTGCAGTCTGTCCATGTTTGATTTCTGTGATTTGGTGTTGCTGCGGAGCCCTGAGTGCTGGTGGGGATAATGTGGGACTAAAAGAGTGGGGAGCCAGTGAAGGACAAGTGAGAATGTGGCAGAAAGGGATAGATGTAGGGAGGAGTAAGTCACAGGAAGGATGAGATAAACCCGCACCAGACAACGTCCGAGGAAGAAACGGAAGGTGTGGACGATGGATGGATGGTTAAATAAGGCAGCAGCAGATGGGGACAGAGAGACAAGGTGGTGTGAAGGTGAGGAAAGGATTGATAAGGACAGAGAGAGGTGGAGGGATGCTGGTATAGGTAGGATAGAGAGGGACTCATTTGAGCAGAGATATAGAAACGTGGGTCACAGAGGGGATGGAGGAAAGAGAGAGGAGGGAAGGACATAAAGGTGTGACGAAAGGGAATAAACAGGTGAGATGGAGAAAGGAAGGGGAGGAGGGGAAATGTGCTGATGGGTTGGAAGCTTTAGCAAAGTGTTTACTGCACGTGGTTTGTGTGTATGTTACCCCTTTTATCGAGAGCGTCAATATTCAGCTCAAATGCTCGAAAATGACGTACGTTTAAGTGACAAAGCCCTCTAGCAGCTAGCAGAATCTGACTTTAGTCCATTGCGAGGAAAGCAAAGAAAGGCGTTTGATGTTGTTATAGCGCCGCAATGTCTGCAGAGGGAGGAGGTTGTGGTGCGTGAAAGGGTCAACACAACTTCAGACTTCCCGTTTCCTCGTTGCTTTCTTTTAACCTTGACTATGGTCATGTCATCATTCCTTAACCATAACCAATGAAGTGGTTACTATTGTAACTACTGCATGAAGATGAAGGTCCTTAACCTTAATGAAGAACTCACTTGAACTCTTAATCCCTCACCAAGTTGTTGTTGTGCGGGACATCGACAAAGTGGTGGTTCTAGAGCATTTAAAATGGAGGGTCCAGGCTTTTAGGGGTACCAAGAAATATTAAGCACATCTATTGCAAACAACTAGGGCTGCGATGAACAATTATTTTCGAGAATAGTGAATAGTGAAAAATGTCCTTCCCAGTTTCTAAAAGTCCAATTTAATGTCATTAAAGGTTTTTTTTTGTCAGTCCAAAGATATTCAGTTTAATATGATATAAAACGGAGAAAAACGGGAAATTTAAGAGGCTGAAAACTATTTATTTTGTCATTTTTGCTTGAAAAATTACTTAACGATTAATTGATCATCAAAACAGTTGTAAATGATTTTTCTTTCTATCGATCGGTCGACTAATCGTTGCAGCTTTACATACCACCACCACCCCTGTGGGTTTGGTTCTCCAAACGACTGACGATACACACAATAATACTCATTCAGTGTTGACGTATTTCATCACTGCTATGAATAGTTACAATTTACCCTCTCTCATGATAAATGAGGGGTGGAAAATGTACAAAAATACAGAACAGCCCTTGGTTGTTCTTTAACCAAACCACAATGTAACGTAATAATAACTTAACCATCTGAATAACACTCAACTCCATGCTGTATATCTTTTGTCGAGCTGTTTTTCCAAGGTCAAGAGGGAACTTTCAAGCTCAGTAATAACACATTGTTATCAAATTATTACCACCATTTGTATACAGAATTGGGTAACACAGGAAAAACTCCAAGTTAATAGCTAAAGCAGTGTTTTTTGCCAATCACAGAAAGCTTGTGAAGAAGTGCGGAACACTTAACGTAATGGCCCAGTGTGTCCACAGATTGATTCTGTAGTAAATACACAGTAAATCTCTTTAAATCCTTTATACATGGACCTGGCACAGACTTAGTTGCTTAGTTTCCCACAAGAACAAAGAAAGAAAAGTCGTAATGCGGCTAAACCGAAGTTCATTGTTTAAAACACGTCAGGTCTGTGCTCACTTACCAACAGTGCTCATCGTCCGACTATAAATAGGATGAAGTTTTATTCACACTCCAAAAGATGACACTGTTTTGCATAGTTAATAATTCAAGGTCCAAATTGTATTTTTGTCATACTCGCATAGTTCTTGTGTGTTATCATAGCTGTCTGCTTGAATAATGAGACTGGGTAGTGTTTTAACAAACACAAAAAAAGTTATTTTCGATTACCAGTTTTTTTGTTTTTTTTTACCTATTCTATTAAAAATGCAAATTCTGACCCTCAAAGGGATTGTGAGGAATGAATCATCCTTAGATCTGTTTTGTGTGTGTGTGTGTGTGTGTGTGTGTGTGTGTGCGTGTGTGCGTGCGTCTGTCTGTCTGTCCAGAAATTCATCAGTATTGTGTGTGAACACGAAGGATTCATTGTACTGAGATGTACAAAGAAAGAAAAATAAATCTGGAAGATGACGTCAGGTTGAAACCAGGGCTATAGCTTCCAATGAGGACAGTATTATAGTATATATAATAAACTGAATGTATTATATAACCATGCATTTTTAGTTGCGCTAGAAAGACAATGGTTACTGATGCCTTTAAAAAAATTGAAATGTATTTATTAATTTTGGGATTTGTTAAATCCAACAATTCACAAAGATACATTTGAACAAAACACAACAACACAATAAAAGGGTTATAAGATTACATAAAAGAGATACTGGACAAGATCACAGATGCCATTTTAATTTAATCACGTTGGCTTTTCTTCACCATTGCACATCGATTTTATTTAATACAAAGCTATTGAAGGAGGGAAATGAAGCTCTCCAAGCTAACAAACTTGCTAATGGCCATTAGCAGACTAATTAGCGTGTTAGCTTAGCTTGGCCACTAATGGGACAATAAGTTCACACATTTTATTCAAAAGACGTGTTTGCACCTTGGACTCCTGTCTCAGTCTCATAACTGCAGTTTTTAGGAGGTTAAATAAAAATGTTCATTCTAAATAGGCTATTTTAGGCCAAAGTCATTACAGTTGACCAGCAGCAAGAGATGTTGTTGGTGCACAGGAATCAATGCGCATTGGGAGGAGAAACATTTTTTCAATCTGCTGCTTCTTTTGTTATTTGCTATAATACATATAATATATTTACTCTACTTATTATAGCAGCATCAGTGTGGCAGCGCTCCAGCAGCTCCACAGAATTGACTTTCCCAGTTTTTGGCTCCCAATATTCAGGAAAAGAAATTACCTCTTTGAACCTTTCCAAGCACAGAAGGAGAGTCCAACACTGCACCTTCAAATTAAATATCGATACCAAATTAACCTTGCTACAGTTTGCTTTGCTGTGCAGTTACCTTTCAAATGTGGATCATTAAAGATTTGGGGACCATTTCAGCGCTGCGCTACAGAGGTTATCTGACAAGAACCATATTGGACCCATAGTTTAACATACAGCATAACAAGGCACAATCCACCCATCATCACTGCATGTATACATTGCAGTCCCTGCAGCTGAACACTACTGTAGTCATAAGACGCTTGTGCCAGTGAATGTGTTTGTATATTGGCTGCACATTTTTTACGGAAATAATAACCCAACAAACCGTCTGCTGGAGAACTTTATTTCCTCCGGGCTTATTATAACTCTCAGATCCATGTTCCATACTCATAACATTTAGTCTTAATGATATTTTCATTTAATAAACATCCTACTCTAGTGCTGAGTAGTATTACACATTAGGGATTCAATCTTCCTATGATTATTAAGAGAGGAAACTGAGCAGTTAGCAGACGCAGTGATCAGTATAATGGCAAAGACAGCAGTGAGAAGTTAGCACCAAAAATAATGCCAAAATCCCTCCTAAAAACTTTTTTTTTAATTTTTTTAAACTGAACCATAAATGCCATTAATAAGAATGATACATGTATTTAAAATCAGTAAATGTTACCTCCACAACATTCCCACAGTTCTTATTCCAGATGGCCACAAAACCAAAGTGCTGACTCCCTTGTCATTAGGTTAATGAAAAACAAACATGCAGACACTCCTTTCTCTTTGTCTGTGTCGGGACAAAAAGAAATCGGTACAGACTTTGTAAGAGCTCTTGTTTAGCGCAGGCAGACAATGCTGAAGCTAGGACTGTTTTGGGAGACTAAAGAGTAATATCTTTAAGTAGTGTGACAGTTGGAGTGGCTAGTTGGCTTCGGGCAGGATGGACACAGGCACAGATTCTGAAACACACATACACACACATACTTGATGGATTGAATTGGTTGATAAATCACATTACAGATAATCATTTAGAGGACCACAAACAGTACTGTAGGCAGTGACTCTGGCACACAAACACACATACACACAGTAACTCATTAGCTGGATTTAAAGGCTCATTGTGTAGTACCGAGCCACCTGTTCAAAAGAAATAGGAGGCAGCATTTAACATCTACTACCAGGTCCATACAACCTACATTTACAGTCTTCAGTTATATATATATATATATATATATATACATATATATATATATGTATATATATATAAAAAAGCTATTAGCTAACAGCAGGGAAAAAATACGTACATTTCGACCAAACTACTGAAACTCTGAGAGCCAGTCAAAATAACGCTGACATCTGTCTGACGTTTGTCCATCTGTGTGTTTGTGCCACTAACCGGGGCTGAACTGTTCGTGTAGCGTTACGATTGGATAGTTTATTGGATTCGGTCCGGGGGGGCATAGGCGAGGGAAAGACTTGACGTTGTTTCATTCTCCTCGCGGACGGAGGTCTGCTTTGCCGGGAGTACAGCGCGCAGCGACGCGGAGGCACGCAACTCCGTCCGTATTCCGGAGCCGCCGTACGCTCTACTCCCGGTGATGCAACAAAGGGAGAAGGAAGGACGAGGCAAGGATTCAAGTCCTTTTCTCGTTTGTTTCTGCTATTTTGAATGTAACCCAATAAAGAAACTTAAAACCGCACAAGGACTGTGGACGTATTACTGACAAAGCCTCGGTGCAGCTCTACTTCTTCGTGCTCTGGCCTGAGGGCAGACATAACGTCACAACGTCAACACTGTTACCTGTTAAGATTCTGTTGATCACGTTGGCTCATTTCAATTAGATGTTTTAAACTAACATTCTACCCATATCTTGCACATTGCTTTCCTTTAAAATATTTACTTTTATATAAAATAGAGCTGAAACAATTAGTAATTTAATTGATTAGTCATTGACAGAAAAATAATCGGCAACAATATTGATAAATGTCGTAAGTAATTTATTAAGAAAAATAGCTGTTTCCAGCTGTTCAAATCGGAAGGATTGCTACTTTTCTCCGTTTTATATACTTTTAAAGGACGTGAAAATGTAATATATGTGTGTTTTGGAAAGTTTGTTTTATTATTTGTTTGGCAATCGACCAAACATCTATTCAGTTAATCAAGCAGTTAACCAGCAGATTAATCAATAATGAAAATAATCGCTACTTACAACCCTCATTTAAAAAATAAGTAATTTTTTTAAGTTAATTCAGTAGTGCTCTGATTTCATCTTGTTATGACTCAGCAAGCACCTGCAGCCCTATTTTTTCCCGACAAATGAATCAGTTTCTTTGAAGCTATGCCAGCAACAATGTACAAAACAAACAGCAGGTAAATGAAGAATTAACCAGTTTGGAAACCAAGCCAAGGATGCCTGGAAAGCAGAGACTTTGCCGACTCAAAACATGTTTGGATTTATTGAAAAACGCTTTCTGTTTTGCCTGTAGTAGCAGGTAGCCCTCTGATGGACTGCTGCAGAGCCTTCCAGATTTACAGCACCATAAATGGCTTAAGTGCAATCTGCTTGTGGGCGTTTTTGTACAGTAAACACACAGACGAGGTTTCATGTCCACACGCACCGGGAGCAAGTGCCGGCTGGATGTGCTCCACTGACAGCGAATGGGCGATCACCAGCGCGGCCTCGGTGATAGCGCCCAGAGTAATATTATGGAAATATGGCCACATTTTCTGCTTCATAACAACGAGCAAGAGGATATAAAGCACCCGGAGCCCATTGATGCTATGAGCGCTGTGAGGACAATGAAGCTCATTTAAATAAGGTGACAAAGTTGGCCGACAGTTAATTGTCAGCTGGGACACCACAGGTGCTTCTCACGTCTCCCATTCAGCCCCAGACACAAAGTTAATTTAGTGTTGGCCCACGACCCAAACACAATAAACCACACTGATGCTATTGTCTCCTGACTTAATGAAAGAGTTGAAACCTTTTGGGGAGCAGCTTGTGTTTAAAAAGTCTACCTGGCTGTTTTCATGCCACCCTCAGTTCTCAGATGCAATAGACTAACATGCAAATCACACCTTTACAAGTTTTATTTTCTTAAATGACTGAAACTCTTTACCAAACTTGTATTCCTCTCGTGACCACACGTGTTCATAGACACACATGCGCACAACACAACCCACAATGATGTGGTTGATTTCATTTGGCTCCCACGAGGTTATTGAGAGAGAGAGGGAGAGGCCAATATCTACTTACCATTCTGTGTGTGTGTGTGTGTGTGTGTGTGTGTGCGTGTGTGTGTGTGTTAATGTGTTAGTGCAGCCTTAATGTTTCTGAGCCCGCTGGGCGTCCATCTGTGGGTTTGTATCATGTCTGTTCGACTGTACATATCCCGCTACTCCTCTCACACACACACACTTAAGATACTAAATACACTTAAACACACACCATGTGCACTACCATTACATCGTTCACACACACAAAAAAATTGGGCAAAATTCAGGATGGTACAATGAGCCGCACACTTTAAACACGCCGAGCGAACACACACACACAAAACGAGAGCCCATGGGTGCTATAGAGGTGCATGCTTCCTATTTATCATGCAGCAGTTGAACCCCCCTCGTTCTAACCAGCACACACACACACACACACACACACACACACACACACACACACACAC
>CALSCE010010644.1:12646100-12656977 GCA_943593645.1 Bovichtus variegatus | reverse complement strand
AGACAGACAGACACACAGACAGATAGACAGACAGACACACAGACAGAGAGACAGACACACAGACACACAGACAGACACACAGACACACAGACAGACACACAGGCAGATAGACAGACAGACGCACACAGACACACACACACAGACACAGACAGACACACAGACAGACAGACAGACAGACAGACAGACACACACAGATAGACACACAGACAGACACACAGACAGACAGACAGACACACAGACACACACACAGACACACACACAGACAGACACACAGACAGACACACAGACAGACACACAGACAGAGAGAGCATTAAGTGAGAAGGTTGAGATAATGAGTGGGAATGATCGTAGCTTATAAATGATGCCTTACTTCCATCATTCATTCCTGCTCATAACGCCTTGTGACATACACACACACACATCTATTTTCTCTCTCTGTCAGGTTTGATTCAGGTGATTGGTTGCACTCTTTGCAGTTGTTTCTGTTTCTCCGCTTCTGAACAACATCAAAAGTGAAGCCCCTCTCTGTCATTTCTCTCCATCTCCAGCTCGCTCCAAATGCGAGACATGAACATGCTTTTTTTTTTAATTCTCCAACAAAGGCCTGTCAGATCTTGTCTGCTTCTCACTCGCTTTCTCATCCCTCTCTCTGATTTCTCTGCAGTATGCAGCCTGGCTGGTCGTGTGGATGACCTGGAATGTTTTCATCATCTGTTTCTACCTGGAGGTTGGAGATCTGTCTAGAGTAAGAACCTTTTTCTTGGATTTATTTCTGGAACTTAGTCAAGTATTCTACTGTAACAACAAAGACAAAACAAGGGCAAGGCCAAATTACACCTGCATTTCAAGTGTCTCATATCAAAATTCAGAAACAAGAATAAGCCGGGTAGTATTATAAATGTTTCATATCCCATGAAAAGACCATAATCAGCAGTAAATTATTTCTACTAACAAGGATTGCCTGTAGTCTGATACAACTTATTCATCAGTGCCAAAGAGCTCTATTTGTGTCCAAAAACTATTAAAAACACATCAATGATCCACACCTTTGCACTGGGTGACATGTTCCTGTATGTAGTTTATTTTGACTGCTGCCATTAATATTCACTAATGTTCCCAATGCGTGTTAATCCGCAGCTGAAAATAGTCACAAAAAAAAAGCTATTTACTCCTGTTTGAATAATGTTTCTTAAAAACTTAAAAACTAAAAGCATTTTAATGCACTATAGTATAAGTATTTTTTTATGATCGTTGTTTTTTTAAGATTCACATTTTCAGTAGGAACCAATAGGTTTTGGGTTGAAAGCAGGCTGTAGAAGTTGCAAAGTATTGAGACTTGAGTATTGAGCCTTCAGCCACATCACCATATCAATACGATATTGCATTTGTTTAGCATCTCCCATGCACGATGCAGAAGTTGGAAGACAAGAAGAGGGTGGTAATGCACTTAAGGCTGCTTAGTAACTTAAAAAAATGCCTCAAGAAGAAGGACTTTTGCTAAGATTAATACACAAAGTAGCACAAAATCACGCACGAGTCCCCTGGCAGAACAATGAGCGATCCGAAGGTTTTGTCTTCACTCACCGACACAGCTCTCCTACACAGATCATAAACTGTAAACTTGCTCACTGCAAGCCAGTGTCTGTACACGGCAAACGGTCGTCTGTGAAGTAAAAGAAGTGCCACTCTGTAGCAGCTCTCTGCTGTCACCAGCGGAAGGTGTGTACGTGTAGTTCACAAACACACCTTCCTGTACGATAATAGGCCGGCGAAGGTTGGCCGTACTTTGACCGCAAGCGCTAAAATTGCTGAAACGGTTTTCTACCTGTCTCCTTTGACAGGAAGGGTCACATAATTTCAGTGTAATTTTAGTGTAACTTCAGCTGCCATAATCAGGAGGGGCAAGACCCTTTCAGTTGACACTTCCACTGCTTACTGACACAGTTACACTTGAGAGGTGTAAAGATCAGATATGCAGCTTGGAAAGGTGGAAGGCTTCGAATACAGATTAGTAACTCGCACAGTTAATGAAGGCCAATCAACGCTTCCATAAACAGAGGAAATCAGTTGATGGAAGTGCTGATTATGGCGGATTACACTAAAAAAAGATTGTGTTTTCCCATCATAATTGGATCAAAATGACTCGTTCTTTTGGACAGTTGTGTAACATGTCTGCCACTAGTTTAAGAAATCACACACAATTGCACTCATAGCACCACACATCATCTCTCCGAATCCTCATCTTATTTCCAGCTTGTTGATCAGCATTACTGTTGGTCTGGACTGAAAGCGCGATTGCCCCATATTCTTCTGCTCGTCTCCCTGTTCCCTGTGGCACTCACTCACTGGTCGCCTGTCTGGCTGCTCTTGCGACACACACACACACACACACGCGCACGCACGCACGCACGCACACAAACTGTGAGCATTGTTAACTTTTGTTGCCATCCAAACTAGGGCCATAAGTTTTACAGTTTTATAAAAAATTCTGCTTCATTGATGATCTCTCATTTTAATGATATTTACACCTCTCACTGTCCCTGAGGCCTAGTTTAACAGTTACAACAACCACCACACTACAGCTGGGAGGACAGGGAACTGCTGTCTGGGTTTTGTTTTTTATCACACTGAAAAGACAAGCCTGTCTGCCGATGTTGGAAGGCTAGAGAGCACGCTAGAGAACATCGAGAAAAAGCTCCGTAATAACGGTTCAAAGGTTAATTGAATAGAATGAAATTCATTTCAGTCAGCATATTTATCATTTGTGTTCTGTAATTATATGAGTCTAATATTTCTCTTCATCTTATTAGAGAGAAAAAAAAGCCCTTCAGACCCAAACCACCACATCTGGTTTGTAACGAGGTTGGAGCGGCCAGTTAATTAGGGACACCTTTGTCAATTAGCTGCTGACCAATCAGAGAGAGGCACACTCGAACCAGACGCTAAACAGCTTGTTTTTATGAGCAGAACAGTTTGTGTGCGCCTCGCTCAAGGGCACATCAACCTTGACCCAGTTGCTCACAGAGTGGGGAGCCACAAATGCCTGATACCCCCGCCCCCACACACCCACACCCACACCTCCTCCACCCAGATTCACCAGCTGTTGTATGAGATACGAATCATCTAGCGTTCCAAGGCTTGTTTACTGACCTGAGAACTATTATTACAGCGGACCACGTGTTAAACAAGTATGGACATGTCTGTGATGGTTGTCACTCAGTTCAGAACAAAGAAACGCCCCAAATAGATGATGACAGCAGGTTTATACTCCACGAGAAGACTGCACAATGTCAGACAAAAAAAAAGCTGCTAAAACAAAGAGCATCATTTTGTTATTGCAGTGCGTCAACAAAAATTACGACCAAAAATGTTCATTAACAGCCTTTTGTTCACACTGGAAACAACAAATATATTGCATTTAGGCTGGGGTAGGCAACTTTGGAGAAACCAGAGTAAGCTAGATTTTAAAAGTATCCAACTGGGGAAAAAAAGAGAATTTCAAAAAAATGTAACAAAAAATACTTCTAAAAATTGCTTACATTTACATTTTTTATTAACAAATAAAAATGGTATAATGTGAAAGACAAACAAATGGACAAATTACTGTTTTAATGCAAAAGTCATATTGAACAATCAGAAACGTTTTTTGTTAGAGAAATGTAACGGAAGAATGCATCTACAGTCCGTCTAAAAATATGACAAGCAACAAAAACAGTAGGCAAAAAAAAAGGAAAACTGGCAGGCCAGCATAAATAAGACAACTAGCCAATATTTTTGCTGCTCGAGCTAAGCCCAGATGGTGAACAGTATTTTAGTCACTACTAAACCAACGCGGTAGACAAGAACAACACCTGTAACCACGGTAACTTCATACATCTAAGATCCGACAAGCCTCCGAAGTCTTCTGAAAAAATGTAGGACAAAAAGAAATAAAAAGTCTAGAATGAAATGATCAAATGTCTCAAATGAGACCAAAATCAATATATATATATATATATACTCTATATTCATCTAATATGACCACTGTACTATTAACAGCAGAATCTAACATCATGACCGTCTCGCAGAAATAGACACATTTAGCTTTGGAATACAAACACATGGTTTAGATAGAAATCAGAGCGAGATGAGTATATACCATATTTTTATGTATCCTACTCAGTGGGGATCAAAATAACTCGTTGGTATTTGATAAGGGTAAGGATGGTGCTTGAAGAATACTGTGACAGAAATGAAAATCTCTTAATCTCCCCCTCTATTGCTTTTTGATGCCGCTTCCCTCTCTCTTGGTCTCTCTCTCTCTCCCTCCTCCTGTGCCTCGCTCTCTTCGTCTCCATGCAATTCATCCCTCCTCTCCCTCTGCTCACCCTATAATCAAGTCTTTTTCATGCTGTTTTGCAAAGTGCCATGTGAATCTGTCCCGCGCTCCTCTTCCGCCTCGCTCGTCTTCACCTTCTCGCCTCCTTTTCATTCACGCTCTTCCCCCATGTTTCCAATGTCAAGACTTGAGGAAACGTGTCGCCGTCAAGATGGCACAGTTATTTATGGCCAGTAGCGGCTCACAGTGCGGGCCTTTATGTATCGGCCAGTACCGAGTGCCAATTTAATACATTACTTTATACACTCAGGCCATTACTTTTGGGGTCACAGGACAAAAGTGGTTACGACGGACTCCATTTTTCTTCATTACCGAGAATTGACATCTTTCTGTGTATGAAAAAGGCAGAGAATCAGCCGCCGCTTTCATTCATGCCGTGTTATCAGTGACTCTTGCATCCGTACTGTAGCTTTGATGGAATTTTCCAGTGCCAACACTTTGTTTTATCTGTAAATAGAACTGATATCCAGATTGTTTATCATCAGTGCCAGCAGTGTGAGTTTGACTGTCGGGGAGGTGTAGAACCAAATGAATGAAGTTACATTTTGGATGTTGTAATAAAGAGCATATTGCAGACAACAATTGAATTCATTTGACTGTGACAGACATGTTTGTTGTGAAATATGTCAGTTTCAGTGTGCTGAACGCTCCTCTCAGGCTATTTGCTGTTCAGCAGATGAACTGCAAATATTCCCGGTGTAATAGCGCCGGGAAAGTCCGACAGATTAGGGCTCTAAAAGTTTGAAGTTTGCCAAACGCCTCCTGACATTTCTCCTCCATAAGGAAATTAAACCCCAGACCGTGAGTGGAAAGGTGGGAGAGACAGCGAGGAGCAAATATGCGTCAGAGTTCGTCAGCTCAGTTTGAAGTCAGGCGACCAGATGGACGGACGTTGGAGGAACAAACAGATCATCATGATTGAGATAATAGTGGCTGTGATGAGACACCGTGTCATGAGTCACTGACATTGTCCCACGCAGGCGGTAAGGCTGTAACTAAAAGACACAGTCTTTCTATTCATCAATTGTTTTGAGCTTGACAGTTTGAACTTGACATTGGAAACTGCAAATTGACAAAACAATCTCAACTTAAGTGTCCACTTACTCACTTGTTCTGAAGCTTTCGACCGTACCGCACCGTTCTTCTCAAGTTTCCTCGTCCAGTTGAAGTGCAGGTGTCCAGACGCTCTATGATTCTGAGCCACTTTGGAATGTATCCACAGCGGGCGTGTAAACGCAGCGTCGTATGGTAAAAAAAACAAAACATTGTTAACCGATTAAATTTTTTACTGCATCACAATGGAACATTATCCATTATCATAACAGCTGCTTGTCTACCAATACGTATTGGTAGAAAACAAATATATCATCAATAAGGCGTCATACACATCAGCCCAAGTCCTCTGTATTCTGGCAGACTTTCTGCTCGAGCTTCTTATGTGAACATTTGGAGCATGAACATTTCTTTGCCTTCAGACGTGTTCAGACTACACGAGGTGAACAAATCATTCCATTGCACCATTTGGTCTGACCAGCAAAACCCCAAAAACTTTATGCAATGATATGAAGGGGGAAAAAAAATGCAAATATTTCTCTGTGACGCAGAACATTTATTGAGATGCTAAAATAGTTTATTAAATGTATCGGAAGCACTTTCTATGCACGCAAGGATTTTTATAAAGACTTATAAGGTCAAGCATGTACTTCATAATTGATGGTGTGTGTTATTTCACTTTACTGAAAGCAAACAATGGCCACTTAGAATATTCACATTATAATGCATTGTAACAGTAAATATAACGTATTATAATGTACTATGATCCTTGCAAAAACAATGTCAGTGAGTGACCAGCAATTATGAAGTAATTGAAGTGTGCTATGTTACAAAGCATTATAAATATGTATGAGTGCGTATAACTATAATTGTACAGTGCTATAATCAGATTATAATGCATTATAGACTTGCGCGTCATAGAAAGTGCTACCAAAGAGTATAACATTTCGGCTAACTGATTGCTAAACTGCTTTATCAGCAGTCTTGTTTGCCTTCTCAACCATTTGCGTTTGAACTTTCTATCTAATGTGTATCATTGCCTCCCATAAGGCCTCTGTAGAGCCCCCGCTGCAAGATAAGGTGTACATCCTGTCTTGACAGTAATTTGAGTTTAAGCCAGAGATTCATACCATATATCAGACTGTCACACTCCCAGCCTTCCTGCCACTCACCACTGCACTATCTAATATAGCAGCAATGCCATAGAATTAATCTTTAAAAAAGATTTCTGATGTGGCTTCCCTGACAGATTTGGAGAGGAGCCTGTGGAGAGGAAACTGTCTCTATGTTGCAAACACACACTCGCATAATCACACGCACACACACACACACGCACACACACACACACACACACACACACACACACACACAGTGGACTACTGACAGTTAGCTGTCAGTAGTCCACTGTGTCATATAAAAGATGCAGCCACCCTCTGGGCGTCGGATGACGCACACATACAGACACGTAGATACACACTTACACCGCGCTCAGCTGTCAGTCATTTACTGAAGGGGTGGGGTGCTGTGTGGGAGTGTTATCCCGCATGCTTTTTTTGCGTACTGTTTTTGCCAGCAAGTGTGCGCGTGTTTGCGCTGCCAGTCGTTGGAGAACCTGTCATTCATTTTATCAAGTGAGAAGAGAACATGAGGGACACACGCTTGCATATGTGCACAAATCCAAACGGTCTCAAGAACATTTTGAAACCCATATTTGTCCATTTCAGTAAAAAATATATTTGTATTCCTTTTCTTGAAATTTATTTATTTTTTTATATTATATTCTATAGTTTATATGTGACTCTTTGCTTTGGCAACATGTTTGATCCATAACGTCGTACCAATAAAAGCCAATTGGATTGAAATATGAAGTTTGAAATTGAAAGAGAGAGGAATAACTGCAGGGAAAGTGATAAAATGAGAGATAATAAAAAAAAAGATTTGGCAGGAAGAGAAACTAAAGAAGAATTAAAGATTTGGAGTAAAGAAGGCAGACATCAGAGAGACAGAGAGGTTTAGACAGGCGAAGGTATGATAGGAGCTATAAAAGATGGCGTGTTATGGGATGGAGCCTCATGCGAATCACTGTCCCTTTCGAGAGAGGGGGAAGGGGTGACAAGGGAAAAGAGAAGTACCAACACAGAGAAAGTTCCAGCAACAAAACCTCTGGGGAAGATGGGATCGCTTATCCAACAGAGAAAAAAGATATGTCTCTTTCATATCAATTTCATATCAAGATCAATAGCTGCTGTTGTCAGTGCATGGGCCAAGCTTTTTACTGCAGGATAAATTGTAGAAGAAATATGACAGTAAATCAAATTGCAAACCACCCAATTAATCTTCCGAGGAAAGTTTAAAAAAACCAACAGATTGCCGGGGCCAGTTTGAATCCTAATAGTCACTTCATTTTACTCCCCTCAGTATTCACTCTGCCCCGCCAATTGAGACAATGAATCAAAAGGATCCCACACATTTAATCATAGACGTTCTAGTTAAAACATCCACCCTGATTCGCTGAGTTAATGCATCAACCCTGACTGTGTTTGATCAGTGGATGCATTTGTTGAAATCATGGCATGAAATTGCCTTTTTTCATCAACACGTCTCTAGTGGGACATTCCTACCAGCCAATTTTATCATTTTGAGCCCTGAGCTATTATTGCTGGTGATTCGATTCGATTATTCATTGTTACTGTATAGTTTCATGTGCAACGACAAGAGTTGTGTTTTTTTTTTTACTTGTTAAAATAGAGCAATCTGATTGAACACAGATTAGCTGTATGCCGCAGTAGATAATGGATTTGATTGACTTGCCTGCCGCAGTCAAACTTGTTCCAGGGTTTAGATGTTTGGTGTTCATTTCAAGCCTTGATTGTAATGGATTTAGTCTGGCTGTGTAAGCAGTAGGGTTTGTTTTATTGTACATGCTACAGAAAACGCTAAAACTGCATATATTTTAAAACCCGTTTACTCCAATGTATTTTTCTGGAGGGTTTGGTCAAATGAGCTCCCTCAGAACTGAGTAAAACCTGAGCAATGTATTTTATTGGAACAATAAAACAAAAGTTCCGGTGCATTAAGACATCGGCCATTTTGTAGTTTTGGCCGTCATTTCTATTGATTATGGAAACATTTTACACATCAAACTATTAATTGAAATCTGAGAACATGGCAACATTATATAGTTTATATAGGCGGCTTTGTTTAATATCTCTATGATCATCTTACTGCTCATGTTTCCCTGTCGGACTTCCTTTTAGAGATGTTGCCAAATTCCCAGATATCAGCAATTAATGTCACAATTGCTTTGTTATTATTACCAATAACCAACACTACAACAATAAGAGTTGTAATAAACCAGAATTTTAATTTAATTGCCAATATGCCTCATTTACTGATCTTGTGAAACAACATTTACTAAACTATTAGCTATGTTTTGGTCTCCACCAACTCTCGACTCTTTAGTTGCTAAATGTTCCAATGTGTTCACCAGCTAGTTGCTAAATGTGTCTGTAGTTTGGTGCTCGGCAGGTAGCGCTTTATCAGAGCATTTTTGGCCAAAACACAGCTGCCTGGAGTGAACCAAAGCTGTGAAGTTGCGGGCAAAAAAACCCAAACAATGAGCTAAAAGTTACTAAAATGCTCCAATGAGCTGAGGGGAACTGCAGAGTTGGGTCATATTTCTCTTTGTGTTCATTGCTGCGAGTGACACCTTCCAAATAACTCAGTCTTTTGATCCATTGTTAATATAAAAATATTGATTACAGCAGCTTTAACATGCAGCTGCTGATATTCGTCTGTTTTTCAGTCCTTTTTCAATGTACATCTGACTCACTTACGTTGTGGGCTAGCAGTTTTTCAAAAAAACAAATTAACCCATTGCAAGCTTGAATTAGCAGCCCTGCTTTAGGCAATTGGGGATCCCACCTGGTGTACGGGTAATACCACTATAATTGGCTCCACCAATCTGAAAGATCGAAGGTGTTAAAATGGTTATGTTGAGGCATTTGCTTAGAGATGGTAATGGCTTTCGGGTGGTTCAGGTCATGGTTAGGATCTGGAGGGAACTTCATCTCTATCACAGACCCCCCCCCCCCCCCCCCCCCAGCACACATACACACAAACACACTCAAACAATTCCCTAACACCCCCAACCAATCTGATTGGAGAGAAGTGCTTTAGGCATTATGGGTTAACGCCTCATCTAACACCCATGGGAAATCACAGCAAAACAACGTAGGGAGATGCACCGTGACTGATGATATTGGTGTAAAATAACACAGACGGAGTGACATAGAGAGAGACAGCAGAGAGAGAGAAAATGACAGAAAATGGGATAGAGCCACAGATAGAAATAGAGGTTCGGATAAATAGAGTGAAAAATTGACTTTCGAGAGAATAAAGCTAATGTCGCCCACTCACTGATTTTCTGCCCTTTAGTTTGATGATCTGCTCATCTTTCTGGCTGACTGCTGGACCGACTGAATATCTAACTGCTGCTGTTGTCTGTCAGGATCTCAAACTGATTGTTTTATTTACAGTCAGTCTGCTTCTCTATATGACTGCTGGAGCTTGTATTGTATGTTTGGCGAATGTAAAAAGGTGTTAGATTATGTGCAAGTCGGTGTGTGTTATAAGGTGTTTGTGTGCAGGGAGCTGATTCTGAAGCACTCGTGGGGAAAAAACTGGCACTCCCTCCCTTATGTCCTCTATCCATCCATCCAGAATATATGTGTGTCTGGAGAGTAAAAAATACAATTATCTCAGCCCTTCAAAATTGCCTTTAACGTTGTTACTTAAGGTCTGTATTTTCTCTATTAGAACCAATGAATTGACACATTTGGTAATATCCTGCCTGACAGTGTGAACTGTGAACTGAGCATTTGCATATCCTGGAAAAACAGAAAAAAAACTAATTTTGTTTACGTCACATCTGCTTTGATCAGATTTGGACACTATGTCGCTGAATAATTCATTTCCAAGTGCCCCGTTTTCTTATACTGCCAAGGTTTAGAGCTTAATTTATTTATTTTTTCGTATACACACAACTTTTGCCGGATTATGTCTGTCTTTATTTTAAATGCTAACTGCTCTCAAATGTAGCTCCAGGTAGCATTAAAAGGGCATCAGGGGAAATACCATTTTCATTGGTCTTTTCCCCCTCCATCCCCCCGTCTCTTGGGAGTGGAAGAAAAAGGAGAAGTAGGAAATTGAGGAGAGAGAGAGAGAGAGAGAGAGGGAGAGGGAGAGAGGGAGGGAGAGAGGGAGGGAGGGAGGGAGAGAGGGAGGGAGGGAGGGAGAGGGAGATGTGGTTCATTGAAGCGGCACCAGCCCAGAGTAGAAGACAAAGACCTGAGAGCATGAGTGTATGATCCTCAACTAGCACACTGGAAATGAT
Organism: Bovichtus variegatus; assembly: GCA_943593645.1. Classification (NCBI taxonomy): domain Eukaryota; kingdom Metazoa; phylum Chordata; class Actinopteri; order Perciformes; family Bovichtidae; genus Bovichtus; species Bovichtus variegatus. The sequence continues at coordinate 12,646,151 of CALSCE010010644.1, read as the reverse complement.
AGACTGTGTGTGTGTGTGTGTGTGTGTGTGTGTGTGTGTGTGTGTGTGTGT
>CALSCE010010644.1:12602736-12645484 GCA_943593645.1 Bovichtus variegatus | reverse complement strand
ATATATATATATATATATATATATATACACACACATATATATATATATATATATATAAATATAATATATAAAAAATAGATATATTTATATATATGTATGTACAGTATGTATAACCAGTGAAGGGAGCGGAGGAGGGTTGGTTATAGACCAGTCGGGAAGCTGCATTCTGGATCAGATGTAGAGGTCGGAGGCACATGAAGGGAGACCAGCCAGGAGGGAGTTGCAATAGTCAAGGTGTGAGATGACAAGAGCCTGGACCAGAACCTTCTGGGTCAGTACTCTCCTGATGTTGTAAAGAGTGTGTCTGCAGGAGCGAGTGTGACTGCAGGAGCGGGCTGTTGCAGCGATGTTGGCAGTGAAGGACAGTTGGTTGTCCAGTGTCACACAGATTCCTTGCACTCCGAGTCGGGGAAACAACAGAGGTGCTGATGTTGATTGGAAGGTCTTGGGTGGGACAGCCCTTCCTTAGAAGGAAAAGCAGTTCAGTCTTGTCGAGGTTGAGCTTCAAGTGGTATGCAGACATCCACTGAGAGATGTCAGCCATACAAGCAGAGATTCGTGCCTCCACCTGAGCCATCCAATCAGGGAGCTGGAGGGGACTGGTAAACCTGCCGTGAAGTGAGAGGACAGAGGGAGTCCAGAGAGGAGGACAAAGTAGAGAGGAGAGTGTCTGTGGCAGAGTTGGCTAGTATGAGTGAGAAATAGTCAGATGAAGGGAGGGCTGAGAGGACAGAGGAGGCAAGAGAGGACAGAGGAGGCAAGAGAGGAGGGGGAGAGGGATCGAAGGTTACGGCGGACAGCTACACTGTTAGAGGAGATAGGTTTGTCAGATTGGAGAGGGGGAGAAAGTATGATATGAAAAAGTGATCAGAGATGTGAAGTGGTGTTACAGAGAGGTTAGAGGTAGAGCAGTTTCTGGTGAATATGAGATCAAGGTGGTTGACAGCTTTGTGATTTGGTGGGGGCAGAGACAGTGAGAGAGCAAAGGAGGACAGGAGAGATAATAAGTCTGTTGACTTCTCTGACTGGATGTTGAAGTCACAGAGAAGTACAAGCGCAGCGACATTTTCAGGGAAGCTAGATAGGAAGACGTCCAATTCCTTAAAAAAACTCCAACCAAAGGACCTGGAGGACAGTAGAGAACAACAATGTTTAATTTTACCGGATGAGTTACAGTAAGAGCGTGAAATTCGAAAGACGAAGGAGTAAAGTGTGACAATGGGTAAAGAGGAAAAACTCCATTTGGGCGAGCTCAGTAGATCAGTGCCAGTGGGTCTGTGTGAGTGGCTGAAGGAGTAGGCTGTGGAGAGAGCAGCACGGGTGGAAGTGTTAGCTGGTGTGATCCAAGTCTCAGTGAGAACAAGGAAGTCGAGGGATTGCTAGGAGGCATAGCCAGAGATGAACTCAGTCTTGCGAGTAGCTGACTGGCAGTTCCACAGGCCCCCTGTAACCAGGTGTTGGGTAAGTGTGGAGCGGGTGGGACAGATACAAGTTGAGAGGTCACGGTGATGTTGTGAGCATGTGAGGCCTGTAATATCTACGAGAAGACACATGAGCAGGAATGAAAAGCATACGCATATTTAAATAAGAAGAAGGAAGAGCAAGCAGAACGAGATACTTAGCCCAGTTAATGTTGGCTTTGCTTTGCACTCATCCTCCCACGAAGACTCCTGCGAATGACTCCTTTGTCTTTGTCTTCCTGAGTCTTCGTCTGATGAGGCTGCCGCTGATGCTACCGCTCCAAACAAATGCTGTTTTTTTTTTTTTTTTTTTTTACTTGGGTGGCTACAGCTGTGCTGGCCACTCCCCCGCAATCAGTCACATAATGCTCCTGAAGATGATAGCTGGCAATTGGAACTCACAGATCTCACCTTAATCAGGATGCTTGCCCAAAAAACGCGGTAGACAAATACAGTTAAGCAGAGAAACCTATTAAAAAGCAAATATACTTTAGCTTAAATGCTCACAGTCTAGCAGTAAGATCCCGCCAACGTCAGAATGCACCTAAGATGGTATCTGTAGACTGGATATTTATCTAACTTATCTAACACAATCAGTCACACATTGCTCCTGAAGATGATAGCTGGCAATTGAAACTCACAGATCTCACCTTAATCAGGATGTATGCCATTTGTGGGCTTCACTATAATACGTCACATTAAATCCAACCAGTGAACACGTGTGTATAAAATGTGTGAGCTTTCCTACCTTTATGGGACTATTTACCTCTTCATTCCAATGTATTGCAGTTGTTTTGCGGAATAGTCCCAGTGAAAATGTACTTTGGGTGTGTTTTTGCCTCATTGGGGAGGTTTTTCAATTTCTTGCAATTCTTGATTTGATATTTGTGTTTAATATACCATATCAATAACACAGCAAGAAAACCATTGAGGGCACACTTGCTAGGAAAATAAAAGTAACTGGATTTTGATAGACAAATACAGGGAAAACAAAGTTTCATCTTTTTTCTTTGATATCTTGGTAGAAAAGGACATATCACCACAGAGAAAATTAGCAAATAACATGGAAGTCATTTTTGCTTTCAGAGTGCTTTTAAAGAGCATTAAGACTTTTCATTAGACTAATGGCAAAGCAGTACAAGGGGGAAAAACAAGCGTGTGTGTAATACATTTGTTAGTGTTGGTGTGTGTCAGTGCGGTTTGCATGGCCATCTGTGAAATGATCTATGTCTCTGCTTGCTAAGTGGAGTCGTTAATATTTGCATTATTTAAACCAAGACGACTATAACTGATTTATTGTGCGTCTTTCAGGCTTTTAGAATTAAAAGGATTGTAGCGGAGCCAAAGCAGATACCCTACGCTGGGGCCATTGCTATGTTTTCTTTCTCTGCCGCTGTGAAGTGGAACTGAAACAACGAGGGACCAAAAATGTTTGTTTATTTACTCGTTGTCAGTTGTGCTGTTCTTTGGAGCTTCTGGCTGTTGTTTTAAGTTATCTCTGCCAGTGATGGGACTGTTCAATGCTGTGGTGGAGAAGCTGAACAAATAAAGAGAAGACATGTCTTAATATCTGTAGAACAACAGACTTAAGAGTCTTCAGCCATGCCGTTGTCTCTGTGAGGCTTGACTTAGACATAGAACGTCTAAATGCTAATGTAGAAGGCTAACATTCTCAGAATCAAAATGTTAACATGCTTTTGTTTAGCTGATGACTGTTAACCATGTCTTAGTTGTGCAAGTTGTCTTGCTAAAAGTTGCTAATTAGCACTAAACACAAAGTACAGCTTAGGCTAATGGGAATATTATTAGTTTGGGAGGTCTTAGGTCATAAACATAGACTGAAAAGTGCTTTAAACGTGCATTCTTTCTAATAGCCAGCAGGGGGTGACTCCAATGGTTGAAGAAGAAGTCCGATAATATAGAAGTCTATGAGAAAATGACTCACTTCTCAAGTCTTCTTCAATACAGCATGATGTTCATTTAGTAAATTATGGTCTCATTTAGAGTAAAATAGGCGATAAAGCAGGGTGTGCTTTAGGGCGTGGCTACTTTGTGATTAACAAGTCGCTATCACGGCAACCTGTCAATCAGGATAGAGGCATATCAATGTGTATCCCTCCCCAGCTCTACGCTCTCGTACAAATATGGTAACATTCTAGATACTGACCCTCCCATGACACCACAACACAAAGCCTTTGCTCTCTTTCTCTTACACTGAAATAATCACACGAGAGCTTCTGGCGCACAAATCAAGCTTTTCTAAAACTCCCCCTATTTTCTGTCTCTGGCTTCCTCCCATCATGCTTCCCTCTCTTTCCCTTATTGTCCTTATCATAACCCTGCCTGTGCATGATTCAGTTCCAATCTGAGTGTTCCCAGATCATTGGAATTATAAATCTGGGATCTATTTTTAGCTTGCGCCAACCCGTCTCCTCATCTCTGTCTCTATCTATCTCTCAGGCATCGATATGACAAACAGTTTGGTTTTAATTAAAACTTGGTTAGAACCTGCTACTGACTTGTTCCAGGTCTGCCTTGTGTCTGAGGATGTAATTTAACTCTCTTTCTGTCTGTCTCTCTGACTCATTCTTGCCAGGACTCTGACCTTGTCCTGACGTTCAACCTGTCCATGCATCGCTCCTGGTGGATGGAGAACGGCCCGGGGTGCAGGGTGACACCCATCACCCCGCCTCCCTCCTGGGCTCCAGAGGACCACCGATATATATCTATATCCGGCTGTCTGATGGATTTCCAGTTCATAGAGGTGGCTCACTCCTCGCTGCAGATACTCCTGGCTGTAAGTACTTAAGATAAATAAGTACTTTCTAGGACGCATACACGCTGTTACAAAAAATAATCGTGTAACAATTAGCAAAATACTCTTATTTCCTTTTTTTCTGACACAAGCGAGTAAATTAACCTCATGTCTGTGCCATAAGTATGTAGCTGGAAGTGAAGAGCGTTAGCAAATTAGTATTGTGAGAAAGATTTCTGGATTTAAAAGGAATGTCTCTGAGCAAAGTCGAAATGTAAGGAATGTTATGAAGTCATCTTAGAGAGTTAGCGTTAATTAGCTAGCTATCTACAGCTAAAAAAATACAACGCTTATGAAAGCAATGAGACTAAACCAAAAGTTGGGATCCATAAAACCAAAACATGAAGCTGAAAGATGCTAAAACGCTCTTCAGAGCTGATAGGAACTTAAGACTCGGGTGATAATTGGGTTTGATAGCATGGGTGATTTTATCATTAGACATTGATATTAATAATAATAATACATTTTATTTATAGAGCGCTTTTCATAATCCTCAAAGACACTTTACGTTTACAAGTTAAAATGATAATATAAAGCAACACACTAAAAATGTTCTCAACTTACTCTCGTAAATAAAGCAAAACAAATATTGAACTATTCCTTTTAGTTATGACATTTTAGTGCATTAGCTCTTAATTGAAAAATCTGCTGTCTGATTCTGTGTCATACAGGAGGGAAGATGTAATATATGCAGTAGTTAAATTCTTTGCTTTTAGTGATATTTTTGCGTGTGTGTGCGCGCGTGTGTGTTTTTGTGTGTGAAGCAATGCTTTGAAATGAATCCAATTATTACATTGATGTTCTATAGAGTTACGCTCGCCAGTACGTTTAGTTTAATGTATTTTAAAGTGTACTACAATCATGCCAACTTCTTTGTCTGTTGCAATGGGTTAGGGAATTGTGGGTGATTGTGCAACTTTGTGGTAAAATAAAGCATCCAGGCTCCATTAAGTTAATAACCTCATACCCTTATTAACATAGAATGGCTAGATAAGCTGCTTTAGAGACTCTCCCTCTCTCTCTCTCTCTCTCCCTATCTCAGTTTTTTTGTGTCTCTCTCTTGCTCACTCTGTCTTATTTCATTGTTACAAAAAAAACGATTTCCTTCTCTCTGTTTCCCTCTGCCTGTCGCTTACCCTCGCCCTCTGTATTTCATCCTCTCCAGCACTGTCAAACTGCGATAATTAGCAGGATCAGAAGAGACAGCAGAGAGAGAAATGAAGAGCAGGAATGAGGGAGGCCTGTCACTTTTCATCCCAGTCTCCTCAGTACTGATGCTCTGGAGTTTTTTGGAGTGCACACGCACGCGCATATGAATACAGACGCACGCGCGATAAACAAACCGACGCTTCAATGCGAATGCATCGTTACACCAACAAAAAGAGTTTGAGAGTTTCAGCATGTCATGTCTTTTTTGTTCTGAGTCTCCCTTCCCTCACTTGGCATGACTGTCTCTCTCTCTCACCCGCTCTCCTCATGCACTTTCCCAATCGATCGTGGTACTTATAGTGTGGCTGAGTGCCAAGCCACCACACAGCTGTACCACTGTCTTGCTGTAATTGGTGTGTGGAAACACTGTCATGCTCCATGAGCACACACTCAACAGTGTGACTGGTTCACTGGCTGACTGGCTGCCTGGTTTACTGTAATTGGTGGAAACACTGTCAGGGTTTTTAATAGCATACGTTCAACCGGTGGACTGGCTGACTAAGTGCGGGGTTAGGTTGGGTCGGACTCTAAGCTGACTGGTTGTTTGCATGCTTACTGGTTCGATGATACTTTGCAGTGAAAAGGAAAGGTGACATTTGTGATTGGTGAGGCTGATGTTTTCCAGAAATCATGGCTCTTTTTGATGGAGTGGGGAAAAGAAATCTCATATGAACATATGTCAGGACAGTGTGGAATTCGGAAAAAAGCCACTGAGGCATTTCAGCGGTCAGCTGAGCATGTTTTTGTTTGACTGACTGGTCCGTTGGGTATGTGATGGACTGGTCCAACTGGCTCACTGATTTTGTCTCTTGTTAAATATCACAGGCTCATCTCTTGTAGAAGTTCAGGTCCGACCGCACACCAAATCTTGTTAAGTTATTAGGGCTGCAACTAACGATTATTTCATCATCGATTAAGCCCCAGATTATTTTTCTCGATTAATCGCTTGGTCAATAAATAAGAAAATTGTGACAAATGTCCTTCCCAGTTTCTCAATTGTTTTATTTCTCCATGAGATAAGAATGTTGACTAATAAGGAAATTAAAACTAATTTACTGACAATCTGTTTGGTGTACTCCCTGACTGTTACAGCAAATGGCTGTGTTATTTTTGAAGAGTTAACCGTCTGTTTAGTTCTCCAAACTGCCAAACACAAAGGGGTGTCTTTACAATTTGGTGCACAGTTTGAAGATATGAGCTAAAGCAGACCATGGGGCTTCTCCAGGGAGATCCAGAGAGTCGTTGAGACAGTTTTTTCTTTTCCTCACAGCTTTATTCTACCTGCTAATAGCACAGGGTGATCATTAAATTACATTTTGCAACAAGATTAGGCTTCCTGCTGGCTCAGTGGTCCAGAGTGCATGCCTTTAAGTAATTCCAGTGATTAGCATAACTTCAACCAGAGTGGAGAATCTAATCAGTGAAATCACCTACTGTTGTTTTTGGTTGGAAAGACAACCTCCGTACACTCAGCCTTCTACTGCACACAGTTGAAAAGCCTTGACTATAAAATGCTATTATCTGTGCCGCTTGTTTGCATGTTACACCTATTAGCAATATCGAAACAGTTTACTGAGAAAATGTGGACAAATTGAGGCCGCTTTAGACTGAATACTGAGCAATATCGATAGGCAAGTATGTTTCGCTCCAAATTGGCTTATATGCTTGACATATTTCTGATGTAAAATCCAAAAGGTTGAGAAAGTTCTGTCAAAATAACCCATTACTACCAGAAAATGCAAACTTTTAAGACGGTCGTGCCCCTTTGCTCACCCTGAACCCTTTCAAAGTACATTTTTCAGTTGCAGATTATTTTGTGTACACCAAATATATGCATGATTCAAACAGAACAAACAAGTGGCACTGCCAACACACAGAGCCCTGTTATTAGGTCACTGGAGAGACAAGACTAAGTCAACAGACATGATGCTGCTCTGTGAGGCTGTTAGTAGGGACGGGAATTGATAAGATTTTAGTGACACCAATGTTCTTGTTGATTATGCTTATCGGTCCGATTCTTTATCGATTACCTCATTGAAAAGTCAACTTAGCTGATTTATTATCTATGAGTCTGAACACCTGATGATGGCAGTACATGAAAAGTTAAGGGATCACCAAAAGTGATGACAGTTTATCCCGGGGGGTAACATGGATGTCCAACCAAAGATATTTCACTTGTTCAGCATTGGGGAAATACTTTGATTCATTTGCACGTGAAGTTGTGTTTTTACTTTGAATTTTCATTGACTGACCACAGACAATGATGTCATGTTAGGGTTGAATAGTATTCATGGGAGCAGCACTGGGACCAGATTGGTTTTCATAGCTGTCGTTATTGAACGTCAGTCAACCAAGGCTATCGCTGTGCTCTACAGCACTAATCCCATATTTGCAGAATAATTTAAACCTCCCAATTTTTCAGTTTTTGTTTTTCCAGATTGAGACAGATAAGAACTTCCTCAATCAGTTAAAGAGATGTTTGCAACAAGGGGACGGTAAACGGCGGGGTGAGCGAGGTTGATACTAGATTTGACTAAACTCATCAAACAGCGCAAACAAATTAAGATGAAAGTATAATTGCATGTAATTATTGATTGTTGCATTACAGCGATTTTTTTTTTTTTTCCAGTGCATCTTTACAAATATTTCACAAAGAGCAAAACATTAGTTTGTGTTTAAGTGGGCATCTAAAGCACATAACAGATTTAGCAGAATAAATGTGTCACCTTCATCGCGGCACAATTTATCTGCAGTAGAATGAGGCAGCGGTAATGGATTTGAGATGAATACATTTTCATAATAGAGTAATGCATCCAATACAATTGAGATTATCACACAGGCTGACAAACAACTGGACAATTAAGATGCCTCATAAACAGTGTGAAGGTTGTGGGTGTAAAGACGCGAGGAATGGGAAATAAATGATCGAAATGACGTCATGATCTTCTGAAATGTTTGTCGTACGTCAACCTGTGAGCTGTTTCAGTCTTTACTAAATCTTGACGGTGATGATGCAGTGCCGTCAGCCCTTTCCACGGCGATTGTTATGTCAAAATGCATCCTCACCTTCATCCTTGGTGGAGGACAAACTGCGTCACCGGGTGACTGACCTATACGTTTCTTCCCTGTGGCATCTGTCCTTGCTTTTCTAAAAAGGTCTCCTCCCACGATGCTCCCCCTGAATTTTTTGGTTTCAGGCTATGCTAAACGCACACTGTAAGTTTCCCCTTCCTTATCGAACACCAGCGGTTTGACATTAAACTGATTCTCCCCGAGCTCCTTTCAAAACTTCCAGGTGTTATCAGAATCTCTGCTAAGGGAGCATTCGGGTTATTGTAGGAGTGAATGTTGATTCAGTTATCCTTTTTAGTTTATTGACTTTTTTTGGCACATGGCAAATGCAGCCACACTCTTGTATAGGATTGTTGATGATGGTGAAATCACTGTAACAAACCAATGCCCAGTTGAAATCACAATGTTATTATAACATTGATACATTTTCACTTTTAAATGTAAAAGCATAAATACCCATCGTATATGAGGATCTATTTCTGCACTTGTAGGATTTGGTTATCTAAGTGCAATTTTTACGTTGTTGTGTGGCTCCAGTACGGAAAAATTATATATATTTATATTGAGGCTACGATTTATTATGTGTGTGAAATATAATCTCTTTTTTGCTGGCTCTTCGTATATACACGTGGGAACGATTTAATTATGTTGAGTCGCGGCCTCGATTTCAACATCAGCCTGTGGTTGGTCAGTTGGTCCACCACTTTGGTCCAGACACAACTATCTCAACATCTTTTGGACATCTGGTCCCCAAGTCCTGAGGAATTTGACTCCCTGATTGTTCTTCTCGCGGCACCATGAGGTTCACATTTGGGGTTTTGAGCTAAATGTCTTGACAACTGTTGAATGGATTGTCCTTAAATTTGGTGTGCACATTAATGTCGCCCTGAGGATGAATTGTAATCACTTTAGTCATCATTTATATTTCAATGTAATACCAAATTAAAATTTGTCCAATATGGTTTAAATACCTGCAAATGTTAGCTAACTGGCTGAAAAGGATGATAAAAAATAATTGGGAAACTAGAGGGTGCACCTGCAGTGCAGGAAGCCCTCTTTGGAGTCATTATCATTGCAAACTTGTTCAGAACATTTTGTTCAAGCTCTGGAGGGGGAAATTGTTACAGTTAACTGTTGTGGAGAGGCGAGAAAAAACGTACATTTGACAGTTTATCACCCATAGCATTACTCTTCCCTGCCTTAACATAATGCCACTAGGTTTTGCTGACTCACTGTTGCTTAACTAACTGCATTGTTTATCGTGGCAAAAAGAAGCTTCTGCACAGTATTTTTAAGAAATGGGATAAAGTCTTCCCGCCTCCTGGGATAGTGTGCGTCACCATGCACATAAAAGCCCATTAAAATGCTTTTTGCTCTGAATGAGCGACATGCCTCTGTGAGGTGAAGTGTTGAAGTAGTGCAAGTTACTGCATGTCAGGCTGAACAGGGCAGGGATCCTGTCCGTGCAGAAGTGGGGCTATTTCCATTTCCACTCGTCACACCAAACACCTTCGGTATTGCTGCGGTAACTAGGTAACCCTAATCCAGACACAAAATGAGAAAAGGAACCAGTGCCTGTCTGAGAAACCTGGGTGCAGCTCACTTTAATTCAGTCCATTCAAATGCAGACAGAAGCTGCAAACTAGGAAGAAAGGTTTACAACAACAAGAGGGACAGGGGAGAAGCTAAAATACTTTCCTTCTCTCTCACACACACACAAACGGTTGTCAATCACCATTATTAATTGTTAATAAGTCATTATCTTATCAAAAATAGTTTAAAACTTGAAAGGGATCAATTTCCTTCCTAAAAAATTGTCACAACGTTTGAAATACTGAAAGAATTTGTGGCAAAATACAATTGGGGAAGAAGCCGAAATGGCAGTAAAAATGGAAGTCGAAAGAAGTTTAAGTGTAAGCACTGACTAAAGTTGGAGTGTTAATTAAATTATGAGTGCTGAGTGAAGTTCAGTGTAGATTGGAGTTGAAAGATTCAGTTGAATTTCAAGAAACTCAGAGGAACTTAAATTATGAAAGTGTGATAAATTGTGATTGGACGTGTCTGCTGAAGTGTAATCACTGAAAGCGGATGAATTCTCAATTAAACAATAAGGGATGAAAGCAGTGGAAGTGTCAGTTAAAGAACAATGTTTCTGCTGTAAATGTAAAGAATTAAAAGCAATTAAATGAATTAGTTAATTAATACTGATAACATTATATATATATTATATATATATATATATAAAATTAAGTTATCAATTAATTTTCACAGATTAATTTTTCCCAAACATAACCCTTGGTAAAAAAAAAAAAAGTACTTTTTCATTTTACTTGGTGGCAATTTAATGATCTGAATGTTGTGAGCTTCAATGCATGAGTCACTCTGATTAAAATGTTGTAGACTAGAAAATAAATATATAAAGTTACCTTCAAGGTCAGTACACAGCGCTGTGGGCTAAGTGATGTGGATGGTTATTTGGATTTTTTGATAATCTTTGTCATATCAACATCTGCTGTGGTAGATTTTATTATATACTTTAGATATAAAATATTTTATGGAGAACGTTCTAGCCCTGGAAAACTCAAAATGATGAATGCTTCATGAACAGCAGGGTAGTCCGATATATAACTGCAGGCCCCAAACCTACTCAGACCCAGAACTCCAACAACAAACAAGATAAACCGCACACACGTCACAACCCCATAGCTAATATTGGTGCACCCCGGCTATCTTATTTGGGTTCCTTCGCATCTTGAGAAGATCAAATCAGTCTTATTGTAAACAGGATATTATGTTTACATGCAGCAACACCAAAACAGAATACTTGAGTATCCAGAATATTAACAGGATATTGATGTGCAGAGAAACACACTCTGTCACAGCTGATCAAACGCTCTCTATTGCAGGGCGGCACGGCTCTGCACTCTCTTCAGTGGTACTAACAAATCTGCACCCGAAAGTCATTTTCGGAGGCAATGAGCCTGCAGAAGACAGAACGAGCTCTGGGTTCAGCTTTCACTGCATGTGACAAGAAACTCCTGAAAGTCTTTTAAACAACATTTTGACTTTGTGACATTAAAAGTGTCCTTTAAGTGGATAGTGCTAGTAAATCATTCTAGCTGGAGTGGCAGCAGACAGTGGAGGCAGTCTGTGGCTTAAGGGTCATCTTAATCTTTCAAAATAAAGGTATTCTGATGGACTGCTTTCAACGGCAGTGACAAGTGAGATTTTGCAGCCAGTAAAGTTTATCAGCGTCTTTGACAAGTGGACATTTTTCGAGGTATTTCTGATACATAAAGGCCTCCAGTGTTATCCAAATAGATTTTCTCATCACCTCTGATCCCCATGCTGATACCAGCAGCATTGTCTTCTTTCACTATTTGGCTCAGCCTTAAGTGAAGTCCTCCCCCACTGAGAAAAACACTATATTTCTGGGACTCATGTACTTGTCAGTGACAAGAAGAGAAACAAGGATGAGAAATAAAGAAAAGGAAGGAAAGAAATAAAGATAGTGGAGAGGAAGGAACAGAAGCAGGAAGGAAATCACAAGAGAGGGAGAAAAGGAGGGAGGACAGAGGGTGCTTTGGGAGCTGAACATTATTTAGACTAAATGAGGTCAAGACCTTGAGATATACTCTGAATCTTAAATGTAGTTGCTCACATTTGCAGCTCACTGTGTATTTACTTGCTTCTGTGTGAGTGTGCGTGCGTGCGTGTGCGTGTGTCTGTGTGTGTGTGTGTGTGTGTGTGCTGGCATGTGTCCATGTAATCAATAGAATACCAACCAGGTCAATGTCATTTTACTTAAATCCTCCCTTTGAACAATAATGCCTCTTTATTCAGGGTAATATGTTAGTTTAATGCCTCGGACAAACACATTCATCCATCCATCACTGTCTGCCTGCGTCTTCCTCTCTTACCACATTTCTCTCTATTTTCTGGTTCCTCCTCTGTCGTTGCGGGTTAATAAGGTCACTCAAAATCCAACCTTACATTGGCCGTACCTTCCTGCATCTTCACTCCAATCAGCCACCTCTAACAAGTCGCCTTGGAAACAGACAGCCAATGGGAGAGCAGACCAGAGAGCAAAGGTGTTCTGCTAGTGCGGACTGCTATATCACTGTCTAAACACTGCACAGACACATTTAGTGCTGTCTTTTTTTTTGTAGCAAATCGCGGCACACACACAGCACCGTAGCTCCTTTATTGTTCAACCTGCTGCCGTCATTGTTTTCAGGTTTGTGAATGGCCGATGTGAGACCGTGGGAGAGAACAATGCGAGGTACCACCTCTGCGTTTAGTTACAAGCTCGGCACAACAAAGCCCTGTCAGAGTGGGCAGCGGTGGTGGGGTTTTCATTTTGACAATAGCAACTAATACGGAACTATCTACCTTGGCATCGACAACACGGAAACAATAAAGGGGGCTGAAAATTCAATTTCAGTGATCGCAATTGCACTGATGTTTACCCACAGCGCCATAATGGAGACTTTGTGGCGCTGTCTTTTTCTTTATAGTTATATGTCTTGAAGATGTGTATTAAAAGAGTGTCCGTTTAGGCTAACCTTGAGGTTGTCATTGAAGATACCAGACAGTCACCCTGGTGTGTGTGTGTGTGTGTGTGTGTGTGTGTGTGTGTGTGTGTATTGATTCAAGTGCTCTCTTTTGGAGCTGTATTGCTCCACTTACACCAACACCTGTTTTCCCTGTCTGTTCCAACAATTGGTTCAATGTCCATGCTTTCTCTGCTTGTCTGTCTTACATAAAATAATAATTCCTCTTCTATTTCTGCTGCTCTCTTTGACTCTAGTTGATGGGGTTTATCTACGCCTGCTACGTGGTCAAACTCATTTCTGAAGAAGAGGATAGCTGTAAGTACAAACACACACACACACACACGTACACACCCAAAATGCTTTTTTTTGCTGTTACGCCTGTCAATCTATCCATTCCGTCCAGGCACATACACAGTTTACAGTGATAACCGAGGCAGCTTTGCAATCGAAATTCATAGTCGTTTTTGAAACAATGCGTCCTTGATGTCAGACTAAGGTAGAAAAAGCTCGCGTCCCATTTCCCAATAGCAATTGTTGCTAACAGATTAGCTAACTCGATGGCTAATTGAGCTAACACAAGCACAAAGAGTTGGTTGAAAACTGTCTGACTTTTTAATGTTTCCAGCTAGTTTTAAAAGGTACATAACATATAATATTGTACGTATAGAGTGTAAAGCTATACTATGTCCCAGCATCCTCACCAGTTGGTGATCTATGTAGAAGACATGGAAATAAAGAAGCAACTTTGTTCTTGTATTGCAGTGTAGAACTAGTTAGTCCTAGTATTGTGCGCATGATAAGGAAAAATGTCAAATCTTACTGATATTTTGTTCTAACATAACCCTGTTGTTCTGCTTAAATTACATATAAGTATTTTTTCATTATTTCTTTTTTTATTAAAAGAGAAAAGGCTTTAAAGAATGTTGGTTGCTGGAGAGGTAATATTTGCAGCTCACGTTAGAGCAGACAAACACTTTATCCATCACTTTTGTTCTTGTGTTTTTGGTTTTGGAAAGGTCAAACAAATGCACCACCCTGCAAACTCTTTAAATGTCAAGTATGACTGTTACTATAGCCACATGTATACTGCTTCAATACGTGACGAAATTTGAACCTTGACAGACCTACCTTCAGGTTTCCATTAAAACAAAAATTGGTGCTGGTCCACGTGTCCCTGAGGATTTCAATAAAGAATGATGACCCGGCATCAGCGGTCTCTGTGACTTCGGACTAACATGATCAGAGACTCATCGTCCTCACTGTCATTAGACCCGCTGAATTATTTTTACCGGACATTATGATCGGAGAGATCTAAATATGTCGGACTTCAACAGATTTTCCCAGTCAAACACCGGTAATTACCAGATAGCGTAAACCCTGCCTGCCTTGCTAAGCTATGAATGGACAATCTCTGTTCGGCGTAGCATGTTAGCTACCTGTCAATTTGGAATATATTTGTTAAGTAGCTTCAGGTGGTTTAAGTTTATGTGTGTGCTGCTCCTGAGTTCAGGAATCAAGTCAAATTCAATTGAATTTGTTTTATTTTCATCCCTACTTTCTGCCGTTCGCTCTCTTCGTAAGAAAGCAGCAGGTATGAATGAACCTACTGTATCTCGGACTGAAGGGCTTTGACTGACTGTTATACAGTATTGGGTGGTGGTGGTCTCGTGGTCAGGCTATCAAATAGAACACCGGAAGTTTGTGAGTTCAATACCAGGCTGCCACCATAGGGCCCCTGAGCTCCTAACCCCCAGTTTCTCCGGGGGGACTGTCCCTGTAAATGACCTGTAATGTAATTCAAAGTGAAACCTGTAGCCTCCAGCTCATTTAGTTACAGTGACACACGGAGAAAGAGAGAGAGTGTGAAAGATGAAGAGTGCTTGGTAGATTCATGCTCGATCAAAGTTGTCTTTCATTCTTACGTCTCTCTTACATTCTCACCACTTTGAACCGTCAGCACCAAGAAACAGTCAAAGGGAGAATCGAAAAAAAAAAGGCTGAGGAGGGAAAGACCACCAAAACATGTCCATCCATTCATTCATTGATCTTAATTCAATTTTTATTCAATGCATCAAATCATCAATACACCTACGTTGATTGGTAATTGTGCCACTTCGACAGTAAAAGACAACATTGAATACCATTTAGACAGTCTAAATGAATTGCATCTGAAGTGTAATAGCAGTAACAGGCGAGGGAAATGAGGCAAATCAACATGTTAGTTGTGTGATTGTTGTATTCTGAATGCAGTGCGTGCCTTTGAGCATTACCTTAAATGAGCCCATTTACCTAAGGCCATCAGTTTAATTATTCCATTAAAGTAGACGCCGCCGTTCCTCGGGAGGATCGATACGCAAGCATGTCTTATTCAACACTGAATTGAGGGTGGTGTTTGCGAACACATAAATATTGATAGGTGATAAATGCAGACGGGATCCGTGGAAATCATTTGAAGCGCTGACAGCAGACAAGTTTTCCTGCTTTTCTTCTTGTCGAAAACAGTTTGGGGATTGGGATTGACGGGGAGAAGCATTTCAGTTTGTTTTAAAACCGTGGGTCAGCACCGGATACAAGACCTGCCTGTCTTCATATGAAGGAAACTACCTCTGTGTTCAATGAGGTCACAGATAAATGTTAAATCATCACATTGTTAACAAGTTAAAAGTGATGTAAGACTCGCTCATTTGTATGGAGCATAATTGAGTTTCAGGGGTTATTTTGAAATGAGATTTTTTTTTTACACTGCATTTTAATAAGCGCTGTGATGACAGCAAACCTAAAATGCCACTTGTTCCTTGTCTGAATAATTAATGTCTAACACTTTTTTTTTGGCCTTTGCTTTACTGTTGTATTTTGGCCCTTGGCTCTTGATGATGCACATTCTTGCTTGTTTTGCACCCTGAGAGAGAGTTTGTTCGAAATAAACAACAATTTCAGAAGAGAGGAGTGCGCTGTGTATCCATGTGAGAGTTCGTGTGCTTAGTGACATGTAAAATGCTGCTTGTTAAATCTTCCCTCTAGCAATTGAAATCTTAGGCAGAAGCTTCAAATGATAACCTTTTATCATTATTTCTCCTTTAAACGCCATGAAAACCTAGTTTATCAATCAGATTCTTACCTTGAGTGATGGAGTCCGACACAAACACACTATTTTCTGCCAAATGGGAACCGTTTTGGTTGTTTCACATGAAGAGATTTCGGTATTTCTGTTTATGACCTTGCTTTTATCGCTGGTTCCGAAAGTATGATGTAACTTGAAAGGCTCTAGGAGAGTGAAGGCCTTCGCCAAGGCCAAATACATTGCAATTTTAAGAAAAGTGAAAAATAATGTGTTTATCTGCCCTGTGATTCTGATCTGCTCCAAATTTGAATGGGTTCTTCCTTGGCCCATACATCACCCTTCAACCAAGTTTAATTAAATTGGGCCAGTGGTTTCTCCGTAATCCTGCGGACAAACCAAACCGAAAAATAACCTCCTTGGCGGAGGAAAACATTTATAATATTTCCATGCTCCAAATGGAGTTCAGCAACATTTGAATCTAAACGTGTGGTTTTTGCTCAAGTTACCATCTGTCAAATGTGATCAAACCACATCGACACGGTCCTAAAGAAGCACATCAGCTGCGTTTTTCAGTGTTAAACTCATAATAAATATAACCCCAGATTGTTCTTCCAAAGCTTTCGGCTTAAACTGTCTTATTTGGTCATGAATATTTTGTGTTAAGAAGAACATTTTCCCACCTACGGGCAATTCAGAGCTTCCAGGGTCATCTCCATTTTATATCTTCGGACAAGGAAACAAGAGCACACGGAGGTGAAAAAGGATGCAAACTGCACACAAATGGGCGAAAATAACTTAAGCCACACAAGTCATTTTCACTCTTCTTCTCAAGGGACAAATGTTATCAGGAGGATTGAAATTGAGGATTCAGGCCTGTATCAAGCCTTAACCAATACGTACGCAATGCCAGCGTCATGTCACATGCATCATTTTCAATGTGACAAGAAGATCATTTTCTCCAGGATGATTTTTGAGATTCGTTGTAATCTTCGTGTTGCCCAGCTGCGCAATAATGTAGTCTGGGAGACTAAGCAATAATCAGGGAGCTTTGTAGGAAAATGTGCCTTGGGTAAAGAAGCTAATACTCACTGAGGACCAATGAAGGTTTTGAGTTGCTGAGAAAGCTAATTACTCTGATAATTATTCTGTGCATGTGTGAATGAATATGTGTTTGTGTTTAAGTGTGTGTGTGTAGAGGTGTGTGGTTGTATCTGTGTGTGGGTGAATCGGTATAGTGAGTCTTTTCGGTCTCGCCGCTCCTTGAATGTGTCAGACAGATTCACAAACCCTAAAACCGCAATCTTTGTACGACCGGTCTTTGAGTAGGTGGATGCTTTCAGTCAATATTGGACACTCACTACTAGAAAATAACCAAATACCACAACAATTAAAAATTAATCCGACCATAAAAAATCAGGAATTCTGTTCTTCTACAGATCAGACTGCAGTTTCTGGGAGAAATTGTCCGCGTTACGCGCTTATTAGACAAGCCAGCATCTTATGAATAACATATCGGTATTTTTAAATTGAGCCGCTATACAGCTTGATAGGCAGCGCACTGACAAGGTTAGAGGCTCCATTTCCTCTTGCGTTCAAAGGGTCGAGCACGGCAGTCTGCTGAGACTATTTGACTGCAGCATGAATCAGCAGGAAAACCTTACCGTTCACACCGGGGCCATTCTTCCACAAAAAAAAAAAGGATCCTCACAAAGAAGGAGCACATCAAGCGCAGGCAATGTCTCCTCCGCATTGTCTGACAGCCATAATGAGCCCAATGATCGGAAAATATCACAGTATTGCAGCAGTCGAGGAAAAAACGCTGATAGACAAAGAAGATTATCTGTTGTCCCGTTGTGTGGCGTAATCACAATTTCACATGAATGCATTAAGAGGATTAAGGGAGGAGTGTGAAAACTCACAGCCAAGACGTTGGTGGCTTATAATGAATTTTTCTTTACACTACTTCAACAGAATTAAATTGAACAAGATAGGTATGTGAGGACAGATACATTGCAGTTGGTCAGTTTATTGATCCATTTCACTCGAGCCTTGTCCAGTTCTGTTTTCTTCAGCTAAGAAATATCGCAAAAAAGAATCGGATGTACATTGTCTTCTATGGATCTTCAACTATTATTTCCCCTTTTCAATTCCCTTTACACGTTCCTCAGTCAAGCAGCTCTAAATCGATTACAGTTGGTTAAAAATGCAGCTGCCAGGCTATTAACTAGAACTAGCCGCCGGCCCCACATTAGCCCAGTTCTCGCGTCCCTCCATTGACTTCCTGTAACATTCAGAAGAAACTATAAGATCCTGTTGATTACATATAAGGCACTGCATGACCTTGTCCCCAGTTTCATTTCAGACTCCTCGATCCTTATTCAACTTCTCGACCACTACGATCGTCAAATCTCGGCCTTTTTTTATCGATCTCCTGCTCCAAATGCAAAAACAAAAGGTGATCACTGGTTAGCTTAGCTTAGCATAAAGACAGGAAACTGTGGGGAACAGCTAGCCTGACTATTTAAAGTTGAAATCTACCTTTGACTGACTGGTGTAATATTGATTTTGTTTAATCTGTACAAAAAATGAAATGGAACAAATGACAAATGTGTGGTTTTAAAAGTCCCACATTGTAAAAAGTGAGATGTCCTATGTCTGTTTCCAGTCTTTATGCTAAGCTGAGCTAACCAGCTGCTGGCTGTAGATTCATATTTGTGTACAGACATAAGAGTGGTATCGATCTTCTCATCTGACAGCAAGAAAGCAAACGAGAGCATTTCCCAAAACGTCAAACCTTTCCTTTAAAATGATTACATTATATTTGTTATACTCATTATCATGAGATGCCGTGAGATACAAAAACATAACTGCGCCATGCATATTTATGTGTGTTATTTATGGTGTTTTTGTAATAGAGGTTTTTTTTAATACTGCCTGACTGTGTTTGGCTTCCACAACACTTTTGGATTTACATCCCTGCTCCTTGCGGGTTTAAGGTATACTTACAGCTACTTTTATCTCTGCGGTGACAGCCAAATACTGCATTGTACTTGACGTTATGAAACCTCACTCAATAAATAAGAAAGTGCGCTGCTGATCAAGGCAAGGAAGTACCCTTTTATGAGCTCTGCAACATCAAAGTAAAAAAAAAATATCATGGCTTCTTCTCTTCAAAAGTCTTAGGAAAGCAACCACCTGCTGGCAGCTCCTCAGCCCGGGAATCTGCGGAGCCATCCTAGATAATTTAAGAGTTAAGAGTATTCTCAAGGCATAAGTATACCGCTGCGTAAGTCTTCGTCTTCCTCCTAAAAATAGAATTAGATTTGAATCACAAGATTTTTGCTTCGAGCAGTTTCATGCCTACAACCCTGATTAACTTATGGAGCAGCAGCGAGGTGATGCTGCTGGCACAACATGTACTGTTCAGACGTCTGTAGGTGTAGGAGGCCTAATGCAATGAGTCATCCGTGGTAGAAGGATCCCAGATGATAACCAAAAAGGCTTTTTCTAATTGGTGTTTTACTTTTTCTTTTTTTGTGCAGTTGATTTTATAGGAGGGTTCGACTCGTACGGTTACCAGGGTCCTCAGAAGACCTCCCACCTTCAGCTACAGCCCATGTACATGTAAGTATAGCTGTACTCTCTCTATTTAGGTACACATGCCTTGTTGAAATACTTTGATGATGCGTTTTTTTTTTCTCCCATCACCACAATGTTAGTGTTAAAGAACGGTGCCATAAATCCAGTTTATATTCCTCAAATACACTCCAGATCCTCTGACCCTCTTAAATTCCCGCCCCTCCATCAACAGCAAACATTGTTTAGGGACATTTATCTGCGTTTAATATCTTCAGTTCTGCAGTGACGATGATATGAGCACATTCTCGCTGTATCAGCATAAGAGCTTATCATTTATCAGCCCAAGGTTTCATCAGTTATCCCTGTTGTAGCGCTTTTATCTCTCCCATCACACGTGGCAAGTAAAGTTGGGGTATGTGACGAAAGCCGCTGTATCCTTGGTGTCATCCTTGTTTCATAATTAGCTGTTTTACGCTCAATGGCTGAAAAGGACATCCTCTTGAGTTTTATTAACGTGTGACAAGATGTTAGTTGTTTTGGGCGCTTTTATCTTGTATCTTTGCATGTTAGATTCTAATTTATATGGTGATTTACAGAGACTCAAACCACAGATTCCAGAGATCTTAAGCTATTCTTAGGCCCGGAGAGCCAATAGGACAAGACAAAATAGGTCGGGGTCCAGGCTGAGACAGCCCCGCATCAATCTCGCTGTCTCACTTCGCTGTGTGGAAAGTGCCAAGCAATACAGCAAAAGTACACTAACAAACAACAATACGGAATAATGGCGATTCGACTGATGTGCAGGAGACAGGTGATCAATAGCTGTTTTTATTAGAGAAAAGAGCCAGGGCGAATTAGAGCGAGATGCAGACGGACAGAGAGAGAGTTGGAGCGAGAAATTGAGATCAAAATGAGCGAGAGACTAGTAGATAGAGAGAGAGAGGGGGGGGGGGGGGGGGGGTGAAGAGAAACACAGAGTGATGAATGAAACGTAGGACTAAACAAAGAAGAAAGGCAATAAAGGGCCATTCTGTAGTTTTATATGTCCCCTGTGGAAGCCATAACACAGATCATAAATCATCGACCCCCCAAGATAATGGCTGCAAACACACACTCTCACACAACGAATACACATCTGCGCAGAAACGGATGCAGGCGCTAATACACACAAACACTGCGTACGCATAACGGGTAGATACGCACAGTAAATGTGCTGATAGACGTCTTGTGCTTTAATGCACGCACACATATCGACACACGCATATATGCCCACACACTTGCACAAACATCATCAATATGCTATCATTGTTCCCCAGCTGTTGTCCCTTCACTTTGGTGTTTATTGGCTCCGGCCAGAGGGACCAATAAAAAAAAGCATCAGCTGTATCGTCCCAATGGAAATCTCCCACACCCAACCAACCACCCACACACACAAAATAACTTCACAACAAACGCCTCTAGAATATTTGTAGAAATCTGCACTTCTTTGCAAAGAAAAAAAAATAATAAATCAACTTATTGTTGACCTCCAAAAACATGTGTTTCTCTGTCTGCATTAAAATGAGAGTTTAGCATAATCCCAAAGACATGAAAACATCTAAAAACAAAAAATTTCAAATTCTGACTGTAAACGTATTTTTTATTTGTCACACAAATTGATGTTTTATTTCGGCATCCCTCAGTCACCAGTAAGCTTTTGGTTGCACTTGTAGCCAGTTGGTTTTATCCAGAGCTAAAAAAAAAAAGAAATTATAATACATGAGGAATGTATTAAATGTTGATGGAGAAAATTAATAAAAAAATAAATAAATGTATTCTGAAATCAGGGTTCGATTGGTATCAGTGCTAAGTTTCATTTGAGAAATGTATTTAGTAAAGGCATGTTAAAGCCGTGCTAATAGTTAGCATAGCTAGTATGCAACTTGCTCAAGTGGCAGTTATAGGCCAATGCTAAATGTTAAACTACAACAACAACTTTATCTACCTCTCTTTAGCGTTTAGCTAAAATGCAAAGCCATTGTAACAGCACAAGTGGAGAAGTGTCATAAAGTCTGTTATACATCAATATTTACCTGAAGTTCACTATCATTAGCCACCATAAGCTAGTGTTAGAATTGAGCAACAGTGCGTTTGACCACTTATTGATTCAACTTTTAATGTATCTGGCAGATGTGTTATTTCCTGTCTTAAAGGTCATTTACATTGGGTATATAGGTAGCATTTTTTTCTTGCTTTTCATGTTTTTTGTTGTTAATAGTTTGGGGGGAAGTATCAGAGTCAGTATATACAGTATATACCCATGTGGATGTTCTCAAGCTGTCTCTTGAGTATTATCCTTCACAAAAATACACAGGACAAGTGCTTCTGGTGTCCTCAATGAACATTATGTTGTTCAGCCTATTTGCCAGAGTGAGTCACTTTATCAAGGACGATACTGAGCAAATGCACCGCTAAGCATTTAATCACAAACCTCTTAATCTTTACTGTCCTCAATTATACCTCAAACAGTTGCCCTTTAAGAGGGCCACATAAACATATACCGTTAAATCTATGCTAAAGCAATAAAAGGGATTCGGTCACTATTGTGTATAACCCTCTCCTCTCCTCTTCATTCAGGTCAAAGTAAACCCAGAAGCTACTCCAGGAGCGCTGCCTTACCAACCACCGCTGCTCAACTTTTACTATTCCGACTGTCTTTAATAAACACCAACCAAGACAGAGAGAAGTGGACAGGATGCAGAAGACACTAAGATATTCGTCAACCTACAACCCCCCCCCCTCTCCCCCACACCCCCTTGCACTTGGTCAGATTGCTTGCCTGGTCTGCCTGTCTGCTGTTTTTAATAGAGTTAGCTCTGTTCCTGATGAAACACTGGCCTCGTGTGGTCGAACATGGCCACTGCAGGACATGTGTGAAAAACCATTACAGGCAGCTCCGGTAACAGCTGCAGTTTTTTAGTTTTTTTTTTTTGTGTGTGTCTGTGTGTGTGTGTGTCCCTGAAGGACTCGATCGGGAGCCAATGACTTGCTTCCTCTCGTGATGTTGGGTTATCTGCATTGTGGAAGAAACCAAAGGGATGTAAAGAGGCCCATTGGTGAATTACTGACGTGCTTCTTCAGGCTCCCGAGGAGAACATGCAGCACTGTTTCTTCAAGCTGCTGCAGACAAGTGCAGAAATGCCTGACCAAAGAGTAAAAAAGAAAACAACAAAAAAAAAAAATAACAGAGACACATCCTTGTGTATACAATAGAGCCTGTTAAACCATCTCTGGAAGTTTTTGCTCTTTGTGCCTGACACACCATACTGACCAAGCATCCACTAATAAGACGACCGATATAGGAATGTCAGACATCTTCTTGTTTTTTCTACGGTTACTTTTTGGTGCAAGGTGGAAGCTCGATACAAGTCAAGACTCAAGCACGAGCAAACGCCACACACTTTATTCTGCGGTTTCATCAGAAACGGTGAATGTCAAACAACAAGTGTGACGTGTAGATTTACATACTCTCAGTCCATATGTGCATGTGTACAGGAAACATTCACATACACAGGCATTAAGTTATGCATATGTGAATTCACACATGCATGCACAAACACACACACATAACAGATGTATTAACGTTTTTACTGCTAATGTGAATCTTAACAATGTTTACAATAGAAATTCAGTCTGCCAGACAGAAAGACAGACGGGAGACTTTCTGGCTCTGGCATCTCAAATGTGTTTTCTGCAACATTTAACAGACAGGACAGATGCTCCAGATGTGTCCTTTAGTCTCATGCTGTCGAAATATTTTGTCTTCCGTCCAAGACAGACCGGTAGAGGTAGATAGAGGCAGAACATGACAAAGAAAACAACCCCAGAAGAGTGATTGAGGTTAAGGCAACAGTTTCCCTTCCACCTCCAGTCCATGAGTAGCTCTCAATGACAAGCTTCCCTCGTCACTCGCCCATCTCTTTCAGCAGGCAAGTTTTTCCCTTTATCTGAATAATAAAAAATAAAAAAAAGCTGGAGGCCAGATCAAGTGTCCAATCAGCCGAACCTGAAGCATCAAGCTCTTCCTAATAACAGAAATAGTTCAAAAATCTTCCACAGGCAACGCTTACATAATGAGAAAACACACCTTTTACAGGAATGACAATCATAGTCAGGGTGGCCTGGATCTTATCATGGATTGGCATTTTTTGCTACCATAAAAAAATGTGACAAAAAGCCGAAAAATGGCGGTCATTTGTTGCATTTCCAAACTACTGGTGGATGACAGACTGGTGAAAGAGGAAGAATCGAAACAACAGAGGCTAAATCTTCGTTGACACTGCACACGTTCACCCTCGCCTGCAGACTAACGAGGACAGAAATCGTACCAGAGAAATGGCAGTCACAGCAGCTCCCTCTCGTCACCTCACCTCTCAAATTTGAAAGTTGAAAGTGCCAACCATCTCACCACATGGACATCTGTAGAGCCGGGTTTCTGAAAGCCACAGACGAGGACCAGAAACAATGGGTCTCAGGTTCACTTCTCTTGGGGTCCCATGTAAGAAAAAAACAGGATATCACAAATCAAAAAAATTCACATTTGCATTCCAGGCGGCCGGCAGGTTTTTCTCTTTTATTCTGCTCAGAAAAATCAACAGATTCCTTCTGGAAACGTAACTAAACACGTTGCATTTGTGTTGCAATCACTGGACCAAAAAGTTTGAGGCCTTCTCCGTCAACCAAGGAAACATTTGTGGGTGGAAACACTGACATAACGATGGACTATTCCCCTCCACAAACTACGAAGTCCACCCCCCCCCTCTGCCAGTAATCTTCAGCAGTTCATATTTTGTAACACAACTCTGTGGGTTACGTTCAGAGTCGCTGCCCCGCGAGGCTCCACCGACAGTCACTCCGGAGGACAGAAACAACATTTTATGTGTTTGCATGAGGTGTTTCCAAACTGTTGCGTATTTAATCTCATGCTGCGTGTGACTAACTAGCTACTTAAGATGGGAACTGTTTGGTTTGTTGAATGCTCCTCAACTCTCTTCAAAGAGTCCTAAATGTGAACTTTGTGATTTTTCTATAAATAACACAGTCTGAAATGTCTGCCCGAGTAAAGGAGATAAAATAGCTACTACAATGTAAAACGACGAAATGTAACTTTGAACTTCTAGACGTTTTTTAATCACATGTGGCCGTGTTTACTGTTTTTTCTAGTTGACTACTAATGTATGATGTTGTGTACAAGTGGGACTACTGTGTTTTATTTCTTCTAATTGTACAGTGTATTTTGAAATGAGAGAGTAAGAGGAGAAGGGGAGGAAAGGGAATTAGTTGCACTATAGTCTGTAATTCTTTCATTAACCTTTCTGTCAGGGCTGGAAATTCACTTTCACTTCAGCACATAATTAACATTACAATATTAATTTATATTTGAATTGTCAACCAACACCACATGTTGCTTTTTAATAAATGAAATGACTGCAGATAAAGTGTCTTTGCAAAATTCTAATCAGGACGTAATGCTGTGAAAAGGGTCACATCCATTATTTAGAAGCTTAATTGAAAAAGATAGTTGGTTGTGTCATTAGCAAATTTGAACTGAAAGTGAATTTATTTGTTAATTTGTCTTTAATGGAGCTGATTAAGTCAATACCACCTGGAACTGTGGAAACCAATATCAACCTAAACGCCAATCTGGCAGATATAAGAGAGGATTTCAGATATATAATGTGACCCGCGTGTGTGTGTGTGTGTGTGTGTGCGTGTGTGTGCGTGTGCGTGCGCATGTGTAAGGCTTTGTACCGCAGTACATTGTACTTTTCTGTCATGGTGAACTGAAAGACACTTAACCCAGAACCTGCAAAGCCACGACTTCATCACAAACCAAACTCGAAGGAAATTCTCATCAAAGATCGTTAATGAACAGCAATAACAACAGTAATAATATATTTTAAAGTAATAATGAAGACAGATTCTCTACAGTTTGTTATTTATCCTCACAGCTGCTTGATCCCATTTAGACTTTGGAACAGTCAATAGAGCTGTTTGTCTGTAGTTCTAAGAACGCACATCTGTACATAAACAGTTAAACATTTGCAGAAGAAGTTGAAGGCAGGCCGTTATTTTTGTTGAATGGTGTCAATAAACATTCAGTCAAGCTATTGTAAAGTTCTGGATCTGTATTAAGAATTACACATCCCTCCTTAAATATAACTATTTCATTTTGAAGCTTTAAAGTTGTGGCTAGAGTATACTATGGTGCAGAGTAAATGTATGAATATTATGAAAATACATATATCCCGTGGTAAAATTTTCACAACATATTCTGAATAAATGTTGCGTTTGGAAAGCAAAAATCTTCAGCTTAATTCAAACTACTTTGATAAATATTTTGAAGTGTTGAACAATTCAAAGCCCCTGGAAACTTGTTTTGAATAATAATTGATTGACTATATAAGCAACAATCAAAAGTTAAAGTTTGAAAAAAAAACACATCTTTAGGTATTATTTATTAAGAGTTTAACACTCTCAGTTCGTCAGGAGTGTGTGGGTTTGGTTTCACCAGATTTGATTTACAGTGGCCTGTGAAAATCTGCCACGGCGATTTCTATAAGTGAAATATAACGTGTGTATTCGCCCTGTGATTCTGATCCGCTCTAAAATGTAATGGGTTCTTCCTGACCCATGTTACACGGTTCTACCAAATTTCATGAAAATCGGGCCAGTAGTTGCACATGTAAACAAACAAACCGAACCGAAACCAGTAACTACCCGACTGTCACCCTGCTTTGATTCAAAAGCTGCTTAATGCACAGTAGAAGGTGACATCACCTCTTGCCATCGGAGCCACACTGAAACCCAGGAAGATCAGCACTGACAGAGAGAAATCTCTTAGTTGAAATAACCAGAACTGTGCTAAATTTGGTTAAATAGTTTTGCGTTCATGTAAGATCCCATTACTTATTTGAAAAAGCTGATTGAGAAAATAAGATTTCTGGGTCTTCAAATATTGCCATTGGTGCTCGCTCAATTAGTTTAATAGGAAAATACAGCTGTAAAGGGGGGAAAAGTAGGAATATCATGCAAGAGAAATGTGTAGGACCCAGGACAGAACCCTGAGTTACTCCTTAACTCAACTCAGCTTATATTTCACAAATATACAAATATTTATTCTTTATATAAGCAGTTTTGAACTGCTTATATAAAGAATAAATATTTGTTCCTACAAATTGTCTAATACTGAAACTGAAACTTTATTTCCCCTCATTTTAACGTTAAATTAAGGCACATTACACTTGTCACAGCAGCAGACACAAGTTTGTTCGAGGTGCATTTAGAGAGTGCAATAACACATAATCATAATACATTAAACAACTATTCCCAATGTCAGTACGTTGTCCACGCAGGAACATGTCGCAAACCTTCAGTAAAAACAGTAATATCCAAACTCTCTGTGGCTCTGGGTTGATCTGTTAATGTTCACCACTGACTAAAACTATCTTTGTGGATGTCTTCTCTTTTTATGATGGCTTTCCCACAGGTGACTGACTGTACATAAACTAGACAGTTGGGAATAAAGTAGACAGTGGAGAAGGAAAGTCTATTTTGTGTCCTCTCTTCTCTGACACATTTCAGTCATTTCTTTTTCTGTGACCTCAAAGTATTTACATTTGCCATTTGTGCTATTTATGCATGTGGATGACAAAGTATTCACAGTTTTTTCCTCGGGGTTGAGTTTGTCATTGTTGTGCAGCCGAGTGTTTTCCGGTATTTAAGTCCTGAAGAAGAGAACGAAAAAGAGAATCCACTTTGTAAAGTGATGGAAATGAAGCTAAACCTGTTGAAACAAGATCCAAAAAAAGACAACTGAGGGCAACATCATCACACATCCTGACCAGTGGTATCAGTATCTCCTTAACTTGCACACACAGACACACACACACACACACACACACACACACACAGAATCATTGCCAGTAAGCACTATTGTTCCTTTGCCAAAGAAACATACCGGTAATCATTAGGAGGAGTAGAGTGGGTGGTATTCTTACATCCTCATCTAGCATTGTGTTAAAGGAAATGATGAAACATCTACCCAATTAAGACGAAAAAAACCCCAAGTGAAAAACAAAAGCCCTCTTTATAAATGCATTAGGCTGAGTTTAGGATGGAGTAAATGCTCAAGATTGGAAGTATTTTAAATATTTATTTGTAGCCTGAAGAGCGTCCCCACTTTTTGACCTGTTTAATGTGGAACAGCACACTCCAGAACATGTCTGATGGGTTTTCTGGCTTTATGTAATAAGTGGATGACTTGCACTTGTAAAAGCTTTTTAAAATCGTTGGCATTTTCCACTAAAACCAATTGGGCACAGCCAGGACAAGCAAACTAATTACCATGCGGCTTGCGCCCTATGGCATTAATGAGGAATTGTAACAGAGCTAACAACCCATTTTACAGGCGCCCCAGTTAGGTTTATTTGAAAGTTGTGCCAACAGCGCTGAACTAAAAATGTGTCCGTCCAAATGACTTTCATTCTTATGTGTTCAAATGTGACTTTCCCTGTCGGAATGAAATAAATTCAGGTTATGGGGGATTTAATGAAGATGAGAATTGTATGTGTGAGATGCAATGAAAAGAGATAGGGCTACAACCTTTTGAAAACTAAATGTGGCCTGCAAGTCTACAACTATCACTGATAATGATATAGTAGTGGTGATAATAATAATAGCACAATGTGACTTCTTCAAGTACAGTTCTTCTAATATGAAGATGACTTAAAATGACGGATTAAGTGTGTTGCTCAAGGTCAGGGCACATGTGCACACATGGTTCTGAACTTCTGACTGAAAGGTTGGGCCGCTTTCACATATACAGCACCACCATATGCAACGATGGTGTTGATTTAGGGCTGTCACAATATCAGATTTTCAATACACGCTTATCGTGGCCAAAATATTTCACAATAACGCTATTATTGCGGAATGAACGAGCGAGTATCTCCACATTACATTTGTCCAGAGGGATGAAAGGTAAGTAATAAATGTGCATTGTATTAACATACAGTTCTGTCTTTGTAGAAGTTTACGTAATAAAAAAAGTCTCTTTCCCAATATAATTTAATGGGAAAAGGTATGTTTGGGCCACATGGCATCACATGACTGACGCCGGAGTTGTAATTCCACAGTTTGGCCTCTAAGCCTGGCGCTCTTTCTGTCCGCCATGTTGCACTGCCATGTTCTACAGTAGCCCAGAACTGACCAACCAAACTCTGGCTCTATCACGTTTTTACATTATCTGAAGGCCACCGTAGTTCTCCGTAGAGGTGTGAGCGGAGGGGTATTTAGTTGGTTGCAATTTGAAACCTCACCACTAGATGCCACTAAATCCGACACACTGGACCTTTAAGTAGAACAGCTAGTGACCTCCAACAGTGTGAATAATAATAATAATAATAATAATAATAATGCTGATGATGGGATTTATGATTATCAGTGTTGAATTCAGGAATGGTATGAATACGAATATTAGTTGGAAATATGGTACTCAAGGATATGCAACATATTTAAACAAAACTGAAACAGTTCACGTCTTGAAATTAGATTTTTTTTTTTTTTTTTTAACAGGGGCTCTTGTCAAGACGAGGACTTTAAGATTAGCTAATAAACAGGATCCACTTTATAATAATTTCAGTCGATATAGCAAAGCAATGTTTAATGAAACTGATGTAATTGCCCGCTGTGGACACCAGGGATCTCTTCTGTCCTCTGCACGAGCTGCAGTCCTCCACTAGGCTTCCCCTCGGCCTATCGCTGCTCTCCTACATGCTGACGACGAGACCCGGAAGCACCGAGCTGCCTGCTTTGTTTTGTTTTGGTAGTAGGAGTTGGATAAGAGGGAGACAGGCCGAGAGAACCGCTCTTAAATGGGGAGAGCCATATTGGGGATGGAAGATGACGGACCGATAGCCGACGCCTGTAAAATGCCGAGTTTTATCAGCAGCTACGAGGAGGGGAGTGTGAAATTGTCCCGGTACCTGCCGACAGAAACTTCCTTCACGGACAGCAAAGTTGAGCGGTCGGTCAGAGATTTGAGCCGCCGTGTCACCAGATCAAACTCGCGGTTGTCCCTGGACGGAGGCGAGCGGGACTCGGGGGAGAGGAGCAGCGAGGAGGGGAAGGATGCGAAGGGCAACAACAACAACAACTGCAACGGAGGTGGAGGAGAGAGGAGGAGGGCGAGCGCTGTCGAGATTTTGAGGAGGAATTTCGGGGTTTCAAAATCTCCCTCTCTGTGTCTGAGTACAAGCAGTCGGATGCAGCGCGACGCCGAACACGAACACAGCGAAGGAAGCGTTAATAGCGACGTTTCAAACGGCTGTGGAACGGAACGTGGCGAATGTAAAAAGTCGGAGCGAGAAACGGGCGAAGCGGGGACTAAAAACGAGCCGACCCTGAGCGACTTGACGACTTCGGCTGTTCACGGAGTTGAATGTGTGACCGTTACAGGTCAGCGCCATCACAACAGCAACACAGTCACTTTAGACGAGTCGTTAAACCCGAAAGAACACATCTACTGCACTGTTTATTGCATCGCTAACGACAGTCATCGAGCAGACGTTGAAATCACAGACGATGTCACGTCTGACGCACCAGAAATGGACTTTGAGACAGGACAGGACGTGGGTTCGAGTCCCAAACCATCTCTGTACACACTGGACGACCTGGTGGACCCTTTCGGTGACATGGCCCACCGGCTGTCCACGGAACAGGCCGGTGCAGAGACTGCGATGCAGAGTTGCCGGGTGTGCCTGGAAGACAAAACCATCGCACCCCTGCCCTGCTGCAGGAAGGCCGTGTGCGATGAGTGTCTGAAACTCTACGTCAGCTCCCAGGTTGGTGGGAGGGAGGGTGAGCAAAAAGGGGGGGATTGTTTAGTGCAGCAGGGTGTCACAGTGCTGAGGTTGAGCCTGTCCCAAAACCAGGCAGTGCTGGGTCAGTCAGCAGCTGGTTGAAGCGGCCACACACACACACACACACACACACACACACACACAATACTCTCTGTCACACTTTGTAAGTGTTATGTTTGGCACCAAAAATACCTGGAGTTTGCTTTGCACAATCTGACCCCACATGTGTTGATTGATTGCGCTCTCTATTGTAAATTGAAGGACAGCATTTCATGAAATTGTTACTAAAGTGTCTCGCCGAATGAAGATCTCACCATCAGATACACTTCTTGATTTCTGTTGTACAATCCAACCATGCACACCCGTGTCCTTCAGCTTGGCTGATTTTCTAAATCGTTTCCTTCACTTCCCAAAAGGCCTTTTGCTGATTCCAGAAATGGTGCTTGAGCATCCAAGCAGCGGTTTTAGGTGTATGGAGCAGCAGCACCACAGCAAAGTAATTCAGTAAGTCAGCCAAAATAGGTCACAATGGAGAAAAACAATGCATTCTGTAGCCACAAGATATGCTTAGTATTTGCTCCTGTTCGTTGATCCTGGTGACAATTTACACTCATAAACCAAGGAAGTGAATAATACATGGTTTAAACATTTACTTCCATTTATTCAGTTTATCTGCTTTGGAAATAGGGACTCAGAAATGTCGGGCACATTGCCAATCGCTGCTCCGTAACAGAGCTAAAGAGTTTCAGGATGGATTTGTCTTTAAGTGCCTTGTTCTCTAAGTATGTTACTCATTTTTTGAGTAGGGGAGAAGTTACAATTTTACGTCCTTGCTACTGTTTCTGTAATCTGCTTTAATCTGTTTAGATAAAACCGCTTATATCAGTCATCCAGACTGCAATTATCTTGCTTTGATATCATGGCATGACGATTACTCACACAAACACAGAGACAAGCAGACTCTCCGATACGCACACTGAGAATGAGATAAGGGTCATGTAAACTATCCTGTGTAGGTGGAATTCTTTTTTCCGTCAATGTACTGCAAACCTTTTTTCAGCGCTCATGCTGGGTGTTAACTCTCAGTAGGTACAGCAAGCATTATGTCGAGATGTCGGAGTATGTGGTCGAGTGTAGATAAGACGGAGGGGGTCACAGTACCTTGCTCCTGGGAACTTAAAGGCAATAGTGTTGGGCTTATTTTGTGTTTATAAATGGGGATAAAGTAGCTGACAATCTGGAGTTTACTCTGCTTTAACATATTAGGTGTTTAGTTTCACTGGGAAACTGATCTTCGTTCCATCATAGCCCTACCTACTCATGTACCCCTTCATTGGCACCACCCTCATGCTCCAAATAGAGTTTATGAAATACAAACTGGATATTATTTAACACTATTCATTTTGTCAATTTTATGAGTTACGACAAGTTTGCATTTGTAAAAAGACCACTTGCTGTGGCAGAGGCTTGAAGTTTCAACCCTATTAGGGTGTGAATCTCTAGCCACCTCACGATTGGACTCCGATTCAGATGGCTGTACTGGATCATAAAACCATTATCTTTGCATCTTGATGCAGCCGCATGTTTGATTTCTATACGTGATATATTTCTCACTTTGTGACTCCTTGCTACGTTCAAAACATAGCATATTTGTAATGATCTATGATTAAAATAGACGGATGAATTTAATTAAATGATCTTTTAATTATCTTTACAAGAGTAGTAACATATGGAAGATATTTGTCAACTGCCAACACATTTCCTAGCAATGCATTGCAAAGAAGAAGAAAAGGAACACAGGTGTGCCTGTAGCAGCATCCTTGTAGTAAATGAACACAGACTTCAACATGAAGTGAATCACTCGATAACATAAAAAGCTGCCCAAACCAAACAAGTGGCCTAGCTTAAAACGTAAACTCGACACGAATGTTTATCGTCTTTTAGGTTTCACCATCCGATTGATTGAGCAGTCAGGAACGCACAGCCCGGTCTTCTAAAATTGTTACAGGCGATCATAAAGTCAAAAATTGGGGTTTTAATTATCTGCTAATCTTCCAAGAGAGAAATGCGATGAACCTAAGAATCATGTTCCCCCCACCCTGATCATTTATCCATTACTTTTAACTAACTATTTCACTGTTGATTCTTTACTTTTGGCTAACAAATGTAACTGTTTAGCCAACAAACATTATATCAACTCAACTGCTTATTTATTACTCATAGCTGTTTCAACTATGTGCGCGTCGCTAGCTAATTATTTCAACTCTGCTCAGCGGCTGACTTCCTTCCATCCCAACATGCTGTGTTTTAGATGTTACAACGCACTCAGGCTGATGTGCAGCTCACTGGTTGTGTCGTGAAAAATCACAAAAATATGCGGATATATTTTAAAATGTCTATTTTTAGTTTAGCAGAAGTACACCTCCCGGTTCAAATACTCATAATTATGAATCACCGCTGAGAGAGTTACAACACCACGACGTGCACACACCTTAGACAGGCCTAACAACTGCATATTATCACTGCATACTGACACTGCATCGTACGAGTTTTAGCTTTTACTGAGCTTCCAGTCGTACTGTCCTGGGACACCCGCATGCCTATTGTAAGCGTACTTTCTTTTTTAGGACTTTGATCACATTTCTGGCTTCATGTTGGCTTGTGTTTCTTCCACCACACTCGGTGACGTGTGTGTGTGGCAGCAGTACTAACCTGTCCATCCAGTCTGTCAGTGGTCATCACAGTGTTTGTGTTGTGGCAACATCAGCTCTCATGCCCTTCAGATAATACATTTTCATAATTATGTGACAGGCTTTTAGTCTGTGTGCGCTAGCTGTAGGGGATGTTGGCTGTAACAATATGCTATTGTTCTTCGCTCTCTGTCTGCTGTCATTTTCACACACACTCACAGACACACACACTGACAAAATGCCTTATCATATGTCAGTACAACTGGTCTCACTGGCTGGGATCAACTGAACGTGTGGGGAGAAAAGAGACGGAGAGAAGATAGAAATGAGGAAGAGAGAGCTAGAGAAGGAACAAGAGAAGAAGAAGTGCCCTGAGAGGAAACAAAGACAAAAGAATGCTGGATGGTGAAAAGGAATTATGATACTTACCGTATGTAAGGTCAGACTAGATGAGATCTGAACACACACTTGTATTTCTTTGGGGTTTTTTTAGGTGTGAACTTAATGACGGAAAACATTCCTCGAACAGAGTATAGTACGAGGTCATGAAATCGAGCACACTAAAGGGAGAGCATCACTTCAATCACGCGTGCACCTAATAAAATATCCCTTAAGGTGGTGAATAATTGTGTCAAACTGTTATGTTTTATGTTTATTTTGACTCCTTCGAAGCATTTTGTTTCGTTGAGGAGATTTTGCTTCATTAAATATTTCATTTTCAAAATGTGTGTTTCCCCTGTGGCTCTGTGAGGTCGAGCTTAGTTACTGGTTGTATAGCTCATGTCGGTAAACCTGACTGCAGAGCACTCGGTCTGGACTGGCTAATGTGTGTCTGTGTGTGCTTTGATACATATTAGCTTCCACTCACTCCACTGCCTCCTTCAGCCTGCCATTCATCCACCTCTTACTCCCTCTTTGCTGGGGGTAAATTATTAACCATTTCCCTTCAGTGGCGTGAATATATTCCAGATTTTGCACTGATAGTCCAGCACAATAACAAAAAAACTCACCGTAGGTCGATCCAAACTGTGGAGCGTTTGATGTTGCACATTTGAGTGTTAACGTGAACTTGTACTATCTGTGTTATTGTAAACCTTTTAACGTGCTTGATTCAATTTGAAATCAGAAAAAAAAATTTTTGTGATGTTTAACAGGTGCGAGTAGCCAAATCTTACATCAGCTGTCCAATCCCAGAGTGCAGTGGCTACCTGGAGGAGGGATTGGTCATTTCCCATTTAGCCAATGAAGACGTGGCAAAATACCGTTACTTTTTGGAGCTGAGTCAGCTGGACTCGAGCACCAAACCCTGCCCCCAGTGCAGTGAGTTCACCTCTCTGAAGAGCCACAACCACAGCCGCTCCGAGCACAAGTACAAGGTAAGATGACAAAAAAAAAAAAAAGACACAAGGAAATACATGAGAAAGTGAAATTCCACTTACGGCTAATGCACACGTTTAAAGTAACGTAAGTGTGGTTGTACTGTCTTCTGTCCCTGCTGTAGATCCAGTGTAGCAATTGCCAGTTTGTGTGGTGCTTTAAATGTCACTCGCCATGGCACGACGGGGTCAAATGTCGCGAGTACAGGAAGGGCGACAAGCTGCTTCGAAGCTGGGCTAGTGTCATAGAGCACGGACAAAGAAACGCCCAGAAATGTCCACAGTGCAAGGTAAGAACAACACGGGCAGAGGGACGCTGAACGTGGCCACCATGTCAGATGGGTGTGGGTTGACTGATGCAGGGTGGAAACAATGTAGAAGAACAAATCAATGAAGACTAAGAAGCATGACAGCAAAGGACAGATGATGGATGGGGGAGCTGTAGAGAAGTAGATGGATGCTCAGATGTGCCTGTGGAGCAGCGGGACAGAGATGCATAGACGGTGAACACATTGAAAAAATAATGATGCATCTGCTTGCGCAAAACCAAATCTGCTAGACTCACTGGCATCTTTCTCCCGGTCATAAAACAAGCCTTAATATCTAATTTGACTCTCAGAGGAGGACGAAAGCAAGACATAGATTTAGCTAACTACCTGTCTGGGAGAGCAGTTTTTTTGCTCGCAGCAGCAAGCACTTCCCATCTGTGTTCATCGCGCTTACTGTATGTCTCTGAATTTCTGCCCCGGGATCAGGGAG
The DNA here is from genome assembly GCA_943593645.1 of Bovichtus variegatus. Taxonomy (NCBI): domain Eukaryota; kingdom Metazoa; phylum Chordata; class Actinopteri; order Perciformes; family Bovichtidae; genus Bovichtus; species Bovichtus variegatus. Next base: position 12,610,006 of record CALSCE010010644.1, on the reverse strand, counting down.
GGAGGATCGTGTTTGACTGTGACGCCAGCAAATTGGTGTCATGCTGTGTTTAGCTGAAAAAGAGGCTGAGAGCAGCTGGACGTGATGCCCAGTGTGTAGTAAGGCTGCTCGCTGCTACAGTAGCCAGATAGCAAAGAGCCATTAGGTGCACTGCTGCATGCATTATTGCGGCGCAGTTCGATAGATGCTGAGGCAGATACTTATAGTTTACAGTTGCATTTTAGTGCTGGTAAATTGTACCCATTTTACAATAAGCTAAGCTGCTTTTGAGTCTGGAAGGAGAACATAATGATGTAGTCAAATTGTGTTCCAGGCTAAAAGAGGGAAATAACTTATAACTTTATGTAGCTCCTTATCAATATAACGTTTAGTAAATCTCTTCTTTTTGTAGATCCATATTCAGCGCACAGAGGGATGTGACCATATGACATGTACGCAGTGTAACACTAACTTCTGTTACCGCTGTGGAGAGCGCTACCGGCACCTAAGGTCAGAAGCTTTTAGCTGTATTTTATTTTTAGTTTCTCTCCCTTTTTGCCCTTTGTTGACGATCTGATTTAATCTTAAACTTCCTGTCGTCAGGTTTTTTGGGGACCATACATCTAACCTGAGCGTGTTTGGATGCAAGTATCGCTATCTACCTGATAAACCTCATCTGAGACGGCTAATTAGAGGGTGTGTGTGTGGTAAGTTGGTGTGTATGTGTGTGTGTGTGGGGGGAAAGAGACACTTGAATCTGTACTTTCTTTCATCATTGATACACTTTTTTTAACCTCAGTTGGTTGAATTTTTTTTTTTTTTAGCCATACTAGTGGCAGGACTCCAGGGATGGCAATGTTTATTCATGGTGCCCAGAGGGAGAATTCTACTGACTTTGATGATCCTCTGACTTTCCTCTAGCGCCACCATCACATCAAAGTTGTGTCTAGTACTTTTTTTTTTTTTTTTTTTACCAAATTCCTGCAAAACTAAGGACATTTCCATCAGCTGTACTTTGTGTTAATTGCTAATTAGAAAATGTTAGTATGGGAACACGCTAAACTAAAATAGTGAACGTTGTAATCATTATTCCTGCTAAATGTTAGCATGCTGATATTAGCATTTAGCTCAAAGCACTACTGTGCCTAAGTACAGCCTCGACGAGATGGACGGATTTAGACTTGTTTTTCTTAGCATGCAGTCAGGAACCTTGAGTTTATATTAATACAGCTGCATATTCAAACTTTGTTGCTACCCGGTTTGACAGCGACGGTGCCTTCTGTTATTTTGCACTGATTTGCCAATGTCAAATTTAGTAGATTCAATTAGTTATTTGGCAATGCACCGTTGTTTAACTTGCTGGTGTACCCACATTCCCTCAACCTGCTTTAGTTTCTGTAATTCTGCTTTAGTAAATTGCTTCCTGATCAATATGCTCAAAACCCAAAATTATTCAGCGTTACCATGTTTGCACACTCATAATTGTAGACTAGAGGAAGCAATATTGATGGAAATAGCAGCTGAATAGTTTTTTTCTGGTCGTGCACTGTGTAAAAGTCAAAATGTGTTGTTGCTGACTTGCCTGACGGCCTGCCAGCCTGACTTATTTGTGACTTAAATTAACCTCTTGATAGCAACGGCGACGAGCACTTCCATAATTAACTCCGTGCTTGCAGAGGCCAATGAGAAAACATTTGTAATGAAGTGTGAAAAGCATTACGTTGGCACTAATTATCCATTCACAGTTATCACATTTATGCACCAGCAAGCCTCCAGGAAGCTGAACTCTGATAGATTTGTTTGACTCTGCTCTCCATGACAGCTACAGCTAGTTATATCAGCAGGGGTGCCTGTTGAACTGGGAGCTAATTTGTCCCTTAACGAGAACCACTTAGCCGTTACAGCTCTACACCGCAGACTGTTAGCGGCACATATTTTGCATGTAATAAGGCACATCTTAATTTGGACGGAAAATTTCCCCCAAAATCTGCTCAGCATTCAGCGTCCTCCGCTGCCAAATTGATGCGCTTGTGGCCAAACATCTTGGATTTATTTTGAAGCGATTCATTAAAAATTTAAACAGAATGTAACAAAACAACACATTAATTATAAATCATGCAATTTCTATTCCATCTGATAGGAACATTTATTCATTATGGATGATTATTTTTCTCCCTCTCTGTTCTGCTCTGCAGGCACTAAGGTGCTGATAGCTCCAGTGGTCATTTTGCTGGTCGTGGTGCTCGGAGCTCTCGCACTGGTGATAGGTAACGCAATTATACACGTGAACACACACGCATGCACAATAATAAGGGGGAGCTCCAGAGAGAGAAGTAAACAGATAACAGCTAAATGGTTTGACTATATTACAGATTATTTCTTCCGCACAGCCAGGCTGGGCTGCAGGATGTCCCCTTTTTAGCATTGCCATTGCAATAGTCACATTAGGCCATGTCAAGTAAGGCAAATTAACTCAAACGCGTCATGCTACTACTTTTTTGCTCCTTGATACAAAAAGGAAAACTTGTACGGCCCATGACTTGTATACAAGAAGAATATGCCATAGAACATAGAACATCATTTGCTCCAATGAAAATGAGTGAGAAACAGGAGAAAAACACAGAAAAGGAAGATTAGAAGGCTAAAGAAAGGACGATGTTGACCAGAAACAAGTACTTTGTCATTATCTGCAAAAAAATATTTTACTTATTACTAAAAATATATATATATATATATATATATATCGCAATGTCCGTTTTCCCAATATTGTACAGCCTTACAGCTAAGCATGTCACTGCCTATGCAAAAAAATACAAAAATAATGCCACAAATTCTGCATTAACATGCATGTCCTTCTGTAAAAGAGAAGCAAACTCTTCTTGTTTTAAAATGCCAAAGCTGTTGATCCAGATTATCTCTCTCCGGGCTCTTACTTCCTGAAACTACATTTACTAGCATTATCATCTAACTGCACTCTGCGAGCACTCTGTGTTATTGTGAACTATTGATGCCTCAGCTGAACTGTAATTAGTGTTAATCTCTTTCCCGTGTCTGTGCGTCTGACCGATGATCCGCTGAAGGCTAACATGCCGCGATGGCAGATTCACATTTATTTTCATCGTTATTAGAATCAGTGTCGTGCTGCTGCTGCTCTCTTTTTTCTGCTCAATTAATTTCACATTAATGCCAAATCCGTAGGCAGCGTGCAATAAGATGGAATAATCAAATCAAATCAATATAGAAAACTCATCAGAGCTTAACATTAACATCTTAAAGATTTACATTGAACATAAATGATTATTAATTAAGATTAGCATCATTAGAAACAAGGGGGGGTTTGCTTTAATCCATCCTTCTCCACTCTCGCACTTCATCTCTACAACCACCCTCCCCGTCTGCAGGTTTGGTGGCTTTCCCGGTCTACTATGTGTGTAAGAGGAGGAAGAAGCAACGCTCGCAGGGCTCCGGACGCTGGATCTGACTGAAACCTGCACTTCATCTAGACCACACACACACACACACACACACACACACACAGACACAGACACAGACACACACACACAGCTTGAAAGACGACGCCCACATCTCCTCAGGGATGAACACGCCAGCCTGAGTCATCGCAAAAGTCTGAGAGGAGAGCATCGCAAAATGAACAATGGCAATGGAAGAAGGTAAACGTATAAAGCGAGGCCCGGATAATCACGCGTCATCACTTCGAGAATCTTCGTCTCTCACTGGGCTGCTGCTGTGAAAGGAATGCTGGATGTTCGAGTAGCAAAAGGAAAAAGCAAAGTTATGTTGATGCTCTTCACGTGATGGAAGTGTTTGAATCCTCTTAAATCTCCGCTAAATTTCACAGCCGTCAACTATTTTAAGTCGAAAAAACGGCCTTGATGGCCACCTCTTGTCCTGGATAATACAATACAGGAAGATTCAGCAGTGTACACGTGCAAGCTTTTCACCCTTCTGTCGCACATTTAACAGCAGCCATCTTTCAGGTGAACGATTTCAAACGCACGCAATCGCCCCGGTGCAGTTTTTGTTTACACCAGCACATGCGAGGAGCCGGTTGGTTAGCCTGATATGATGACATACTACTGTATGGATATTGGCGGACTGAGGGTTTTAAATGTTTGACAGTGTTGCAAATTATGAACACTGACTGCTGGAAGACGATGGGAGGAGCTCACAGATGAACAGCGGAGAAATGTGAGGAGATAATATCTTCCTCGCAGGCGCTTCCTCAGTCATTTGTCAAAACCGCAAGATGGAAACTGAATTTAGGACAAAGCCATGATGGAAAAACGAGTTCTCACGGATGCAACGAAGCTGGACATGGAATTTTTTGTTCGATCTTCCTCTGTTGCAAACTCAATTTTCATTGGATATTGAAAATTCCCGTTGAGATTTGGAGTATTTGACAAGCACACATTATTCAAAATAAAATGAAACAACTTGAAACTTATGGAAGGATATTACTCAACTATTCTTCTTGTGCACCCACGCTGAGAGTGACACCTAGTTTAAGAAGCCATGGGGGTCCAATATTCAGCCCATTGACTCTGAAATGAAATATTGGAAAGTGGAATTTTAGCAGGCCTCCATTGTTTTCTGTTGTGGTTCTCCATCAACTCCTTCTATCTGTCCCTGTCTTCCCTTACTTTCCTTCGGTCTCTGCCCTGTCTGGACGGTAGCTCACACACCGTCCCCGTCATTCCTGCCATGCCCACATACTGTATGCCAGTATCTGCATCGTCAAAAAAAAAAGCTGCTGTGCGGCAATTGTGCCAAAACAAAACGCTGAATGTGGCGGGACAGACCCTGCCCTTTTGTTAGATTTCTCTGTTATTGTTTTTTAGGGGCTGCTTGTTGCAGAGGTTTTGGGTGGTGATGCTGTCAGTGCGTAGTGGAGTCTGCATACAGAAATAGAGGCTCTGTAAGATTGTAGGAAAATGCATTAGATAGCTGAAAGCTGCTTAGAATTAAATGACTGAACATACTATTGCAAATGGTACCTGTACATAAACGGAATAAAGTATTTAAGATTTTACTTTTTATTTCTATGTGGTCTGGGTGGTGGTTTGCAGAAGAGCTAAACAGGGTGTTAGTTAGTAAAGAAGAGGTTATCAGGCTGCTGTGCACTGAAGTGCGTGGAAGATTAAATGTTGATGTTTATTATTTGATGTGGTGATCAGTTTTTTTAAGAATTGATGCAGAGAGTTTGTTTTTTGCAGTGGTAAGAGGGCGTCTGTCTGCTTGAGTTTGGATAGTTTTAATGTACACATCTCATTCACACTGGCACATACTGCAAGAAGGCACACACACGGAGTGCTGCCAGGAAACGAAGGATTTTCAAGAGCTTTAAAGGTCGTCGCCTGGCTGTAGCCAGCTTGCTGTCCTTCAGTTATCCCTCTATCCTCTCCTCCCTGCTGTCAGTCCTTAGTTGTGAGCCTCTGATACTTGACAATAACACAGGGCTGCCTGTGGTGCGCGTTGCGGTCAAGTACAGGTGGTTTTCACATCACTGTGAAGATGTTTTACGGAAAAACACAAAGAGATGAGGAAAAGCACAATATATCTGCACATAAAAGATGCTAGAAAAAGATGTGGATTGATAAAATGATAGCAGGTTGAGGGGAAATTCCTCCATTTTGGAACAAACATGCAAGAGCAATGCATTTTAAAATTGGCAGTGGTTACCAGTGGAATATATAATGAGTGTTACAGCACATTTCATCACTGAATCTTCACTGAAACCAGGATTTCCGGCATGAAGAAAACGCAGGGTGGATGTTCATGCATGTTGGACATCATTAGCTTGTTTTTATCCCAGGGATCTGACACATTTTCTCAAGTCCAGTACAGTAACACTGTACATCCAATATATTGTTACACACGGCTTTCAGTAGGTCCTGACTCTGGGTTTGAATCCACTCTCAGGGAGTTTGTTTTCTGTTCACTGTACCCAGAGCCCTCCATCCACATGAGCTGTCCCACAGAAATCGCTGAGCAGCACCATAGAGTCGAAATGCTTCCCGACGCGTTTGCCCAGAGCTGCTTAGCAACCATATTTCATTCCGGGAATTAAAAACACTGAAGTGTCGAAAGAGATCCAAATATCTGTCTGTGTTTCCCAGCATGACTCGGCTGTTTTGTGATGCTGCTATGGAGTCGAGGGACTAAAAAGTAGAACAAGAAACTATATACTAGTAATAGAGTACTGGGAAATGAACGGTATGCGCCAAACAAAAACATTGAAACTATCAATTTAACAATTGTTCACCTGCATCATATGCATCATGTTTTATCGCACTGCTCAGCTAGTACTACACTGACATGTTGAATTGCTGCATTTGTGTTTGTTTGAATGAAATTTGACAGTGTGTGAAGGACGTTTGTACTGAAAATTGTCTTTAGCACACAGATGCATCTGCAGAGTGAATTATTTAAATTTACTGTAGGTACATTTGTTTGAACTATTACCAGGATTTTAGCAGAAACATTGGCCTGCAGTTTACACTGTACCACCGCTGAAACGATTAGCTCAAAATTAACAAAATGGCATCTTTGATAATTGATTAATAATTTTCACCATTAAGAAACAACACCAAACATTTGGTCAGATAAAGTACTTCCTATGAGCATGGGCTTACGGTCATTTATTTGGCAGTTTTAATAAGAGTAACATTCATTTTAAGTATGAATTTGTTGTACCTGGTTACAGCTACAAGACAAATGTAAATGAGTAATAGCAGCATGGTATTTGTCCTGGTCAGCCCCTCATATCTGATTTATTTCACTTTGATACATTAACATATGTGTTAATTCTGCTCATGTTAAGATGCCATGTGGAAATGCCATCATTGCTTTGTTGTTGTATTCTTTTATATTACTGAATTGACATTTCTGTCACATTAAGCAACTGTTGGGTTAAAGCTGAACATGCAAAAAAAAGTTGCTCAATATCAATTAATTCAGTGACATGAGCACTATTTTTAGCCAACATTTTTTTTCCTTTGCTGGGGTGTATTGGCTGGCTGATTCCCCTGTTTATTTGTTGTGTTACAATCCCTGTGATATTGGCATAAATATGCAATAGTGCCTTCACAGCCATTATAGATCAGGGTGTGCCAACCTGTGGTTCAGTGACTCCAAAGATTACAAATGGGTGTAAAAATCTATCACACCCTCACCATGTGTTAGAACAGCTAAAGCAAATCGTAATATATATATATATATATATATATAATATCATATATATATATATATATATATATTACGATTTGCTTTA
>CALSCE010010644.1:12557269-12593405 GCA_943593645.1 Bovichtus variegatus | reverse complement strand
ACACACACACACACACACACACACACACACACACACACACACACACAGAGAGCAGGCAGTTCTGTTTTTTATCAGCCAATAATCCAATCCAAACTGAGCGTCTGTTATAAACAAAGATATCACAAACCCAATTAAAAAGACATAATCCTGTGCTTCTAGCAGCACAGTGTGTGTGTTTGTTATCTTTGTTGCACCCTGTAACAGAATCATAAACCTGATTTTTTTTTAAAAACCCATCAAATGGCCACGCAGTGCTAAAGGCTATCCTTGACCTCATGACACAATTAGCTGAACATGTTCTGGGGATTTCCACTGTTCCATCTGATGTGAGAAACGTCCGAAAGCTTCCTCCAAATCAGGATAGTTTCTAGTTTTTTCATGTGCAGAGAACTAACATAGTTTCCTCATTAGACCATCAGCTATGAGGTCAGACACCAAGAGACAGAGCAGAGCAAGGGGATAGTGCCCAGAGGCCTCACTTCTTATCCAGTTACACTTGAATCTGAAGATCACTTTACACACACAGTCGCCGTCCTCATCTATAATGAACCAGTGTGGCCACAGCAGTGTAAGGTCGTACAGAAACTGGGTAACGCGCAGGAGTGTGGAAGTTGCAATCCATGATGCAAATGTCAACAAAAAAGTTGACAGTCAAATTTATATTTGTCAGAAAAAAAACCTGATTTGTAAATGTGTTTGTTGTGGGGGGAAAAAAAGGTTGAAAGACTAGGCTGTTTAAAATGAAACGACCAGATGTAATACAGTAGGTGATGAATAGGACGACGACAAAGCATTTAGAAACCTGTAACGTGGGTTTTATTGCCTGTCAGTAGGAGGTGGTTAGTAGAAATTAATGTGAATAGTCTTAATGGCCCAAATGTTTCAGCGATCCCATTTGTTCTATAAGTATTATATGATTGTGTGTTTGTGTTTACGCGTTTGTCACATGCATCTGTATACCTTTTTTTTTTTTTTGTATGAAAACTGTATTAAGTTCAGTCAATGACATATTTTGAATGTCTTTATGTCTCAGCTATAAGAAGACATCAGAGACGCTGTCCACAGCAGGACAGAAAACCTCAGCCGCCTTCACCACACTGGGCAGCGCCATCACCAGGAAGTTCGGGGACATGAGGTACACAATGATGTCATATCCTCATTATTTACCGGAAATGATTTGTGTTGATTTTGATCATCTATAATTCAAACACTGTGGACACAAGTCACCCACTGGATTCGGTTGCTCTGTTGACAGCACTCTGCTCCTCGAGTCAGGAAATGTGTCATAAAGGTCCATCATAAAACACGTTTGCAAATCCAAACCCATCATAAACTAGCCTACCCGTTCACCGATGATTCATTTCCACTTTCATCCAATTCACAGACACGTTTTTATTTGTCCATCCCCGTCTCTCAGAGATGTTTGACTCTTTGCGCTATCCAGCTCAGGGGAAATTGAGATTATGTAACGGCATATTAAGCTGCTTTCAGTGTGAGCTGAAGGGCCGGAGGCACAGTCTGTCCTCTTCAGTCACTTTCTTTCTCCTGCTCCGTCTTTTTGCCTCCGTCACTCTGTGCTGCTCTGTTTGAGCAAGTCAACGCAACAGTGAGCCAGCCTGCATCCTTTTGTGTGAAATAAATAGATCATTTGTGCGTACGATGACAAGAGAAAGCTGGAGAACGTGGGCCGAAGTGACTTCATGTACTGTGTGTGTGCAAAACGCACAAGCAAAGCTGCGTAAGGTCAAGCTGATTGGAGGAAAAGTGACACGTCAACACACAGTATGGTGGTTCCTTATGCATCACTAGGGACATTTTTGCCTTTTTAATCTTAAAATTAATTTGCTTGTGTTAATGCATACGGCATAAATCTAATATAATAATATCATGTCATGGATGTGATTTTTCTTTTTCGTTACTTTTTTTCTCCGCTCTTATAATACGTGTATAATAAACTGTGTAGTCAAAATACAGAAGTCAGACTCTTAAGACTTCAGTGTTCCCAGTGAAACCCAAACAAATAAAAACTCATCAAGAAACGTTGACACTATAACTTTGACATCATCTGTTCCTTCATAACAAAGCATAATATAAAACCTTTTTTTTTTTTTTCTTTTTTATTAAATCCCATATTTCCTGTGGAGATTGTAATGTGTTGACAGTGTTTTATACTGTGGAGTGTAACCTGAATGTGGTATTGTTACATCTGTATATAATGTGCAGAAAGGAAACAATGCATTATCTGTGGTTATTCCAGCATGGTCGGTCTAGAGTTACTGTTCCCTCGGAGGTATGTCCCTGTGGCTTCTGGCTCATGGTGTGCATAGCTCTTGGTTTGTGTGCACACACACAGTGAGCATGTTTGTATTATGTTTTTGCTGTGGATGTGTTTGAAGTGTCCTCTTGCATGTCACTTTGTCATATCAAATATTTAACCGTCTTCAAAATGGATTTTCAAGCAGAAGTTTAAATCACCTTGTCAGCTTTTGTGTATATACTGTATCTATATATAGTATATTTCTAATTATTTGTCATTTTTGTGCAGCTAAAAGTCAGACTTTCCACTGTTTGGACAGTGTTCCTCTGCGGCCACAGTGCAGTCACGTTTTTTTTTCAACAACTAACTCTGACTCTTTATTCTTATACCGCCTGTGTGGGTGTGATCATATAGATATTTGGTTCGTGTGCTAAATGTTTTTTAATAATCGACACAATTGAGGGTTTCTGTAAAATGTGGATAGGATAGGAGTTTTTTTTTGATGTTTAACTTTAGTAGAACACTTTTTGTAATCACATCTGTGTACACGTGAGATAAAGTATAGTGAAGTAAAATCCAGTTCCCAGTCCACAGTACTATGGTTTGTTTGCTTCTAATGTACTTCCTCTTACAGATATACGTGTGCAGTTTTTGTTGGTATTAATAACATAAATGTCCTACTAAAGCGAAAGTGTGACTGAAGTATACAAGGCCTGTCAAAGTATCTTTTAAAAAATGTTTCCCATCTTCCTCCATGCTTCCCAAGGTCCAACTCTATAGGGTAAGCATCACAGAGCTGATTATGTCACATTAGTTGTTCCTCACTTAGGAGTCTTAACTCGATAGATCTCTGTGAGATCAGCTGATGGCACTAACGGGTTGGTACAGTGTGGACAGTCATCTGGACTGCAGCGCTCGGTCAGTTGCTTGTCTCGGCTCAGAATCACGCCTAATTGATTTTGGTCTCTCTGATAAGCTCAAACGAATGCTCTCAATGAATCATGTGAACAAGTTCTCGTGAACGTTCCCAGTTGCAGGAAAAGTGCGTAAACTAAGCCAATATAGGCTGAGGCCGACCATGCAGGCTTTATCGTTTGAAGAACTCGCACCGTAGATGTAACATCCTTTCTGTCTGCGTCCAGGTTGGAGCTGTCACCCACCAGGCATGAGACGATATATAAACGTCATGTCACGATTTTCCCGGCCAAAGTTATTGTGATTCACGATATTATCCCGATAATCGTCAGAAATATGCTTAAAACTCTTAAAATGGCGGTAAAACATAATCACTTTATCTTGCATTTAGTTAAGAAACAAACATTTTCATTGCATCAAAGATAGGACATCTTTTTAGTAAAAAAAAAAACACCAAACACTTATACAATCTTAAATAAGGATAATAAGGTCCCAGTGCAGAACTAAACGATAAAAGGTGGCAACATTGTGTGAGTCTGTTCTTTCTTACGTGATAATTCTTGTATTTAAAAATAAATAAATAAATCGGGCTCTATTTTTCACCTCTGCCGAGCTAGACAGCTTTCACAAGTCACTCGTGAGGATATTCACAATTATCCCGATTATGGACATTCACCACAATCAACTTATTGTGATAAAATCCTATTTCGTCCCATCCCTATTACTTACTGTATCTCTCTATCAGTAAAAATAGTGCATATCTTTCAGATGTACTCTTTTCTTTCAATTTCATCCTTTTATAACAGGCCCTGGGGCTGACTAATGAAAAAACATAACAGACAGTGATTTCTCTCGCTATCTCTGGCTTTGTGTGTGTTTGTGTGTGTAACCTGTGCTAATCATTAACTCCTCTTTCGTCATGCTCTCTGGGGACAGCTACTCTATCAGACACTCTATGAGCATGCCCACCATGAGGTAACCACTGTGCTTGTTGGCTTTTGTGTGTGTGTGAGAGAGATGTATGTTTATTTGTTCCCCTATTCTTTGTATTTTTCATATAGACCTTTCTCAAACTCCCAGTACAATGCTACATCAGTCTTTTTTTTTTTTTTTTTTTTTTATAGAATCCTGTTAAATGTGTCCTTCCATTGACTTTCATTTAGTAAAACCGATGCCAAGAAAGAAATATATCTGTATAGAATACCAGAGATGTTTTCACATGGTATTGTTTGCACCCGTTACACGACACACTGCTGTTTTCAGTGTTTTTTTCCTACATCTAAGCCCATGTATGCCATTACAGTAAGTACTTACTTTTATATAGGAAATGTATCCCAGAGTGTTAATCCCAAATATAAACATTTTTAGCAGAAACTGTACTCTTAATATAATTGTTTCAGAAAATACTTCCGAAAATCGTTTTGTGCAGTTGTTCAAGAATAATAAAGTAGAATGTCTTTCTTTCTCGTTCCAGAAACTCTCCCAGCTTCAAGTCTTTTGAGGAGAAAGTCGAGACTACAGTGTCCACCATCAAGGTAAAGTGTGTGTGTCTGTGTGTGTCTGTGTGTAAGTGATGATTTTTAGACCAAAATGTTAGCTTCTAAATAGTCTCACTTATTTTTTTTTTAAAAGGCATTAAAAATGTCATGTGAAGTGTATTTTGAAAGCATCAATTCTATTTTATTTTTTTATTTTATATACTTAGTGTCAAAGAAACTAGCTTAGTTCATATACTGTAACTGCATCTAACTCGTCCTGGAGACAGAAATATTGACAGTCACACTATTTATCTGTAGTAGTAACCTGTGGAAGCCACACAGGGAAGCAGGTCAAGGTGCTGCTGAACACTATAATCTGTGTGTAAAGGTCAGATTACACTTTGACTCTTGCAGGAAGCCTGGTGGTTATTTATGTTCACGCTGATCCTGAAACAGTCTTAGCAGCAGCAGCAGACCTGCATCCTTTGTCTAGACTCTGCAATAGACACAGTCAAGACCACCGTCTGATATGTGATTTATTTTATCACTCAGCATACTGTGTTGTTGTTGTTGTTCTTAGTATTACTGTTTTAATTATTTAATGTATAATTATTGTTTTTTTTTCTCCATTTTAAAAAAAAAAAATAATAATAAAATAATTATTATTACATTTATTTATTCAATGAATTACTTTTTTTGAAGAGTCTTCTTCTTGTATCTTTTGATATTATTTAGTGTTTTGTTTTACATGTAAAAGAAGCATGGCAATACCACGTTTTGTTATCTTTGAAAATGATGATTCACAATCAAAACATTTGAAACATATTTTATTGCTGAGCAAAATACACTGCGGACTTCTCTCCTATTTTGTGACTTTCATTTGTATTGTCATTTCAAGGATAACGACGTCCTCTATAGAAAATCAAACACTTCTTACGTTCATGAAATCCTCTCAAAAACACTGATTAAGCTCAAAGATACATACGTTAGTGGACAATGTTAAAACAATAGCTGTTTGAACTGGGTCCCTGAAAAGTTTACATTTCAGCTTAGGTTATCTCTCCAAAAACATGAAACCTGCCTCATCCTCTTATGTGCTCACCGTCAGTGTGTGATGGTGGAGGTCAGTTCTGCAGCACAACAACAACAACAGTGCAGCAACGATTAAAGTCCATTAAGTGAGGACATTTTATGTTAATAAAATTTTTCTGCGTTTTTCACAGACAAAGGTTGGCGGTACAGAGACGGGAGGCAGCTTTGAAGAAGTCCTCTCCTCCGCAGCCAACGCCAGCTCTCAGGACACGCCCACTAACAACTTGACGGACAGCTCCGAGAGGCCGTGTTAGAGCCACACCTTGAGGCGGCACCTAAAAACCAGGAACCGCTGTATTGCAGCACTTCTCTACTCAATACTCTGACTGAAATGTTACAAAATACTTGTATTTGATCCCTCACGTTAAGATGCTTTTTGCGAACCACGTTTGCGATTAAGTCTCCTTACACCTGGATGCAACCCTAAATGTTACACACCCTTGATAGAAAATTGCCGTCATTTCTTGTTTGGACCAATTTTACCCTAAATAATCCAAAGGGGCATTTGTCTACTTTTATTTTGAAAGATCAAGACAGCTGGCGTCAAAAGCACACCGACTATAGTAGAGGGCTGATAATAAACGGATTATTCCACATGTAACTAAACTGGGTTTAAAGGAACAATCTGTTGACAACCTAGATCACTTTATGAATTTTACCAAGAGATCACATCTTTGTTGAAGGACTCTTATTCAGTGTGGTGGAGTTAACCAGTGTGATGGAAAACGTACCTCCAAACCACAGACGTTGATCAGGTGAGGTGAAGGGGAGACGCAGCTAAGCATTAGTTTAAAAACATATTAATAAAAAAGGGAGGATGAGCAGACTCAAAAGTCTTAAGTATTTCTCCTGTCACTTAAATTGAGCGTCTCTTGGTTTGGCTTGTGTTTTCCCCCTCATCATCAAGAGTTAAAAAAAACTCAGTTTTCAAATCCCAGCTGGACACAAAACAAGAGGTTTTTGATTCCTTTTGGAATTATGGAAATTCAACATAAGTTGAAACGGCCACGCTGGTACAGTATCAGAACTCATCACTACAACTTTCATACCAAAAACTACACTTGTAGGCTATTACTAGAAACGGTCTTTGATACAAAAATACACTGTGTGTTACATTTTACCTTGTACCTTTTACTAAAACGTTTTTAAAAAGTGCATATAACCCATGTTGATGGTGTCCTGGGTGAAACTAATTATTTGTAAACTTGTATAAATGATTTTACTCAAAGACAGAAGATCTTAACATTTTGTTATGGCACCTAAAACGATCTTTTGTGGGCTGACGTTGAAAATACAGCCAGGCATACTACTTTTTCAAAATCACAGCTGACTGTTACACACATTTTGGCGCATATATTTAGTCAGTGCTGTCACACTATAGGACTGACTACTATATACAGTAGGGATAAATGCAACACTGTGTATTTGCCATGTGCAATAAAATACTGACTGCGTGGGCGCAAAATCTGATTAATCACTTGTGCTGGAAATACAATTCAAACTATTTTGTACCTCAGGTCTTCACAAACATGTTCATTCCAGCAGTTTAAACTGGGGATATTAAGTTTGGAAAATGGAGATGTTTTTAACTTTGTGTTGAACTGCTGTACCTTAGATTAGTGCTGGATTCACACGGGTATAAAACATGAAATTCTAACCCTAAAATGGTCCCGATACTGTAAAAGCTCTTGCCTATTTAACTGAGCCCAGTGTAACATTAATATACAGCTCAGGTGTTTTTAACTTCTGGGTGCAGAACTAACCTGCTTAATGCTGAAACATCATATTTTACTGCTTATGTTATAAAAAGGTTGGTGTCACAAAACATGAATAAAATTTAAATGTTGGGTGAAAACATCCTTTTCTTTTACAGTTATCGAGTACGACCTCTGCTACATAACTTTGCCATCAAACTAACGTTCTGTTTTCAAAATGTGTGTTTTGTGTTTCTCATATCGTCTTTCATGTGATTTTTTTTTTTTTTTTTTTTTTTCTTTCCTTTGCTGTGGTTTGAAAAGATCTCCTGGATCATTTCATGCTTAATGAAATGTATTTAATAAAATTCATGTCAATATTCAAGTACTGAAGGATCTTGTGTAGCAAGAAAAGGTTGTCAGTTCTGACCAAACAACTGAGGTAATTAATGTCCTGTCATTAGAAAATAAACGACCGGATATATTTTACATTTGTACATTGTGTTGGGTTGAAATGAAACTGAACTCGGCACCAGTTAAGACTTTTACAAAAGTTTTAACTTAAACATAAGCTGTGACGTGCACATACCAATAACAAGGTGTTCAACATATTCATCTGTATTCATACAATTGATTACACACCTTTTATAAATAACTGTTATTATGGCCGATATTAAAAATCGTTTAAACTAAATATCACAGGTGACTTTTTACAATAGAAACTGAGAACTGTGACTGAAAAAACGGAGATAAAACAAACTAAAAACAAAGTAATAACGTGAAACTGACTGATTGACTTAAAATAACGTCGACATCTGACCGCTGCTTTCTCCTCCGTCAACACTTGGTTCCTGAGAATGCTGTCGTTACTAACATATTCTGTATACTGTGAGACCGCTTTAGACTTTGACAAAAACACTTTTTTTGTGATGGTTCAGCACTTAACATTTCTAAAAGGAAAACCCTATAATGTATTATATATTCCAGATGACATGTATATATAATAACATGGTAAAATGTAATAAAATGTATTTGTCAATAAATTAGAAACATAAAATAAAACCATGTTGGCATAGTGGAACAGTTTCTCTCTACATTAGCAGTTCAACAGTAACATTAAGAGAGGTTAAATGTAAAGCCTGTAATGTAACACCACTATCTGGGAATTTAAATGGGTTTTTAATACATTTTCAACTTATTTATAAGGACATTTCATTACATTTTTTCGAGGTATTGCTTTTATATATTATCTGGCCGTTTTTTGCATTAGTAGTTGTCAGAATGTATTTATCATAGATAATAATACTTTACTTTCCAGGACAGTGTGGATTAAACTAGTGGGCTAAAACAGCTGCATGCACATAGAAGACATCCATGTGCATTGATCACAGTTTGTGTTACAGTCCCACCACTAATGAGGCGCGCGTGTGTGTGTGTGTGTGTTACAGTCAGGAGGTGTGTGAAGATGTCTGCGAGTTCCCAGAATTCTTTGCTTCATCCGTTTTAGTCATGTGACGTCCTCTCTCTTCATTCAAAGAGCTGAGGAGCTGGAGCACGTCCGGGTGGTGGAAACGACCTGAGAGAAAATGACAAATACAATCATAAACAACGCAAGTAAAGGCAGCTTCAAAATCTGTGAAATATTAATTATATTTGCCTGTTTAGTCTGTTGACTAAGAAACACACTTTTAAAAGTCTGCAAAACATGTCAACATTTGTTTAAATGACTAAAATTACAACTCATTAAATCAAACTACATCATCTAGTAACAGTAATCTATAGTCAAGGGGCTTTTCATTTTGAATAACAATCACTACTAGATGTGTTTTAAATATAACAGGAAAACTGCTTAGTGGCGTATGTATACATTGAATAAATACCACGAAGAAAAGAAAAGAAAACAGGCGATCCCCGTTGCCAAAATGTGAGCAACTGAAATGATAAGATCCAGTGAAGCAGAGAAAAACCGATATGGAAACTTACCGTCGGTGGAGTCAAAGAACTCCTGCAGTCTTCCCGGCGTTCCCTCCAGCTCCTCGTACTCGTGAGCCTGCAGGATCATCTCCAGGAGGTCAAACTCTTTCACCAACCTGGCCTCCGGACTGCTCTGGGTTTCATATTCCTGCAAAACATATAAAGATAAATGCATTTTCAACAAAAAAAACATTCCGGTATAAATATAATCATAAAGGGAAATGACAGCCTTCTATTAGATGAGTTCAATTACCTCCCAGAGTCCATGAATCTCCTGTTTGAGTCCCTCCGGCAGAAGAGCTGATAGATGTCTCATCGCCTCCTGAGAGAGAGGAAGTTAGAAAAGCCAAACACAGCGATGGCTTCATTTTATACAAACATAATCTTTTACTTAAAAATGCCCTGGAAGCTTCAACAGACTCTTGTGTTTAGGTGTATAATGATGTGAGCGATACCGGTCACTTGCCTCCTCTCGCCTGTGTTTCTCTGCTTTACTGATGTTGTCTGTTGGAGCGATATCTCCCACAATGCACTCTGCCATATCATGAACCAGAGCCAGCTTTATACATCTAAAGACAGCGAGGAAAAAATACAGGCATGAAGTTAGTATTTAAGTATTTTGTTAACGATTTTTGACCAAAATATTTGGACTATGCTGCAAAAGCAAAGTGGAAATGTGAGGGATTTATATGCTTTTAGAATTATATTAAATAGGTCAACAACAGGGGATGAATTGCTGTTTGGTGTAATTTCTACTAAAAGAAATTGATGTCAGCTGTCAGTAGATACTACTCTTTTAATCTTCAAAAGTTGCTTACAGGTCTGGGTGTGTGAATGAAGTACCTGTCTTTGTTCACTGTGGGGTCTGTGATGGTCAGAGACATCATGGCCATGCGGTACATGTGGTCTGACACACTCTCTGGTTTCTTCACGTTCCTGTACACCCAGCCGGTCCTTGGGACCCTCTGCAGGTAAACACAACACACAATTAATTATCAGTGGCACAATGAGAGGAACAACCTAACAAATAATTAAGTAATAAGTGACTTATTTCACCAGCTGACTGAGACTATTGGTTTGCAGATACTGACTTCGCTGCACAACATTATTGAACGTTTTTCTTTGGCTTGCACATAAGACACTTTTACCAAAGATGAACAGGCTGTAGCTTCTTGAAGGTAAATATATATATATATTACTGTTTTCTTAGTCTTCTTCTTCAGGTTTTGCATTGTTGTTCGGACAAAATAAGAAGAATGTCACCATGTGTGAAACCATTTGATTTCTTTCTTTGACTGATACAAAGGCACAGATGAAACAGTCATACTGTTTAACCCAAGAGGTCATTCTTAATGTTACTCCTTTAGGTGTCAGCAGTCAGAATAGAGGTTTGACCTGGTTTGACACACTGCAGTAACAAGGTGCTAGTGTGTTGATCCTCCTCTAGAGTTGTAATGACTTGGTTGTTGTGTGTGTGAGCAGGGAGGGAATGAACTGGACTAAACGCACTGCCTCACTGTATCAACTCCAGCAGCACAAGCGCTCGTAAGGTCTTCTAATGGCACACATTCATGTGTTGTTCATTCGTGACAAGGGACCAAATCAGCATAAAAGTCGCCGCAGTTTGCGGAGAGGTCTTACTTTGAGCTGTCCGATAAATTTCATGAATTGCAGCATATTGCTCATGCCGGCTGCTGTCTCCGTGGAGGCCGCCATCACTGTCCGCTGACCCGGATACAGAAAGACGGCGTTTTGCTGGCGTAGTTGCACGAAACAACCACTAGATGGCAGCTAAACTACACAATCTCAGTATAAAGAGACACTACAACACTTAAATCCTCTGCCTAGAATGGGCCATTGTTTTATTCCGGTGTTTTAATTGTTTGCATCTAATCAAAAATATATTGTTCTTTATATTCCCCCCGCTTTGAACACAACATTTTAAACGTGTTACTTAGAAAATGTAGGTGGCAGTAATGGCAACAAGCGACAATATAATGCACGAAGAAGAAAAAAATTCACCGGAAGTAAGAGAAGCGGGAGATTGGAAGAAGTAAACAAACTTTTTCGCCGGCTTGAACTTTAGTTTCGCACTGAACATTTGCCAACATGCTGAAGAAAGCGCCCAAATTGAAATATATAGTTAAAACGAAAACGAAGAGGAACATAAACGTGAGGCCGACGTCAGAGGCAATGGTAAGTAGCTAACGCACTGACCTCACTAAAGTCCCTGAACGCTGTTTGTGGCTAACGCTAACTAGCACAACATCAGCTGATGAATAAACAAGATCATTTCTTCACTTTTTCTCAGATTGAACTCCTGACGTTGATCTTTTTGAACAACCTGGCTGAGGAGGCGAAGGCCAAAGCTTTTGAAGAGAAATCTGCAACAATCAGAGCTCATCATCTCAAAGCCGTGTCCAAGGTTAGTTTATAAAAAGACTCACATCAAGGTTGTGCAAGCTACATGTGTGTCTTACTTTATTAATATTGAACGGCTCCACAATAGCAAACCGTAAATTACTATACACAGACAACAAACTGCATCTTATATATGTCTTTATTACACGTTAAATAACCTCTGATTAGAGCTGCAACTATAATTGTGATTATCGATTAATCTGACAGTTTTACCTGATTGAACCTGATGAACTTAATCGTTTGGTCTGTATAAAACTGTGAAAACGTATTTTATAGTGGGTTTCTTTTCTTTCAGAAAATTATTTTCTGATCGACCTATATTGTAATCTGAAATCCAATGAATATTCAAAGCTACTAACACATTTTTGAATACTTTATTAGTTTTAATGTTTGTATTTATTGAATCAGTGGTTTTATTTGTATGGTCTGCATAAAAGACAATTGCAAAATGTCCCATTTTCTGGAATTGGCCCATATCTTATGCATGTATAGGACTATACTGTAACTAGGCACCAATAGCAGCCCACATAATGTATATTTATATTTAACGAGTGATGTCTAGTGTTTTTAAGTTAAGTTTAGCTTTTGGGTGGCAGTAGCTCAGTCCGAAAGGCCTGTGCTTTGGAACTGGAGGGCTGCTGTTTCGAGTCCAGCAAGTGTCTGGTAAAATGTGGTTCGACAGGTGCTAGTTCACCTCCCGGGCACTGCTGAGGTGCCCCTGAGCAAGGCACTAAACCACTAGCTCCTTGTGGTGCCTGATCATGCAGCCTCATCAACTCTTAGATCACTCCAAAACATGGAGTTTCATCTTAATTAGATTTACAGTAGGTTCATCAATCACTTTTCATTCAAACATATTCTTAGATATTTTTTAGTTTTTGATTATCAAAGATCATTTCTAGTCAGTATCATTTTAAAGTGAATTTCGATAGACGCCATCAACATCTGTATTAAAGGCTGCAGTATTTGGCAGGTTTCTCAGACCCTGCTCGGAGTCTGAATATATATTTGTTTAGGCGGGTACACCTGAAAGGTTAACTAATTAAGCCTGTGAAACATAGAAAGTGTTAAAATGAATTGCATCTTTAAATAGCATGTTGTCTGGTAGGGGTGCTCAATAAACATAACCTGGATCTCATTCTTTTTTAATTAAAATTAAAATCCATAACATTTTCTCATGCTACTTATACCCGTTTCTTATTTATATTTCCAAACAAAATGATTTTACATTGAGTGCATTTGGTTGAATTTAATCAAATTCAAATCCAGTTCCAATTTAATGAAATTCAACCAAACATTACAGGACTGAAACGTGATTAAACATAATTCCAGTGTTTATGTAATATCTAGAGTTGGTGTTGACACTTAGTGATGATATGTAGTCGAGCTTCTTACTAATAATGATTGTATTTCTTCTACACTTTGATTTCTCCATTTTGAACAGGAGATAAACTTACGGAGGTTTTTTTCTTTCTTTATAGAAAATGCTGAAAAAAGCAAGGGGGTGAAGACACTGAAGTGCACCAGCGTCACTTTTATCAACACTATCATGAATGACGGCAGCAACATTCTTTGCTTTTTTTATGATGTATAATTTGTTTTTCTTCAGAAAATGTGTTTTTTATTCTATCCCTTGTATATCTGTTTTCCTGTCGTAAGAGTCTTTTGTCCTTTTTATTAAATCCTTGTGAATGTTATAATAGCCCAAAACGTACAATCCTAAACAGCTTGCTCACGTCATAATAACATAATAATATTTAACACAATACAACATGTAATCATGTCATGACTGCTGCTGCCATCAGGTCCACCGTCACATTACAACAAAAAATACAATAAAGCCACACTGTACAAGCAATGTAGAGAGTATTAGGCTTTGATCTCACAGCTGCCGACAGCTCTGAGTATTTCGCCCCCCCGTCTCGCTCTCCTATCATCCGTCATGGTCAGCGTTTTAAGCTGCGTGCTTTACAGCGTCTTCACTAAGCGTGGGGCTCAGCCTCCCAAATTCCTCACTTCTTCACGCTACATAGATTATCTGCGTGTTGAGATGCTATCCTGCTCATACCTTCATCGCCGCAGGGTTCTTCGCAGCCAGACTTTTGTGTGGGCGCTGAAGAGGTCAAAATTGTATTGTTCAATTGCCCCATTGTACAATATCTGTTAGATTTGTATTGAAGACGATGGCAGGCTTTTTAAAGCTGTTTTTGGTTTGCCGTACAGTTCACTGTTTTAAAAGCACCCATCTAAGCTCAACATTTCTCTTGGCCGTTGTTAAAACAGTAGATCTATTGATTTAATACAAAAATTCAAGGTACAATGTCGGCGCATGTATTTTGATTTTAGATCATGATTGCATGTGCATTGTTCATATGGTTTAAATTTGTCCCTAACTTAAATATTCACTTGGCTCCCTCACTCCTTTGCTGGCCTTCCTCCAGCATCTTTTATCTTTTGCCCTTTCCCCCCGTCTTTCTTTTTGGCAGTTAAAACATTCCTTGGCCTCCAGTTATTTTCTTCAAGAATCTGATCTGGCACCCCAGTGAGCGTAGCCATGTCATGTTTATGTTCCCAGTCAGGTTGAGGAGGTGTTACTGGGTTTGTGGAGCTTCACCCTTCTGACATTTGAACCCCTGGCACCTGCCCTGCTGTTCTCTCCTTCAGTTTTATATTCTCATGACGGAGCTCTCGAGCATTTGCTTACATTTTCTAATTCCTCCCAAGTATCCAGCTGACAGATAGTCTCCTCAAATTAAACTACTTCACACTGTCCTGTTGGAGATACGTGCGTGCGTGCGTGTGTGCGTGTCTCCTGAGGATCCTCTGAGGTGTTATTCTATCGTCGTCCTCTCTGCATTTGGTCTTGCTCTTGAGGGATTTGAAACGCACTCTTCGTCCTCTATCAAAATAAAGAAGTAGCCGTGCCTCGCCTGTGTCTGAGCACCTGTTGACAATTTAAGGCAGCCAGAATAGCCCCGTCCAGCTCGTCTGTCTGGCAGTGTGTAACTTTTAGCTCTTTCAGATGATAAATCAGCTCCAGTGTAAAATCCCACTGAAAAGCTTCCACTTATTCTTTTTTTGACATTTTTCCAGACAAGTACAAGAAGGCACCGCAGTCCATCTTGGCAGAGATGTTATTATGATAACTTGCTGTGCCTTTCTTAATCGGGAGCACATGGTTTCAAGTGTGTCTCTTTTTCCGCTCATGTCTTTGCCCTGAGAAGGCATACACTTGATTTGGTCTAACAACAATACGACAAAAGGTTTAGGGAAAAAAGCAAAAGCGACATTTTGATTCTATAAGATTTGACAGGCTCTGAAAGGATTATGGACCAAAGCGAAGAAGCATGACTTACAGAGGGAAGCCGCTTCCAAGAAGGGGAGCACTGGAGAGTTCAAATATGTTTTGAGAACCACAGAGTTCCCAAAACAGGCGATAATACACAGCGGGACACCAAACAACAAGTCGTCTGGGGCTTACGGCTTTTATCGCCTTCCAGCATTTTTGTGGGAAGAGCAGATCTTCTCTGACACCTCCAGCTTTCGTTTTCTTTTCTCATCGGGAGGTAGTCAAATCAATCTGTATTTATTCATGGTTTTGAATTCTGAATCCATTCTCCACGGGAGAACATGAAGTATCCAGTGATGGACAAAACACAAAAACTGAAATTACCGTCAGCCCATGCTTTTTAGATTTAGTTCAATAGATGTTTTTCTTTTCTTCCCGTGTGAAGACTTTGAAAAGCTGGTGTTGATTTTGTAATGACATGCTTCAAAATAATATGATAATTTGTTGCTATGGTAACGCGCACATTCACCATTAGGCAGAGAGGGATTCAAAGTTGAGCGAAAAAGAGATTTGTGCACCCGATGTGTTCCACTCACCTGTAAACGCGCTCCATCATCACCCTACTGTGGTGCAACATTAATAGCAGTAATGCTTCGGCACATGGTGTATGGCACAAAAAAGCAGTTTAGTTAACTAAATAATGTAAATGCAAATTGTATCAATCTGCTCAAATAATAATATATTGGTCAAAATATCAATGGGCTTCTTTATGCATAAAATAAAAATGTCTTTTTATTAATTATTTTTGTCTAATATTGGGTTTTTTTATCACAAAAATATTTACCTCTAGGCTTTCTCCCTCAATAAAAATAACAAACCGATTCTTTGAATATGCAAATATCGTTTCTTGAAAAAAGTTGAACTACTGGAGACAAAATGTTTTCTACTTCACTGAAAAGTCAATTCTCAGAATGTGCACTCCTCCATTTTCTACAACACTCTTGTGTAAGTGTCGGACCACTAAAGGCTTCCAGTTGTGATGTCACAAAGTCGTTGATGTGTCTTCACCCCAGATTTAAAGTGCGCACAGAGAAAGTTTCCTCCTCCAACAGCTGGATGTGAAAACAGCTTTTTTGGTGTAGAACTCTGCAAAGTGAAGGTCAAACATGCGAGTGAAGAAACGATAAACAGAACACATTTTTGAGCAGAGGGGGACTTTTAAAAGACACACAATTGCGGGGTTTTTAGTTGGCTGATAATTGTAGAGTATGTGTCCGATGAGGACGAAGGTCTTCAATGAGTTAAATTATCAGTATAATTATTTTCTGTGAAGAGACAGTTTGATGTGATAACGGCTCAGGAGGAGGGTCGTGAAGGACTGGTAACACAGAGGAGGGAGTGTGTGTGTTTGTGTGGGGGGGGGACAGACGAGCCCACAGCAGCTTACCCAAACTTACATTACATCTGGGTTGTGACTATCATATGATGCTTTCTCTTCTGTTTGCATTCTTCATGGCATTCTGCCGGCTTCAGTGATCTCATGGAATGCACATGGGATTTTTCTTCGAGAAAACATTTGCACTCGACCGCTCTCTTACCCAGGCTGGAGTTCAACGTGGGTCCATTTGAATGAATTTTTGTGGAGAAAGTCAGACTTTCTTTTTAATGAAATGTACATCAGGGGATTTGGGATGTGATGCAATGTGTCTTCGCTGACTGGATCGATGCCGTACTAAAAGGTGAAGGAAAATGCGGATACCATCGTTAATCTGGATTCTGCACTTCATGAATCTCACAAAAGGCCAAGATAACACAAGACGTAAGTATTCATGCCTAACTTGTCATCCTCACCTCTCACACTATTGTTAGACGTGGTGAAATCTGCCTTATCTTTCCACCTTTTTTCAGACGGGGATAGTAAACACTAGACAGACACTACATATGGAGATAATAAGTGGGTTCTTTCAGCTATCGGGCAACAATGTGTTCATAGATTTCCTTTGGTTTTATCCACTTGCTCACTCAATTTGAAAGCTTGGCTCTGTGCTCTCATAAAACCAAGTGTCCTGTAAAGTTTTATACCATTATTGGAGCACAGATTTCTTGAGCGTTTTATTTAATTAAATTTTTACAAGCACAGGAAGAATATAAAACCCATGCAGCTTTTTCTTGTAGTCGTACACACACATTGAATATCTCTTTATCCACAGGTAGCTCCTCTGAGAGCAGACTCTGTCCTGCAGGCTGTGCGACATGCTCTGCCCTGAATGGCTGTCTGTCCTGCAAACCTCGCCTCTTCTTCCACCTGGAGCTGGACGGGATGCGGCAGAGGGGCGCCTGTCTGTCCTCCTGTCCCCGGGGTCACTATGGCAGGCGCTCTCCACACATCAGCACCTGCACCAGTAAGTACATCACACATGTAGGAGTGACAGAATGATGTTTAGGTCCAAGTTTTATCATTTTAAAAATGTATTTCACACGCAAAAACATTAAATACAAATCACATGAAAGACATAAATGTGTGAGGGTGTGGTAGAAACCTGTAATGGATTATTTAAAAAAAATACAAAAATCATCAGTTTTAAATATAATATTAATGTTTAAAAAAAATGTAATTTCACATTTAAAATAAATGTAGAAGAATAGTTCAAACAAAACAAATGCAGCAGTCATTTTAGTCTGTTTTTCATAACTCCATGAAATTTGATAGAAAACTGGCCATGTGATGCTTTATACAAAGGACGATATAGATTCTTAGCCTTTTTTAGTTATTTATGGAATTGTGAATTGTTAACAAAATGATATCTAAAACTATAAGGTAAATCTGTATTATTATATCTCACTATAAAAAACAAAGGGTACAGATTTTGAGGATGTTCATGTCAAATATAGTCAACAACTGCAATTGTGGTGCACTTTGTATAAAAGTTGCGAATCTAATAAACAGTTTCTGTAGCAGCTTTAACACCAAGTATACTGCAAACGTATTTAAAGTCAGTGTTGAGAGAACAAAACGAACCTCAGTGTGGTCATTCTACGTTGACCAAAAGTTCATTTGCATTGACCTGCAGGGTGCAAAGAGGACTGCGCTTCCTGTTTCAGCGAACATTTCTGCACACATTGTCACTCGGGTCACTTCCTGTTCGGGGGGAAATGTGAAAACAGTTGTCCAAATGGGCTGACGGCAAACGCAGTACTGCGAGAATGCACAGGTGAGGCACTGACCAGCGTGTTACCCATGAAGGTGTGTGTTTTTATGCATGTAATGAGGTCTTCCATGATGTCGGGGAACTACAGCACAATGTAAGCTGTTTGTGTCCCTGTGTCGCAGAGTGCTCTACAGACTGTGAGGTGTGTGTGAGGAGGAACGTGTGTGGGAGGTGTAGAGCAGACTTCTACTTTCTCCACGGCCTGTGTCATCTCACCTGCCCGAGGGGATTTGAGCCCGATGTGCAGCTTATGCACTGCATCCCCCAAGGTGAGAGAAATCCACTTTCACCAAGTGTTTCCACACAGTTGAGATGTCTCAAGTTTTCTTCTCTCGCTACCTGTGAGTATCTGTCACATCATCATCATCATCATCTCTCTCCTCATAGTGCACTGTGAGGTGGGGGGATGGACAGGTTGGGGTCCATGCGTTCGGAAAAGCAGCGCGCAGGCTTACAGGAAGGGACAGGAGACGCGAAACCGACAAGTTCTGCGGTCTCCGAGTGTCTCCGGTGACCCGTGCCCACATGTGTCAGAGATCAGGAAGTGTGTCATCAAAAAGAGACCAAAGAGTCCAAGTCAGTTGTAATAAGTTGAAAGAGAGCCTGTTATAGACCATTTGTTGATATTGCAGAGATATTCAACTTGTTATTGCACATTTCACATTAGCTGGTTAAACGATTGTAAATTGTAAAGATGTATTCATCTTAAATAAAACACATTTTTCTATGCAATCCTGCTGGAATTAATAAAAGGGATGGATGGATATGAAGATATTTTTATAAAAATCTTGTGTACTTATAAATTCGGCTGCTTTGGTCCATCACTTTGGGCTTATCTGGACTTTGGCGGAATCAAAGACATGTTATATGAATAGTATTCATGTTGATGCCACTTACTGATTCCCTAACTAGAATGTGATCAGTTCATGTCTCATTGCAACTTATTGAAAACATCTGCACATTAGTGAAGGCTGAATTCACTTGAGCTGCTTCAGTTTCAAGGTCTTGATGTTGTGCGTGCTGGCACACTGTCATAGCTTCCTGTGAGACTTGAATAGAGCCATGTTAATATTATTAGTAACACCTGTGCCCAAGGATGCCAAAAAAAATGCATAAAGTCAAAGCCTCCCTGTATAACAGACAGGCTTACACCTCTGAATATAAGCTACAAGACCAACACATGTTAACAGAATGCACATCTGTATAAAATAATATCATTTTTTAAAATATATTTGTAAAAACAAAAATAAAACAATTTAGCATGCATAACGAGTGTTATTAGCATTTTGTTTTGTATGGATATTTCAGAATTTTTCGTATGCCTATAGTTTGGGTATTATGCAAAGAAATGAGCTATATTTCGAGACGCAACGCAACAATATATGAAAACAAATACTGATATAAACCAAAACAAACATGTCTACTTAGGGGAGAAAAGGAAGATCTGCTTAACTCGTTGTCCTTTTTTTAGAGAGTGAAACTCGTCTGCTCGTAATTGAATATGTATTTGATATTTAATATCAGCAGTCATTGCACCGGGACGCAGGTCCGGACTGTGCGCAGCTGCACCAGATCTACAGATCAGGTGGAGTTTGCGTTGGACAGGACGTGAGACCGATCCAGCAGCACTGAAGTCCGATGGGCTTGGCCGGAACGGTACCTACCGATTGACGTACTTAACTTTATAACTAAATATAAATGAAGCTTTCTAACTTTCTCCACCTGCGCTTCTGCTGAGGACGCTTCTCGAGGAACCCAAGTGTCCAGGTGAGTGTTTCAGTTCATGGAGAAGTTGGACGGCCTGGAAGCACTGACCGCTAACATGCTAACTGACGCTACATATGCTACAGCAGCTGTCAAGTTAACGTTAGCTACGTGACTGTTAGCTTGACTTTGACGCTATGGTGTCTTAGTTATAGCGTTACTTCACAATAAGCAGACGAGCCTTGGACGTCGCTACTTGCAATATAACCATTTTTAAATTGAATGCAATTAGCGAGTTGGCTAGCGCTAGCTTAGCAGCAGTGGGGTGTGTAGCTCTGTCAGACAGCAGGAAAGAGGCCTTTAAAAGAACTCTTATGAAACCGTACACATTCATGGCTGCCAGCTAGTCCATTGTGTATGTTTTATTTACATTTCCTAAACTAGCATCATTTGGAAACTTTATTTAACTGATGTATATTTGCAGAAACCAGAACTATGCTGTGTGTGTATGAGGGCGTTCCCCAAACTATCAACAGTGCAGCGTATGTCAAGTGGCGCGCGCACGAAATAGCGTGCCTATTTAATTTACATTTAAGTCTACACGTTACAGTTCTGTCATATGTTGCAGGTCTGTTTGTGACGGCTCTGTGTTTCTCTCTGTAGTATGGCAGGCTGTGGAGAAGTGGACTGTTCAGTGAACGCCCTGGCTCCCACCAAGCTGATGGAGGGAGTAGGAGATACTTGTGCTACTGACCCTTCCAGCTCTACCACCACCTCTCCGGAGTGTGCCATCTGCCTGCAGAGCTGCGTCCACCCCGTACGCCTCCCGTGCCTCCATGTCTTCTGTTTCCTGTGTGTAAAAGGTGCCTCTTGGCAGAGCAAGCGGTGCGCTCTCTGCCGACAAGAAGTCCCAGAAGACTTCCTGGAGCGGCCAGTTCTCCTCTCACCTGAAGAACTGAAAGCAGCAGCTGCAGGGGTGAGCCGAGGTGGAGGGGCCGGGGGCGTTGCCCGTGGAGACTATGCATGGTACTATGAGGGGCGCAACGGCTGGTGGCAGTATGATGAGAGGACCAGCCGCGAGCTGGAGGAAGCCTTCGCTAAGGACAGAAAGAGCACAGAGATGCTGATTGCAGGGTTTCTCTATGTGGCCGACCTGGAGAACATGGTGCAATATCGCCGGAATGAGCATGGACGCAGACGCAAGATAAAGCGGGACATTGTAGATATCCCCAAGAAGGGAGTTGCAGGACTGAGGTTGGACCCCGAACCTGCCCCCATTCCTGCTGTAGCAGTTGTCCCCCGAGCTGCAACAGAACGCGTCAGCTCAGCTGATGGATCGGACACTGATGGCCCATCACAATCTTCGTCCTTTGGGATTATGACATCTGTTCCCCCTGTTAGACCTCCAACACTCCTAGGGCGCCCCCTTACTAGTCCCCTTCCTCCCTCACCCTTAAGCGTGGAAGAGTCTTTCTCCCAGCTCCTAGTCAGCCAGCCAGAGGGTGGAGAGGTGGAAGGAGACGATGAGCTACAGACGTACGAGTTTGCGTCTGGCAGCAGTGAGAGTGAGGAGGAAAAGGAGTGCGAGAGAGGGAGAGCAGAATCGGTGCGACGACATCGGCAAAGACCGCTAAGAGAGAGCCAGCCAGCCAGGATGCCTCCAAGGGGCGAGCCCTCCAGCTCTGCACTCAGTCGCCGCTCTCGTAGTCCTGATGGACAGTGCACCGTGACAGAAGTGTGACTGTGACTGCACAGTGGTATCTGTTCTGCAGATGACAGTGTTCAAACTTTTATCAGGTCGGCAAAAAAGTTTGAAAACCAATATGCATCTTTAAAGGTCCCATGAAATTAAGAAAACTTTGTTTTCATTTGTATCACTGGGTGTATTTTGCCCCATCCATCATGTGCCATATATGATCCTAAAATGTATTTTACTTATTTTTATATTAAGATATTCTTTGGTTATTCAAAGATCTCCATCCAATTGAATGTAATCTTAGTTTTGTGTGGGATTCTGTAAACTTTTTCTTCCAAACCTGCAGGTCTACAAAGGTAACTAGCAGTAGCAGCAATAACATGGGTCACAGCTGTGTTCTTGGATGTTAGTTTGGAAAAACATCATTGACAGCTCACTCCACTTCTATCAAATACTTACTTAACATCTGGGATAAAGTCATGCCCATCTTTTATTGTCTTTAATGTTTATTCAAATAGCCAGCTGGCTAACTAGTGAAAGAGCTAGATAGCATAAACTAGAAGACTTAACATGTTATAACTATACTTTGCTTTGGACTACTGTCTGCTGATTAACTGAAATGTATAAAAAAAACATAAAATACATTCACTCCAGTAATTAACTAAAAACGTGCATGAAAGCATGTGTTCCTTTGGCTCAGGCAGTGGAGTAGTGTTGGCATTAATCTGGGCTGCACATGTGATGAGAGAATCCACTGTGCATGCAGAAGGTTGTAAATTTACTGAATTCCTATTTAATGGGATGCTGTCAAATTATCTGTACGTGATGGAAGAGTATGCTGCTGAATGCAGTGCAACTTAATTAGAATTTAATTAAATGGGACCTAGTATTGCTTTTGTGTGTGCCCCCCCCCCCCCCCAAATAAATTAACTGTATCATTTTTATATTGAAATTGTGCAGACAAGTTTAACTTCCCTTTTAAAAATTGAGACATTTCCAGCCCCTTTGCAGCCCTAGTTACAACATTAAAGCCATTTCAAGGGACCTTTAACACATGAATTAAAGCCTTTTGCCGAAGACTTCTTACGCTAGTTTTCCAGCAATATACTGTATACAATGGTAGTTATGCATTGCTCTCAGCAACATGTTATAGTGACGCATAACACTCTTGTTTTCAGGCCAAAATAAATGTGACAAACTATGGCAACTTCTTTGTCAACTTCAAACGACCACATCAATTTGTGACTTGGCAATACAACTTCTTTTGAAATGAAACTACACCCGCTTTGTTCTTTAATCTTTTGGTTGCCATGGCTGATATTTTTGTAAGGTTGTTTTTTTCTCTTTCGGAGTGATTGTGTAAAAAGCTTAAATGTAGCAGCTTATGTACCAGTTACAGAGGCTTAAAGCGGCTCCCCTTTTTCCTGCTTTGCTGATTTTAGAAGGACCTAATTAATAATATTTAAACTGGGGTTTGTGTGCATATGTTTAAGGGTATGAGGGGAGAGGGACAGTATTCTCTCTATTTTAGTGTGAAAGTCTTGTTTTAATAATGGCTTGTGTTTGTGCTGTTGTTAGTGTGTTGTGTGCTGAAAAGCTACTGGCAAAACCACTGGAAAGTGTTGGGCTATATATGTAGAGAGACACTTTTGGATTTCTATTACTTGTCGTAGTACTCTGGATAGGGCTACTATCAGAGCGCTGGCACTGACATGTCCTTGGACGTTCTTTAGCTGTCCTCCCTCGCTCTGTTTTTTTTTTTTTTTCCCTTTTCTGCCTCAGCTGCTATTATTTTAACTGTCAACTTTTCACTGTTTGTGTCTTACCGTCTGACCTATAACAAACTTCCATCTGTGAGGTGTTGCCCCTGTGGTGTTTTGTCAAGTTATTAAATATCTATAATTTAAATGTATGTATGTATGATTGATCTTTTATTTATTTTTTTAATGGATGACTATACATTACAAAATGATTGTAAGATTAGAAACAAAATTGGCACTGATCCATAGGTGTGTTTGCAGTGTCTGGATTAGAGTCCAACTGCAGTACCTTTTAAACGTCCACTGGATGGAGCTGTTGCGCCAATCACGCAGTGCTTTACCCCACCTGTTTGAGACCCTTTCACAGGCTGCAAAATCTGCCAACAAGAGCTATAACAAATGTTCTCAATCGTCTCCCTACATAAATCTAGTTATTGCGGTTCTGGTCTTGTCTAATACTGCCAATAGGGGCTGTGGGCCCGTGATTAGTAGCTACACAGTTATTGGTGCTGACTAAAGTATGGGCTTCTAAATGTCTTAAACAGAGTCTTTGTGCTAAACCAAGAGCATTGCCACCAATGCAGCTGAGTTGCAGCATTTTCCAACTGAATAAAACCACAGGCTCAGTGTGTGCAGAAGGACTGTGACTTGAATTAGAAACACGGCTTAATGAGCCAGACTTTGGCCAGTTCCTTTTCAGAGCTTCAATGTAACTGTGTACTCTAAACTCCAGTGACGAGAGTGGTGAAATGTTGACTGAAGACTCGTTTCTGCTTTGGGATGCTTTGGATATAATTGACATCTGCAGCCTTTAAAATATCCGTAGCACCGTCCATAAACATCACAACCATCATCACCACATATTTAAATGAATGTCTTGACCTCCTAGCAGGGCTTGTTGATCAATTTCATTCAAATGTATGATGTAATCTTTTCCAAATCGGACATTCATTTCAATATACAGTATATGTTTATATTTCCATTACTGAAGTGAAAACTAGGGATTGGCAGCCTATATTATAATGCATTAATGGGAACGGTTTAAAAATAGGAAAAATGCCCAAAATTGCTTTATGATTTAATGTTGCACACTGGCCTATATGGAAACCTAATTTGAACCCACATGGTAACTAACAATCCTTCTGCCGAGGGCATCTGCTCCTCGTCGCCACCATTAGAGAACCACAAACACTGCCATCAATTGAACCACATCAATGCACCATAACACGCTGCGTACACACACACACACACACACACACTTGTGGTCAAAGAGACACAGACACATCCTTCTGTATTGTGCGCTCTATCATTGGCTGGACAGGAATGAGGCAAACCAGATACAAAGTTAAATTGAAGCTGGAGTCACTGAGTGGCTTTCACTGTGGCAGGCCGAGGGAACGACACACAGATGTTTCTTGAGTGCCGTTGCTCTGCAGGACAGACTGACAGGCTAGATGAGACCAACAGCTCCCGAAGGAGGAGCAACTGTCACATCCTTCCCCCCCTAATACGTAGAAACTCTTGACGGAGCACATGTTGACAAATGCTCTGAAATATTTGTCGTTGTCGCGTCCGACTGAAGGTCCTTTTGTTGTCCTTTCTCTGGTGACTCAAGGCAATGAGCATGCGGATAATATTGACATGACTTAGGCCCACTTATAAGCAATCCATGTCATACGGATGCTCGGTTACCAGGCAAAACATACATAAAGATATGTGCGATGTTTTCCCAATGTACAACTCGGCTGCAGGACTTGCCGTTTACTGCAGTGATTCTCTTATAGCCCCCGCCGCCAATTTTCAAATTCACAATAAAAAATAAATCGATTCAAATCATATTTTGAATGTAAATAAGATGTCACAGTTCATACAAAAAACATAAAAATAGACTAATAGAGCTTGTTTATATATTTATATATATATATATATATATAAAAACAAAAAAAGAGCCCCAAATGTCTGTTTTGTGTTTATAAACTGGCCTTCTGTCATTTTTTCAAAAGTGGCCCCTGTGCAAAGCAAGTTCAGTATCAGTATCACTGCTGTACTGTTTCCGGGTACATCAAGAATATATCGTATGTTCTGTAGGGCATAACATTAGCTGGCATGCTATGAGACACTGACAGATTTATACGACATGGAAAAAGCCTGTATTTAGATGGAACATGTTTAGGGCAGCGTCTGTCAATGTGAAGGACAATTACATTACGCCTGAGTTAAAAGAAGCAAGAAATTGAGTGCGTGTCTTTTTCTACGATTGGGCCAGCCTGACAGGCAGACAACATTACTACATGTTTTCAGACACATGGTCGCTCTTTAACTCCTTTTGTACGTGCGATCATATCCTGGTCGAATACCTTCTGTAGCCTCCCTCTTTACACTACAGAAAATACACGCGCTGTCTCCAATCCCTCCACAAATAGTCCCGTCATACCCACATCTTTCGGCCCCCCCCGAGGCATTGTTGTTGTTGCTCTGATTATTTATGACCTTGTTTTTATCAAACAAGGTCGACTGACAAAGCGCATTAGGTGTATGTGTTGTTTAATGTGTAAAAAAATGTCTAAAATGAAAGACGTGCATGCATTTTGATCGCTGTTCTCTCATACATATTTGGTATCTGTGTCAGTATCATGATGCTTTTGGAACTTTTATTTTGGCTGTGCATGTTAAATGTCAGTACATTTATGTGCAGTATGTCATCAGTATTTCTCACCATAATGCTAAGATTCACAGACGGGGTATCTCACTCCTGCAGGAGCCAGAAATGACCTCACTCTTAGTGTAACCATCATCGACCTAACACCATTAGAGCCTATCAAGTGACGCGCCCCGCTGAGCCTGGTGCTACTGAGCCATTTATAACGGCGATGTGTCACGCCATTACTATGATGACTTCTGAAATCATGAAGTTTATATTATGGGTGTTCTCCATTTCTAAATGCAGTGCCTTTATGACTGCACAGTCCAATTTTTGGTTTGTATTATCTCGATTCTGCTATGTAGACGGGCGAGATGTAAAAATGGAATAGGAGCAGTAGACTTTATTGGCCACTTTATTGCATAAGATGAGCTAAAAGTGTAAAGTGTTCTTTTACGCATAGACAGAAATGTCTTGTGTAAAGACCAGAAGCAGGTGGAAGAGCTAGCCTGTCTCTGCACAAAGTAAAAACATTAAATGTGCCCACCTGCTACTCTACATTTTTATTATCCAACATATTTTATCGTGTTTGTTTAATCTGTTCTTGTGTCAAAAGACCAAGTTGTGATTTCACAGGGGGTCACGTGCTGTGACTATGTGTTGGTGGGACGCAGTGACTTCCTGGAGTCTGTGTTGTATGTATGTAGATAGATTTTTATAAACTTCCAACAGAGCCAGGCTATATGTTGGTTTTCATTCTTTATGCTACGCTAAGCTAATCTGCTGCTGGCTCTAGCTTCATAATCATAATTAGCATACAGACATAAGTTGATCTTCTGGTCTATCTCTAAAAAGAGACGAAAGTAAGCAAAGCAATGTCAAACTATTCCTTAAAAAAAAAAAAAAAAGAGCATAACTATATAGAAAAAGTGTCAACAAACCAAAGTGGAGTTATTTTGTTGTCAGGGCCCCTGCAGGCTTCTGTGCTCTCATCTTTCCCTTTTCGGTGTCAAGTGTGCCTCCAACACTCTCTCCCTCTATTGTAGACAAACAACTATATGTATCACTATCACAATATTGCAGCTCCATATTTCAAGTCAAGTCAAAGGCTGCACTGCAATTTATGTCATAATACAAGTACAAATCTGACTGCAACATAACTTAAACCTTCATGAAGGTAGCATTTATTGCAGGGCTGTTGTATTAGACCGAATAGGTTTAAGCTCAGTGTAGCGTGTGAGCTGGCATCCGAGTGTAGATGTGTAATGATACATGGGCTTATCGGGGTAATCAGCATGCTCATTGTCACCTTGAATCCCCGCAGTAAAAATAACACACGGCCCTAGTCGGGCACATTACCACTAAATACTTCGGAGCATTTATCAAGCCCCGACATGTGCTCCATTAGAGTTTCTACGTATTAGCGGGGACATATTTGACAGTTACACCTTCTCCTTTCGCACTCGAGCTGCGGGTGAATATTGAAAGAAATTACATCCAATGTCTTTTCCTAAACACTTTGCCTTGACCTCGATGGAAAACTTCATGAGGTCAAGGCACGGACGTAATTGTGCCACGTCGGCTGTTGTTGACATGGGTCTGCCATCGCTCTAAATGTTTCTGCTGTAAGGAATTGTGGGACGCCATTATCTCCTTTCCTTTCTTAAAGGATGGTCCAGTGTACCCTATGCTAAATGAGATGAGAAAGGAAGCATTGAACATGTTCAACCAGCTATTAACATTAATGACTGACTTTATTCCTCTGTGCTAAAAGAGTACGTGCGTATGTATTTGTGTGAGGCGATCGTGTTTGCGTGGGCCACAGGCCAGACGGCGTGCCGTGTAGTTGCTCCCAGCTGACCGCTCCACTGAAACCAAATTAAAATTGGTTGTTCGTCACACGATAAATAGACCACTATAGTCACCTCTGCCGGGCAACACCAGCTAATCCCACGAGAGCACCCCGCTCTTGTTTTGAAAGGCGAGCCTCACGGGTTGTCTTTCAAAGAGGAGATATTTGGGCCCCATTCTATTTTAATGGAGAGGTCTGAAATTCTCAAGAACCCCTTTAGAGTCCTCCCGGCTGTCCTTGATGGTCCCACCTCTTGTACTGCTACACTCATCATGTGGCATTTGAGATGGTCGTTTCAATGGACGGACACAGACACACTGACAGTTCGGACACGTGGACGAAGATAGAGCGAGCGGGACTGTGACACGAGCTACAGTCCGACAGATGAGACGTTTTGTACATTATAGATAAAGTGGAAAATGGAAGTGTAGAGTGGTTGGATTTAAAGTACACCTTTGGTCTAACTGGGTTGACCCCTAAATTTGTAATTTAAGCCGTCAACACTCCAAGTAGATGAACAATAGCTTGTGCTCGTTTTTGATACGGGTGTTCAAGAGGAATAAACTCCGCAACTATTGCAGCCATGTGAATTTGAGAGACGGCTAACTTT
This sequence comes from Bovichtus variegatus, assembly GCA_943593645.1. Lineage (NCBI taxonomy): Eukaryota > Metazoa > Chordata > Actinopteri > Perciformes > Bovichtidae > Bovichtus > Bovichtus variegatus. Next base: position 12,564,813 of record CALSCE010010644.1, on the reverse strand, counting down.
TTAATTGGTCTTATTTAATATCTTTGAATTATTAGGTATTATTTAATATCTTATATCGGTGAGATACAAACCGAGGGCACTCCTTGATCATTGGTGTCAGGTGTGCATCAAAGTTTTGTCTTCAGCCTCTGAAAGGACGACAAAAAGATGATGACATGGCTACAAAACAGGTGTCCATGCACTCACATGTCCGGTGCAGGTGGATGCCAATGAGGCAACGTCCTTTTTAAAGTAGAAGAAAAATGCAAACACTGTAGAACTTCAAAGTACACAAACACGCATGGAGAGAAGGATTGAAGAAGCCTGTAAAACAGCTGTAAAACAGCTCCGTTTCCTGTCGTCCTCTGGAACAGGGTGGTCCTGTCACTCTTCTGTCCACATTTTTGTGAGACACACTCGCATACAAGTGGCAGTTAGCAATCTATTTTGAGTCCATCACAGTAGCAACCGACACATACTGAGGATTTAAGTGTAGACCCCCCCGAGCTCAGCTCCAATGAATGAGAGGCTTGTCAGGACAGAGATGCAGGGCAGAGGGCGCAGGGCGCAGGGGCAGAGGGCAGAGGGCGCAGGACAGGTGGATGTGGGCGAGAGGAGGCAGGAAGGAGCATGAGATTCACACATGCCTCAGACATTATGTCAGCCACCAGGGGCCTATTCACACAAATGTAATGCTCATAAACACGCATGTATAGAACGTACGTATATCAAGCTCGTCTTGCTGAATAGAGGCTTTGAAGTCTGCTTAGCAACTTGTGTGTACAGCCTGTCTCTGTCAGTAAACTTTGAATTGCCAGGGCTAAAATAACATCATGTGTTTTCCATGCCATTTCATCACAATAATTACCGGAACGATTTGAATGGTATATCAAAAGTGAAACATTTTTTTCTTTTTTTTTAATTACTTGGTAGTTTTCTCGTGGTAACGGGTTAATTTTCTTTTTATCTTGGGAAAACAACAGGATGGATCCCGGGAGTGGCCACTGAGAGAAACAAATCGATAAAGTGAGGCCACGATGTATTTATTTGTGCCGTCAAATCGCTCCCACATTTTAGTTCATTTGTTGGCACGAGATAAGCGTAGAGAGCCAGCCCAACAGACCAGCCTTTCTCCCCGATGCATAAAGTGCAGTGCACCTGCTTCAAGTACATAAGTCCACCGGTAACCAGGGCCTTCCAGTTGACTAAATTAATAACAATAATCCCTGGCAAAGCAAGTGTTCTCAACATGTCTTGATAACTCAAATGCAAGCTTAATTAAAGAGTCTCCATAGCTATCTACAACCTTAAGCAGGCGGGAACGATATAATGAAATGTAGGCGCAGAATCCAGGTCTTATTATACAGCTATGATATAGAAACCTTCCACCAAAGTGCAGGCAGGCAATTTATTAAGGCATCTGTCCACAGACTGCTCTTCTTCATGTTCTCCTCCAAAGCGCTCTGCTAGTAGCAGCACGAATTCAACTTAGCATTTCTGTCACATAGAGTGCTGCAGGGACGAGTCCTAAAACCTGGAAAAAAGTTTTATTTTAGCACTTTCGGTTCCCTCGTCTCAAAGTTAATAGGTTTTTTGAATGGGTTTTTGGTTAGATGCCTAAAATAAGATCTATGGTTCACACAAGCTTAAGAGATTTTAACGTTTTGTTCTACAACCTAAAATACGCCAGTAAATACCCTACTCTTGTGCCTCGTAAAAACCGCAGTTGCTAACAAGTGACTAAATGAGGCTACTAAACGTCAGTACACCGAACACGAGTCCGCCTTTAGTTTAATAGTGGTGACGTGAGTTGTGCAACCGTGGTGCAGTTCGTTTGTAGCCTGGCATTTGACATTCTTGCAATTGCATTCACCCTTTAAAAAATCATCAAAGAGGTGTTCATTTATGAGGCTTATCCTACTGAAAAACGTTGTGTGTGTAAGAATCATACAGGTATGTTTGCCACAGAGTTTGTATTCTCCAATAATTGTAAATCCAATGGAAAAATCCCGTTGGCTTTTTGTCGAAGGAACCAGTGCGATGCTTACTTCTGGGGTCGGACTACAGAAATAGATCATCCCTGCAGCACTCTATCGCGAGTGATGCTAAAAAAAAAAGTCCATTTTCAGCGTCCAGAACATCCGGACTGAGACACATCTGTACAAATCTGTTTGGAATCGTATTTCAAATGTGTTTTGAATCGGATTTGCAAAAAAAACAAAAATAGCATTTCATGTTTTTTGTTTTTGCTGTCCAGACTTTGTAAAATCAATCTGGATATTCCAAAAAAACGGTTTTGTGTTGGCAGCCTGAACAATGCCCCAAGAGTCCACCACAGGTGTGACCAATAACATTAACGAGTTCCATTAAGCGTCTCTGTCTGCCAATCCAGTCGTTAGCTTATTAATTGCAGCTGTGCTTTTCCTGATATTGCACGTCAATATTATATCCGCTATTGAAAAGGCCTGTTTATAACATTGATACCGCGTGACTCCTGCTAACTACAAATCAACTTTACATTGAAGTTTATTTTGTTGGCTGACATGCTGTTATTCTTAGAAAAGGTTAGATTTATATGTGGAACATCACTTGCCTTTGGTGAAATCATGGGACACAAATGCACCCCCCCCCCCCCCACCTGCACACACACACACACACACACACACACACACACACACACACACACTCATTCAAAAGAAGGGCAGTTAAGCTCCCTCTACCACGATCATGAATGTGTGTATTTGTGCAGGATTACAAAAGCACATTCTAATAGTTGTGTAATGCAGCGGAGATACTCCCAGAAATCTTCTGTGGCGTGATGCCAAGCAATTTTTTCCGGCGTCAAAGTGGGTGTGATAACGTGGTCTGCTGACGTCAGGGGAGCCATGGCTACAGTTCAGCTGTCTGCTCTCGTGTTCTCTTTCTTTCTCTTTCTGTCATCTGTCTGTCTCTGCTCACATGGATATAGCCTGTCCAGTGGAGGACCTGCTGTGCCAAGTCCTGCCATGCTGTCTGCAAAGAGTGTCCTCAGTTAGGGTAAAAAGGGAGTGTAGGGTGAAGCAACGGGAGGACAAAACATACACACCAAAGAATGCCTCTTTGGTGTTGAGCATGCAGGCAACAGCTTGCCAACAGTCGGCAAGGGGCCTGATGAGGACAGAGGAGTGATGGCCAGCACGACGCCTTGTTAAAATACCCTCATGCAGCCCAAGTAGGTGCCAAACTGTAAGCCAGGCTCGAAATTACACACACACACACACACACACACACACACACACACACACACACACAGTGAGAGTAGAGACAGGAAGAGGTAAGAAAAGAAAAATAAGAGAAGCAGATAGGGCAAAGGTACCACCAGCGAGGATAGGACACAAATCATTATTAGGAAATTGACTAATGGATAGAGGTGATAAGAGAAGACAAAGCAAAATAAAAAAATTGTCAACATTTGATTGATATTAGGCGCAGAAATAGCCACTGGTAAGATGAAAGAGAGATCGGGAGACAGAGAGAGAAACCAACGTCCCCCCTCCCGCTCTTTATTTATACCCCCAAAGACAGCAGGGTAAGATTTCTGGCACCAAAACACACGTCACGCTTGCTATTTCCGTCCGAGGTGCCACATAGCACCGAGAGGTAGGGTGACAGGGATGAGGCATCACAGGGCCAAGGCACTTCCGTACACCCGCACAGCCTTTACGTGACATTTCACACTTTGGCCACCTCTACGTGTGTGTATATGAATATGTGGCAGAGCGTATTTGTGCTTTTGTGTACAGAAAATGTTTATTTGGTGAGAAAACTGCAAGATCTGTACGCGTGTATAGATGTAATTCTGCTCCTCGGGGTGTGTACGTGTGAAGCTGAGAGTGTGTGTTTCCTCACTTTCCACAGCGCAGGAGGTGTCGGGGAGGCCAGAGGTTGTGAAGAGGCGAGAAACACAACGCATGGAAAGTGATCCCGAATGCTACAGAATCACTGTGTGTGTACTGCACACTTGATATGGTGGTAACACCGGATTGCATAACTGCTCTTGAACCAACACCGTTAATGTAAATCAACAATCCCAAGGGCCGCGTCATGTATGAGTCTCAAAAACCCCTGTTTTTAGAGGACAATCTGTAAATTGTCACATATGTTATCATGCAGTTCCTCAGGTATATTTGAACCAGTTGATGTGTTGAAGTTGGGGGACAGTTAGCTCATTTGCAACAGCCACTGACACTTTTTGAGCTGCCATTGCGCTGGCATGCATAGAGATGCCTGTATCAGATAACCACTGGCTTGACATGCAGTAAATCATCAACACCCTGAAATATGAGCCATAGTTAATGAAACAATGCAATGCTGCAGTAGAGAAAGACCAGAGTCTTAACGTCAAAGCACTGTCATATTTATTACCAAGAAAAAAAAAAATACATTAAAGGCATATCATAGTCATTTGTCACAGCTGTTATTTGAACATCTTAAATATATTACTTTAACAATATGATACAGTAAAACACACTGTTGTTGAGGGTAAGCAGATTGCTGCTGGGAGCACAGCTGGGACTCCTGCTGGTGGCCAGGTTGAATTTGATTCAACCTGGCCACCACGAGGATTAAACACATGAGCATGCACCCTTTTAAACTAGGGCTGCATGCAAAATCTCATTATACAGAAAACACTTGAAATTCAATACAAAAAAGAGGATAAGGGGGGGGGGCTGCAACTAAGCAATATGTTGATGTGTTTCAGCACAGAAGAAGCAAAAAGCCACAGCAACACTGGAGAATGTTGTGTTTTTTTATCTTGAACATGGCATCAAGATGAAATTAAGCGTTTCTTTAACTCTCTTAAAGCACTTTGTTTCACAGAGAAGTCCTTACTATTTACACAGAGAGAGGGTTTCCCTGGAGGAAGGGATCAAGCTTGATTGAAATGGAAAGGTATCACATAATGACCGTCTCAGTCTGAAGAGAATAGGAAACGAGAGGCCGGTGCTTCAGGGCGGGACTTGGGGTTCTGGTCATGGGGCTGGGGGTGCGAGCCAGGGGGCTTGGGGGACGATACATTGGGCCTGATGGGCTGGTGATTATGGCAGTAGGGGTGCGGCCGGCCCACCTGGACGGAGGTCGCTGGTTGGCTGGCCGCGCAGGTCGAGAGAAGCTGTTCTTAAGATTGGCAGGGGACGACTGGGCTGGGTTTACCTGCACAGAGACATAATGGGACATGTTAGCTTGTGCAGGAAAAGTTTCATAAAGTTGATGCTAAAGCTGAACGCTAAGAAAGACCTACTTGCTGTGGATCCTGTCTGTAAGCTGTGTGTCCCGCTCTGGGACTGGAGCTGTACTCGTGTTGGATCTCCAGCATGTCCAGCAGCTCGATAAGTCCTTCATCCCTCACTCTGCCACAACCTGGCAACTCCTGTCCCGCTAACCCACCCCTATGGATCTTCTGAGCTCCAGAGGAAGCACTTGAGACCCTGTAGTCCATTTTGGGCTCCGCATGTTGGGGTGCAGGCTTTCTTGCTCTCTCCCCTTGAGCCAGTCCTCCATCTCTGTCTGCCGCGCTGTTAGCCATGGGTCTAATCTTTGGGCTACCCGCCACCTGTGGTCTCCTCTGGGACTGCTGAGGTACCCGCTGGGACCCTTTGTAGGCTCCTCTGTGATCCTTGTGGTTCTGTCTACCAGAGTCTGATACTAACCCCCATTCTTGGCCGGGCTCTATCTCTGCTGTCAGCACGTCGGAATCTGTTTGGCATTTCTGCGTAGACACGCGCATGGGCGCCCTGCCGGCGACTGCAGTGGCTCCCAGAGCTCTGCGCTGACAGCCAGGGGTGAGGCACTTTGGCTCCGGCCCCTGATGGGTTACCACCCCGGATTCGGTGAGCATTTTGCCCTCGTTTTCCTGAAGCATTGCGCCAAACTTCCTGAGAACAGAAGGGCTGCCGCACTTCTTCTCTCCCAGGACGCCAGGACCGAATGATTTCCTGTCCAGAGCAGGAGATCCAGCTGATGCGATTGGGAGCTGTGAGCGCGGTTGTACAGCAAGAGCATCCCTTTGTCCAAGAGGGGGTTTTGCGCCGGTGTTTTCTTTGTTGGGGGAACTCTCTCTGCGGGGGGAGCTCTTCATGTGAGACACTTGGTTCTTCCTGTTTTCAGTCTCCTCAAAACTGCCCAAAAACTGCTCTTGACCAAACCTGAAACAGACCGAAACAAAATAAGATTAACAGGCGTTCCCCGTCGGATGATGTCATTCTACAAAAAGGTTCACGGATATGGAGCCAGCGCACTTACCTTTCACTTCCAGAACGTTTTCTGATCTCCGTTCCCGGGCTCACCTTGATTGTGTCGCTGAAGCGCTGAGAGAGATGGGAACAATATATTTAAATCACCATGTCAAACACTACCTACGACATTTAAAAGCTTTAAATGTGTGTGCTACTTCAGGATCCATGCTGGCGACGTTCCGCTTACTGTAACTTACCAAAACTGAACCTCGGCTGACCCTTGATCATCACTCGATATAGCACTCCTAACTCTGATCTACTATACTCGTATGTTGGCTGTGAGTGTATCTTTCATGTGGAACAGGAAACAGTTTAACGTCTTTGGCTTTGCCTTCCTTCCTGACTGCTTTGTCTTGAGTTGGGAAAGTGCAAGAGTTGGTGAAAGTATGTGAAATGAACTCCTATCTGGTAGCCTGTCTGACTAGAAGAAACCAGCTCACTGTAATCCATATGTTCCTGACTGAACCCCAGCTTTGACTCATATCACGTCCACGTATCTGGTTTCCTCAGATGTGCAGATGCCAACGCAATGATGCATAAGGCAGGGAAATGGTAAAAAAAAAATGGCCTTTACTCACCACGTGGCGAGCTCCATTGTTCTTCTGGCTCATTTGCTTCCCTTGCTCCAAATAATCCTGCAACAAGTCGCCAATCTCCGAGTTGGTGTGGCAGTAACCGTAGCCATTTTGATGGCTCACAGGGTAGCTGTACCCACTGGGGCTATAGTTACAGCCGTTGCTATAGTGATGTGGCACAGTTATAGCTCCGGGGTGATTCTTGCTGTGATGGCTCGGAGCAAAAAGACCATTGCCATGGCGCCCTAGGCCGCACTCCAACTCGCCGCCATTTTTCTGGTTGTCAGTAGTGATATCGTTTGCTCCTCTGCGAGCCTGGACTTCATTGTACAACTGCAAAATGAAAACAGTAGAAAACATAAACAACTACAGTTATTCACATGTTGTAGACAACTACATGCAAAACACAGCTCAACGTCTGGAACAAGTCTTATGATTATCACAAAGCGTAACTTATATTTATGATCAGCACATGTGATTCTACTTTGCACAGCCATCTGTTTCCCATCGCAACCTGTAATACTCCTTCAGTATCCACTTCCAGACTGTGTGCGTGTGTGTGTCAGCACATCACAGTTTAATTAGCTTGTTAACATTTGTCTCTATCATTGCTCCAACAAGGCCATGAGGTTGAGTCAGTCGGTGACCTGCCAACAGTTTATTATGGTACACACACACACACACACACACACACACACACACACACACACACACA
>CALSCE010010644.1:12508524-12557259 GCA_943593645.1 Bovichtus variegatus | reverse complement strand
CACACACACACACACACACACACACACACACACACACACACACACACGTGCAACACACACATTACATCAATTAACACACACTCTAGGGAAGCACTACATAACCAGGAAACCATTAGCATGTTCACACACCCTGAAAACGGTGTCACATCGGATTCTGTTGCTTTGTTAAACCAAACTCTATAAATACATTTTAGAGATTCTGTGCAGCTGAACTTCTTTATCTTTCTTGTAAAGACCTGAATAACTCCATTCTACAGTGAAAGAGGGCGAACAGAAACAACACGAGCTGATTTAACCTCTATATTTCTACATCAGAAGGTGTGGCATTGTACAGCATTCACTGACCCAACCGTCCACTAATCCATATTAAGTTCACATTGCATTTAATGTGTCATTAATTACAACACAATTTGTGTTTTAAGTGCGAGCGACAGCTTGAAATCCTATTTTTGGAAGTGAACTTTATCCGGTCTCTACAGGATTTGAAACAGTCCAACAATTTTTAGACGGAATCTTACCTCTTCGATTTTCTTCTGGATGTCCTGCAGCTGGTCCTCCCACTCCTGCATCTCTGAGTCGAAGTTGTCCATCAGCTCCGGCCTCTCCTGTCCCCAGCCACGGCCACCGTGTTCCAGTCCACGCTCCAGATCAATGGCTGCCATGACGCAGGCCGTTCAATACCCAGAGGCCTCTTTAAATGCCAATTTCCCCTTTCTCCGGTTTCACTTTCCTGCCAGAGGTCACCGTAGGATTGGAAGGATCGATGGCCTGGAAACACTATAGAGACAAAGACATGGGGGAATAGAGGGTTGGCATACTTTTTCAAAAAAACAAAGCAAATCCTGATTTTATGTAATTTAGCCCCAAATCTGATTTGGAAATCTCCTTTTTCTTTAGACAAGCCTGCCTTGACATTTTTGACAAGGCAGAATAAAACTTGCTGCAGATCAGTGGCCACGACTTGCAGCAAGTGAGACCTATTTATCCCATTGATATTTGAGGGTTTTTTTCCCTTGTCTCTATTGTTTAAATTACTTGCATTGTTGGTCACTTTCCGCCGTCACAAAGGTCAGATTTCTTTACGACCCTCTCCTTTCGCATTCTTCCAAATTCTTAAAAGGCATGTAAGCCCACCTATGCAGCACGTGTGGACAAAAGTGTTGCATGACAGCTCTTGGTCACTTCAGTCTTCGGCCTGCCTCTGTACGCCTCCCCACATGGGGAAGAAAAACTCAGTGTTTCAAAAAGAAGGGTTCAACATCAAAATGTCCCTTGTGCTGTGTCATATCTCAGAAGCATTGCAGGTTGCCCCTCAGATGACTTCCCAAACCTTGTGAATGTGGCCGAGTCAACTTTCATTAATGTCATGGCGATGTTGTATCCCAAAGGGAGCACTAATAGCCTAACTATTATTGCAGCCCCTGGCTTTGTTGATGTTGTTGCCATCATTAAAATATGACAAGTATCCTGGTCGAAGGTGCCTGAATGTACCAGCCACTTCCCTCCCACTTGTGATGCAACACTAGAGATATTAATAATCTTGTAACTATGCATAGTAAACTGGCTGCATGGCTTGTGAGCATGGGAGAGAGACAGATAAAGTGGAAGACAAAAACGAAGAAATATATATATATTTTTTTTAAAAGACAACCCAAAACTTGCTAACTTGCTAAGATAACTAAATATGAAATATTAAAATGAAGTTGAGAAAATCTAAATAATACATTTAAACGGTGGACTGGCTAATTAAGCTTATATACAATTACTTCAAAAATAATAGCTGTCCTTACCTTGCTTAACATAAAAGTGTTCCCTGCTCCAGTATAAATCCTCAGCCTGCTCTAGCTCCTGCGCGCTGCGCGCTCCGGCCTCTCCAACAGATTCACTAATGGTGAACCCTGTCTCCGGTGCTTCCCCCTCGCCTTTTCCTCTGCTTGGATACGTATAACCTCGCGGACTGGATTTGAAGGGCCCCGGATCTTCTAGTAACGCCTCGGTGTTGGCGTTAAGTCCTGATCGTTGAGCTAAAGGGTAAACAACTTCTGTTCCAGCCGGGGTACCCAGCCTTTATACCGCTCCCCACTGTTTACGTGGGCGCGCCATTGGAGCCGGTATCACATATCATAATGTCAAATTTATTCCCCCATTTGAAGTCTCGGTGGGACAACTGTCGTCACCAGCATCCTGGCTATAATTACTGGGGCTCACGGAGAGAGGGAAAGTGTTTACATAGCTATTTCAGCTGCTGCCATCTCTCGGCCAATGGGCTTCTCTGTTGCTACTCTGCTTTAGGATGCTTGGGCAGATTTTGTCTTGTGACCATGCACCAGTACAAATCATTTTTCCAAGGGATGCCAAATGGGTGTGTGTGACACGGTTAGCAATAATGTGTCACACAGTCAATAATATCTTTATTGAAGGTAGTCTCGAAGAGGAAACTGCAAGGTGGATGCCTGGCACGTTTGGCAACATTCTTTTTTTGGTACGTTTTAAGTCATTAAACATCACATGGTCTCACACATTTGAATCTTTTACAATATTTCCTAACATATTTATCTTTTTAAAAGAGTAACATGTGTAAAATATCACACAATGTCCTGGAGTAACCCAAACCTGCGCCTGTGTTTTTGACTCATCCCTGACAGTTGCTTCTGTTCGTCTGACACACCATCAATTACTAATGCCTGCCTCTAATCAGGGGTCCCTCTGCGATTTCTGACGGGCCCCCCCTTGGACAAGATCTAACATTTGGCACTTGACGTTATCATCAGAATTCCTTCCAGTTCAAAGCCCCGGGATCATCACCATTATTCTCCCACCTGTTGTGTCCCCTAATAAATTACAAATCCCTCACGACTTAAGGAGAAGGGATGAAAACAAACTCTATCCTTACTTTACCTTGAGGCACCGACAGCAAGATGGTACAGCAAGTGTCGTTCTGAAATACAAGGAAGAGTTGACTGCTGTCATAACCAAGATCAAATGTATTTAGTTACAAGGTTAAACCAGGACATAAAGCATGGCATGGATCCTCCCTCGCAGACTTGTGATCTTATACTTTGATGTAAGCAATGCTAAAACCCTACGTAAAGCGTAGGTTTCGTTTCAACATTGGGGGGACAAAAATGAAGTGGGATGGAGTCTGGGGGTCATCCCCCAGGACATTTTCAGCGTCAACACCGTCTTTTCCTGCATTCTTGTTTCAAAATATAATGTAATATAATGCAGTCAGGCTCTCAGGCACTCTGTATTGCTTTCAAATATTAATTCTCCTGCCACCGTTTTACAGAAACGTCTTGACTTTCAAATCCTATCTTAAATGTTTGGTATCCACGGTAATTAGACTTAGGACTTCATTTAGGAAAAAGCAATTACCGATGAGCAGTTCCTAAGTCAAGTTAATCATAAATAGATAGGAAAAGTATATTATAAAAGCATCCTAACTTCACACTTCCTAAATAAAGTCTTCTAACTTTAGGAAAACTGTTAAGCTGTCCGAACTTTCACTTTAACACCAGGTAGTGTCAGCGGACTTGTTCAGTCCGTATGGCTGCTCTTTTATTGGTTTTACAAAACAAACTAAATATCAACTCTTAACCCACTCTCTTTGTTTTATCTTCAGAGTTAGCGTTGCTGTAAATTTCCCCAGAAGAACATCTTTGGATTTCTCTACAGATGTTACCAACACCTCTAACTCATCTGTCTTGAACTTCAGAGCCCGTTCTTGGTTTTGAATGAAGAGAAAAGCAGTGTCAGTTGCTAGGTAACAGACATAAAAGTTGATGAGCGATGTTGGGTCGAGTATTCAGGATTTCCTAACCTGAGATAAGATAGGATGAAGTAAAATAAAATAGAGTGAATCCTATCTTAGACTTTTCCTATCTTAACTTTAGACAAAAGAAAATGTATGTAGACGAATCATTTAAAAAAATAAAACACCCACAGAGCTTTTAGAAAGGTGCAGAAGAAAAGTATTGCTTTTCCTAAAAAAAAATTCATTATGCTTGTGAATTATTTCTTCCAAAATGAATGTTGATTTCTGACGTTTGCTTGTGCCGTTGCTAACAAGGCTTGTGAGCCAACAGTATGACGTTGGTATCCCGTGGTATCTGGGTCGTCAGCGATCCACAGACTTAGTAGTTTCCAGTTAGTGTGTAAAAAAACGGGGTTTGAAACACGTTTGATAGTAGGCACCCGCCTTCACTCCGGTACCAATCCAAAGTGCTCAGTGAGCTACAGTTGAGGTTGTGCATCGATCTTGCAACAACGGTGTTGTGACGTGAAAGCAATGGAAAGGGGGAGGGAGAGTGCGTCATCTAGTGGATGAATGTTATCAGTTGCACCTTTAAGATAGGACGTTTCTGTATATCAATTTTTGTCATTTAATGTCTTCCTGCTTTACTCTTCCGTCCTCTTTTGTATGCTTGCTTGAGGAAGTAAGCTCTTTTAAATGTGCATGTGGTACCTGCTCACGTCAATGATAGTCTGACTTACCAAATGTACGCTGTGACTATAAGCCTGACATTGGCATCGTCCTCCACTTCTATCTATTTTGCAAGGTCACACTCCCTGCATCCTGTTCTTGGCAGCGCCAGATGATTGTGATTTGTTTAAAGAAATACAGACAAGCCGGGGGGCTTTTTTCCCTGTAGCAGAATGATAATATGTGGAGCCAGACCTTTCCCCAGCGCTGACACAACGCTGTGGAGATAGGTCAATTATGACTTAATTCATTTAAATTCATTTATAAACCCCTGGACTTTAAAAGCTCATATTTGTGTCAGCAAGATTTCCGCTTATGTTCAAAATGTTCTGCACATTCAAAACATATCTGTGTTCTCTGAGATTTTGAGAATTACGTTGTAATATTTTCAGAAAAATTCGGAATATTACGGAATAAAGTCGGAATTCGATGACAATAAAGTCATAAACTTTCAAGAAAAAATCTACATGTCCTACTCTACTGGGCATTAGGCTATTGCTCTGCTGGTGCTTAAGATGAAGCTAGAGCCAACAGCAGTTTCGCTAGCTAGCTTAGCATAAAGACTGCTGAAACAGATAGCCTGGCACTCTCCAAAGATAAGAAAATGAGCCTAGCAGCACCTCTAAAGCTTATTTATTAAAAATGTTTTATCTTGTTTGTTTTATACGTGGAAATGTAAAAATAAAAGCCAGGCTTAATGTTTATCCTGCTTCCAGTGTTTGTGCTAAGCTAAGCTAATCAGCTGCCGTCTAAAGCTCCGTCTAAAACCAACATGGACGGAGCGAAGGTCCTAGAAGTTCTCATGAAAATGGACCCGAGCAAGCTCCATTGACCCTGGTGGAAATTATTTTGTCACACTTTATGTTCCTGAGGTGAAGAATGGACTTCTATAAGCAAACGACTTATTATCGGTTCAAACAGACATACATCCTGAAACACCGAGGACATGTTATGCGCCTCTTTGATGATTGCTGTCATGCAGCATAAAACACAAACATTAGATTCCATTTTCTTTTTTTTTTAAATCTTCATTATTTTCACTCTGCTGCACCACAACCATCAGATCTGTGACACTTTGATAGGACAATGGTCACTTTTTATAGACGGGGTAGTATCAGTGTTAATCTATCACAGCCTCATATTGTAACTCACCTTCTTGAGGGACAGATGTGGACATTGATGTGTTATGCATAATGTAGACTCCAGTGTTGAATCTAGCCACACTCTCTTGAATGTGACTGCAGCCTCGACAAGTGCTGAGCTTTTCCTGTGCTTTTGGTTACCTTGGCAACAAATGATGCGGGGAGGAAAGAAAAACAACAGAGCAAAAACAAACAAGGGATGATGTGAATTAAGGGAGGCGTACATCACAGAACAAAAAAAAGAGTAAAAAGAAAGACTAGTTTAAAGATGGTGGCGTAAGAGAGGGACGAGAATAACACAAGTATGAGGATGAGCAAAATGATAGGCTGGAACATCTGGGCAGAATGACAAACCAGGAGGATTTAGTGAGAAAAGGGAAGAAACAGAATCAGCATTAAGGTCTTTGAGACATTTTACATGCAACTCTCAAACATTTTTAACATTTGTCTCACCGACAGTGGCTCCTCGGTCTCCCTGTCCTCGAGCCTCGGCACTTCCAGTCTGTCTATGAAGGACTGCAGTTCTTTTCGGAAGGCCTTCATCTGGGCGTTAATGCGATACAGCAGCTCATGTTCCCTGATCCTGCTCCCGTCTTCCTCTCCGCCATCCTCTCCTCCTCTCCTGAACATCAGGTCACCGTTCGAAACGAAGACCCTCGCCTCTGAGATGATCGTGGCCGTGTCAGCGATGAGCCGGTCGATGGTCCGAACAAGCCTTTCCGCCTCCATACGGATGTCAGTCATATGCTGCCTTTCGATCAGGCTGCACCGGCCACCAGGCAAGAAGCGGGACAAGGCGGAGGATGCGGCACCCTCGGGCCCAGTGGGGGTGTAGAGGCCCCTTGTGGGCGTCAGGCAACGGCTGCTTCCGTTAGTGTTTCTGACCTCATCTGGGTCACTTTCCCCACCTACAGGGCCCTCGCGTTTGCGGTGCGGTGGGAGGAGGCGGGAGGAGGTGGAGTCCTCGTCACTCTCACGGCGACCGCTTGCCGCCCCGCCGGCATCGCTCTCTGCGTCGCTGTCCCGTGGGCTGGGCCGCAGGGAGAGGTGGGAGGCCAGGTCATAGCGCTGCATGTTAGAGAGGAGCACACGGTTCTCGTACTGCAGCTGCATCACCTGAGTAAAGACAAAGAGATGTTACAGTAATAACATCCGAATTTGACAACATATGGAACACATGGCAACATGGCAAAGTCACTATATAATTTGTCCAATTATTAGTTTTTTGACCAAATACATGCATGTTTTGTCAGCTCATAATATAAAAAGGAAATGAATATCAATGAACTTGTAATACCTTGCCACTTAGGTCATTAATCTGAAGCCTTGCTGCCTTTAACTCCTCCTGCAGGGCTTCTGCCTTTGCTGCATCAATCCCTCCACCTCCCGCTCCTCCCCCGTGCCTGCCGCCTCCCTCGTGGGTTCCGGCTTTGAACCGTAACTTGTTCAGCTCAGTGGTCACTCTCTTGTTTTGATCTTCAACATCAGCTAGGTTCCTCCTCAGCAGCTCTGCCTCGTCCTCCACCAGCTGCAGCTGCTGTCGGAGCTCCGTCAGATCATCACCGAGGCCACGCCCCGAGCCCGACCCACCCATCGCTCCGCTCCCAGAGCTTCCAGCGCCCTCTCCTTCACCGCGGATGTCGTCAAGCTCGGCCCTCAGCCCACGGTTCTCAACCTGCGGGGTAGAGAGAGAAAATCTCAACACTCAAATGACTCCCGCTGACACATTACTCCTTTCATACACCCATGTAGCATTGTCTGCTCCTACCTCCAACTCTACTATTTTCCTCCCCAGGATGTTGGCCTCCTCCTCCACCAGCCGGAGCCGGAGCTTCAGCTCTGACTCGCGGGTGGTGGGCGGACCCCCAGCCTCTCCTTTAGGATGGGTGCTGTCCAGCTCCCCATAGAAGGAGCGGTACTTCTGCAGCTCTTGCTCTAGACGGTCCTTCTCTTTGTCGATCTTGGCCGTCTTCTTTCTCATAAGCACCGCTTCCTCTTTGATGAAAGCTAACTGGCACTTGAGGTCTTCATTGTCCTCCTGGAGCATAGAGACAACATAGATTATAAATACTAATGTGCGTTTAGGGAGAAAATGATTAAAACCTAATCCTGAAGTTCGAAAAGTTGGTCTGCGCAATAAGACATGAAGCCGGAAGGATTTAAGAATAAAGATTTTGTAGCACAGTCTTTCTAAACCTAAACGTTATCTATCATTGCACCAGGAGGATGTTTGACGTCCTGCTAAGTCTAAAGTCATTTCTAGAGCTCTTCAGACTCTCAGCGTTCATTTAAATATACTTTTCTTTTCTGTTGTGGCCCCAAGCGCAAAAGCAAAAATGTTTGATTTGAGAACATTACATGAGGAGGTGATCGAAGTCTTATTGTCGACTTCTCACAAATATTAGATATTACTGGTGATTATCTCCATTGCTTTGGGCAACATGTAAAAGTATGGGTAAAACCCTCTTACCTCTGTAGGAGTCTGTGCTGATTTCCTGTCTGTCTTGTCCTTGCTTCCTCTTCTCTTTTGAGACTGTTGAGACAGAATACAGAAAAATGACATTTGGTTTTCTTTAAACATGTGTATTCGTACCATTTAAACTGTGATTTGTGAAGGTTTACAGCTTTCTGTACAACTATTCCTCCACGTGTAATATGAAACAAAGCATTTACATCCTAAAGTGCACTATACATAGACAAAAAGGTCCCGGGCTTTATGATAACAGCTTAATCTGAACATCAAATTGAATTATTTTGTGCTCATCTTTGTTGCGTGATGTAGATGAATGTGGCTAAGTGTTTTCTTACCTCTTTGGTTTTGTCTAGTTCATTCTGCAGGGCTTGCTTGGTCACTTCCACCTCTATGAGTTTCTGTCTCAGTTTCTCATTCTCCTCCTCTGTCTTTGTGCGCTTCTCCTCCACCTTTTCCAGCTCGTGGTGCAGCCTCACAGACACATCCTTCGCTACCTGCGTTGTTCAGTTAGTCAGAGGATATAATTCATAGATATATTTTCACTCCAATTGAAGGAATTTTCATGTTTGATCTTCACCTGTAATTATGTCTTACAATTAGGTTTACTATCTTTGGGGTTTTCATACCATTTCAAAACAAAAATAGCTCCATAGAAACACCATTTATAAACCAGTTAAATGCATCGCAGTCATCCATGGAAATTGCTTTCAATGTTTTCACCTGTGGCAGTGACTGCATTAACAGCTTGCATACACATCCTGCTCCCAGACAGACACACAGACAGTGGAGCACCTTCCCCCCCCCTCTGCACCTTCAGGTCCTGCTCCAGACTCCTGAGCAGCTCCTCATCGATCTCTCCCGTCTGGGCGTAGCGCAGCTTCTTCCTCTCAGCCTTCCTGAGACGATACTGCAGGATCCGGCAGTTTTTATTGGCCCTCTCTAGCTCACGCCTCATCTCCTGCAGCTGACACGTGTCTTCTTCGTAGAATGTGTCCCGCATCTCGTCCATCTCGGTCCTCATCTCCTCAATTTCACACTGGCAGGTGCGTAAACATTATATGTCACAGTTATGACATGTTTTAAGATTAAGACCAGCTAATCTCTGTTTGTGGTTTTTAGAATCGGACTTTTGACTACACCGAGTCAGTAATTGGCAGTTTTGGACTTGGGCCAAATATAGTAAGAAATTAAATGTATTTCATGTGCCAAAGACTGATTGTGAGTTGCTTTAATGTTGTCTTCTATGCCAACATGGCAAATATAAACATGCAAATCCCAGCTCTCAACTCCCTTGGTTGTCCCTCATTTTAACACAAGATATCATTGATCCTATCAGATCGATACCAACGTGATCAATAACCAATTAGTCATCTGTAGCGGGTGCATTTTCAACTAAGGTCTGAGCTTTATGTTCTGTGAAGACATGGAGGATGTTCAACAGACTAATCAATTGATGTTTACTTATCTAGGGCACTGCAAACACAAGACTTAGTCCAGAGATGTGGCCCCAGGGTTTTATGGGCCCTCAGGCTTCAAATAGGCCTACAAACATGTCATCCTAATGTGAAAAAAAAACAAATGTCGACTGTTTTGCAGGGGATTCCGGTGAGGTGGCACATTGTATTTTTTTAATCTGAATCATCCTTAGCTGATGACAAAACACCAGGCTACATAAAACCAACATGTTACAAACCTTGAGATCATCATTTTCATCAAGCAGCCTCTCCACCTCGTCTTCAAAGGCCTGGTCCTGCTGTGTCACGGACCCCGCCTCTGTCGCCTCTGCAGCCGGTTCCGGCTCTCCCACAGCGGCCTCCTCTGTCCCCATGTTGTCCGTCTTGGTTTGCATCCTCGCACCGCTTCTTCTCAGTCTCTTCTGCAGGTGGAACTGTATGAGTTCAGCCTGTAAGCATCCCCCTCTCCACAAACCCAAACCAGCGAGGCCCGCGCCGCAACCCACAGACGCGCCGCTTCTCTCCCCGCTCCGGCCGCCTCCCTCTCCGGGTTTCTTCTCTTTCTCTGTCCCGGGAAAGGAAAACGAGGCTCTGCCGGGCAACGAACGCTGGGAAGAGTCGCCTTTGAGGCAGGGCAGGAGTAAAACGGAGCGACGGGCCGATGCTGATGAATCTGTCGGACCTTCCCCGACAGCATCCGCCCTGTTTGCTCTGACTAGATCAGCTTCAGCACCATCCGGGAGAACAGCTGCCCCGCCGCGCCTCTCGGGGTCCCTCTCTCTTCCGTCAGCGGACCTCAAACTGTCCCTCACCCCGATGTTTCGGCTCCTTCCTGCGGGAAGAGGAGATCTGCACCTGTCTGGGTGTCTCGGAGCTCGCTTGGTTGCCCCTTCCTGGGCTGTAGCCGGCGAGGGAGCCCGGTGCTGCCCCCTCCTCCTCCCTGCGCTATTGTCTGCTGACGATGTTGACGATGGTGGAGGATCTGCAGCGCCACCGGCGGCGGGCTTCATGTTCTGCTTCACTGAAACTCCAAACACGGGCTGTGACTTGTAGTTGTTGTATCATGGGTTCAGATAGCTGCACAGAAACTCCAAACGTGTTCAGTTACACAAGCGTAGCCCTGTTCATTGCAACGCTCACACTTAGGAGAGTTTTAACTTGGAGGAGGATGCCACTAGATGCCGCTTTTCTGCAACTGCCGTCCTCATCCGGACCCATAACTTTGCACGGGAGGTGCACTTGTTATGCCCAGGAGCATATGAAAACACGTGGACTGTATCCTGCAGGACCGACATCCACTGGCCGACACATTTATTTAAAAAGTCCCAAACTGATGCATTTTCACAGAGAGCTCCACACAGCGGGTGGATTCGTACCACGGAGCATTGAGGAGAGTCGGTGACACGCAGGGCACCACCAGGCACTGCGGGGGCACTGACCATATGACGTGGGGGTGTACGTCAGACCAGGAAGTGAACAGCCATCCCCACCCCTTTCTTTCTCTTTCTCTCTCTCTTTCAAATTCAAATACGTTTTATTGGTATGGCTAATTAACTACAGTATTGCTTAAGCAGGTTGCAAAAGGTTTACAATTTGAGTATAACTATGTGGAATAATGAGAAGAATAGTATTGTACTGTCACTCCCAAAACCTAAACTTACACTGCAGGAGTACTCACTTCAATGCATTATAACTAACATAAGTTTATTTAGATCTGACTTATAGGTAAGTGTGTGAGTAAATGGTCCTCAACTGATTTGAAACCAGTGAAAACTGTTTTGTAATGTCCTCTGTAGCTTTCATGGTGTCGTTCTAATGTCATAAATAACTGATAACATCTGGGCTTAAGTGAACATCTTTAAAATGAGACTATTGAGTTGCATTATGGGAATTGCAGGATGCAGTGTTTTGGACCCATAGTAGGGACTAAAAGTTGGGATATCTCCAATCTTTAAAAAAAAACCTGTCTCTTGTAAATCCTCCATCTAAATAGTAGAACGAAGCTCAATTGGTAAAATGCCCATTTGAGCTCAACTTTAATTTGAAATGATGCACCATGAAGGCACAGGATGAACTGAAATTATTGTTTGGATCTTTATTAAATATGCATTTCAACTCTGGACAGGACTTAATCTCAAAATGGTATACAGGTGTCATAAATTAAATTTACATGCCACATCAGAACCTCGAGCCAGACACAGGACGGAGGTGCTGATAGCTAAACGCTAACGTTTGCGCAGCTTGTTTCTCTGATAACTTCCAGACGTCTGCCGACTAAACTCCTTCATCCAGTTACAATATAAAGGTAAAAACAACCAAGATCTAAAAAGTGTTTTGTTAAGTGTAGCTTAAAATTTGGGGTAATGTAAGTAGATCTACACACCTCAACAAAATATATAGCATATATAACATTTTTTAGACATTTTAATGTGGAATGTTACATATTAAAAGTTTAATTAATTTACTTACAATGACTTTTTTTTGCTTGCTGGACAATACTGGGTTTAATACACAGAAGATTCCCGGTATTAACATAAAATATGCCTCACCCACTCTTGACAAGAATCACATAATGTGTCCCCCTCACCCCACAAATGTACTGTCACTAAATCCCAGCAGAGGGTGCTCGCCACAGACGAAACCCTGAAGGCAATCTGTCCCACACAGACGGAGAGCCAGTAAAACGCTGACTGTTTCCACTCTGCTAGGCTAGAATGAGCGCCTTAGTCATATAATTGCTAATGAGATGAGTGAGTGACGGGTCAGGTTTGCAGAGATTTAACCCCTGCAGACTGACCCTTCACCCTTCACAGACTCTCTGAGAATACTGAATGGGTCGACTGTCAGTCAGCTCCTGAAACGAGAGGCCTATTTGCTCCACATTATCAAAGGAATGGAAAGAGCAACATGTTTGGGAACCAGTACACTGTTTTGCACTTAAAAGGGTTTTTTTAAGAGAGTTGCCCAAGCTCCATAGTATACAATGTGCACACAGGTATGCACGTCCCTGCAGCAGCGTGGATGCAGGTTATAGTGACCTGTGCTAAATGCCTTTGATAGAAAAGCCTTGGACCTTCTCCAATCCTCTTAGTCCCTGGCTTAGATCCCTCTGCATCCCCGTGGAGGACAAATACTCCTCCTCTCGTCCAGACTATCAATCACATCTACTCTTAGACCTCCTTCCTTAAGACCTCCACACTGATGCCATGGGTGCAAAGAGACTGGTGGTGGTGCACCAGGATAAGATGGAAGGCTACAAAGTCGTGCATGTAGACCTATTGTACAGCTTGTTGCAGGGAGGAGGATGTGGAAAAAGTGTGTAAGAATGCTTAAAAACTCCTCTGTGGCCTGAGACGTGAAATGTCAGGAGTGACAGAATGGGTGTTATCGGATTCTTTCGGAGCACAGGAAAAAGATAGTAGATTAATAATTTACTAGATGCCATTACCGGATCCAGTGTTGTGAAAGAGCAATGGGATATAGTGTGGTTGTCGCAGGCTACTAAAGAAATAGGCTGAAATTCCTGAAATTAACCTGGATATTAATTAACAGCAAAGGTGTCATTTGGTTGTTAAAAAAACCTTGTATTTGCTAATATTTGGGGCAAAAATGTGTGTCTCATTTTTGATCTTCTGTCCCTTATCACACAGAAGTACACATTAGATTGTCATTCGCACAATAAATCAACGCTATATTGAAGCCAAATGTTAACTAATCCATACAGTTTGAGAGTTAAAGTAGCAACCTGGTGGCAGATTAGTAAAGGCTTCTCCTCCAGTGACCTGCTTTCCTTGGTAACTCATGGAGTGACGTGGAAATAAGCTCTTTTGGAGCTAAAGCCAATTTACCCCCAAAGATTAGGGCAGATCTGTCTGGACAGGCCACCTACCTTGGCCTCTCACACACACACACACACACACACCTAGAACAGTTCTTTCCATCCTGCAGATCCTGGGATGGAAGAGAGAGGGATGAAGGAAGTAGAGGAATGAGATGAGAGAGGAAATGGGAAGATGGGGGATGGGAGGGCTTTGGCTCCAGATTAGGTTCCTTAATGGGTGAGAACTTGATCCTATATGTTGAGTTGCTTTAGCGTTAAAGGAGCTGTTTTACAATTACATGGCTCGTGCACACACAACAAATACAAAGACACACAAAACATAAACTATGGGGTGCTGACATTGTCTTTATTTCAGTTATATGTGTAGCCAGAAGCTGTGTCGCTTTCATTCTTAATAAGACAATGAAATAACCATTTGTTTTCTTTAAAAAAAAAAAAGAAAAAAAAGAAAAGCTCTTTTAAGGAGGAGTTTCCCTTCAGTCCTACATGGCAGTGAGACAATATTGAGCTGAATTTCAAATGTCTTGCACCTCGGCTACATTGCACAGCAAAAAGAAATAAATCATGAGGACCCACAAAAAAATATCATAACAAAGATACCCACAAATTTGCATAAATACTAAAAGAAACTAGAGTCCCCCTCCCCCAAAGTGTTTTAAACCAGGTTTTTAATCACAATAAACGCAAAGAAAATAGCATGTTGTTGTGTAATGCAGCACAGTTATAGACAGCAGAGAAAGTCCATGACATGTTGGAGTGGTCGATGATGTAGATTAATGAAAAGTAGTTAAATACAATAGATGGCAGTTATGAGAATGTCATATTGTGATTTTTTTCCGTTTGCTAACTTTGTAGTATTCGTAAACAAATGCCGCCCCGCCCCCCCCTCCCCCAATCGAGAAAAAAACCGTTTGGTATAAACATCTGCATGTTCTCTTGTTGGTAATAGATAAATTAATTAAAACTCCTTTAGAGCACTAGAAAATAAATTAGCTTATTAAAGACTATTTAAGCTTTCAGTTAAAACAATACTGGAATCCAGAGTACAAAAGTTGGAGGTGAATTTTGGTTGATAAGTTAGTGGATGCTGAGCAGTCTGTAGGTTCTCTTTTTTATATTTTGGTCCTATTACGGTCCAAAACACAGTTGGACACGAGAGATCTCGGAGCCTACGTGATCAGCATCTTGCTTTTCTTGATAAAAAAAAAAAAACAACTTTTATGGAGACAACCAACACCCCTCCCTTCCTCTCAAAACCCCTTACAGACACAAACACACACTTCTATCCTTTCACCTTTCCAAGTTGGTCACAAATCACATCCTTCTACGTTATTTGCAGGGATGATGAAGCCTGTCTGGTTTCTGTTTATCCCTTCCCTAACCCTGCCTCCTTCTCTGGCCCTTCAAACAACTGTCCTCTTTCTTTTAAAATCGGCAAGCACGCCCTCTTCTTTCCTTACTCCCTTTTCGCTCTTCCTTTCCTTTGCCTCTTCCCGTTATCGTCCACTTCCTCCACTTTGCTATGACCGTTAGTTACCATAGAGGTGCCGTTCGCCACAGGCTTGCCTCCCTTCTGCGTGGAGGAAGGTTTGCGTCGGTACGCGTGGTAGTAGAAGTTGGCGAAGAGGATGATGAAGGTGACGGCGTAGCCAATCAGAGCCCACTGCATCCAGGCGGGGAATGGACAGCCTGTGTAGAGGGAGTGGCCAGCGTGGCCAATGGTCACGTGGAACTGGATCTGTTGAACACACAAATATAAACACGTCACTAAAATAATTAAGCCAAAAACAGCCTGAAACTCAGTAAAAACTTAAGAAACCTGCAGAATTTACATGAAACAAAGCATTCCTATGTAATAATTTAAGACATTGCTTATAATGTATGCTATAGAAAATAACTTTTTATAAAGGAATTATCATTAAAATGGACAGAAATCAGTATTGTTTACATAAGTATATCTAATGTGTCTTTTTTAGTACTTACAATGACCTAAGTGCAACATTATGACAGTATAATCAGTGCTATTAAAATAAAAATTATTTTAAGGAGGATATTTCATCAATAACACCCACAAAAGAAGTATATTCATGAAGTAATACCCACCATCTGAATAATGGTGAGGTATTTCTTCCACCAGAGGTACTTCTGCATCTGAGGTCCCAAAGCTGCCAGGCCGTAGTATCCGTACATGAGGACGTGGATGGAGGAGTTGATGGTTGCACCAAAAAAAGCTGTGGAAAGATTATAGGCTTAAATTTGTACCAGGCGTCATGACGGTCGTGTTATTTGTAAATGGCTAGCGTGCAAACTGCCGCTGCTTCATAGGTGGCACGAAGACGAGATCAATCTTAAAGACTACATAAGATCCTTTTACTCACATTGTCCACCGGGGACCCATTTGATGCCGATCCACCAGAGGATGAACATGGTGCAGTGATGGTAGACGTGGAGGAAGCTGACCTGGGTGAACTTCTTCCTCAGGATGAAAAAGACTGTGTCCAGGAATTCCACTCCTTTGGAGATGTAGTACCACCAGAGCGCAGATGCTATCTGAAGACGTAAACACAGGATGGAGTGAATTATTGCGGCTCACTGCGGTGAATCTTCGACACTAACACTGCTGTACGCAAGAGCGTATTTAATAGACAACAGCTGAAGACTCCGAAAAACAGTGTTCAGACATTGGTGTCGTACTCATTGCAGTCACTTATGCCGTGTTCCCACTGTATGGTAATGCTGGACACGACTGACTTTTGGTACCAGGCGCTTTTCTCTATTTCGTTTCCCACTGCAGATAGTACCCCCTCAGTGTAGACCGGGTCAGCTAATCGCAGTAGCGGGAAACTGCCGTGACATCATCTTCAACGGGCCACTCGCTGAATCCCTTCAACGGCAACTACACAGATGAACGTCTGCAGTGTACGTGGTGTGTACGTTGTAGTTTTGCGGGCTGCCATTTTTTAAAATATAGGTCGATTGAATAAAACAAAAATTGCGGTCGCTACTGATGGTAGCCGGGCTGTGGAAACATCGCTGGTTTGTAGGGGATGTCCCGTGATGCTTTTGACGATTCTCTGACGATTCTCTGACCAATCAGTGGTCTGCAGTGTTTTTACGCCACCTTCTAGTATCAGCTTAGCACACTTTGAACAACGGCCCCGCCCACAGGCGAGGTCGTACTAAAAAGTACCAGGTACTACCCACAAGTTTTGCTATTGGAAAACCAAAAACCCAGTCGTACCATGCAGTGGAAATACGGTTTTAAGGTCCTAATTAATCAGACCTTAAAAACACTTACTTGAATCCACTTATCTAGGATAGTTGAGTGAAGTTTTACGAATAATTACGACAGCAAAGAGCAGTTCTTCTGGATATATTAGTAAATAAGGTATAAAAAAAAATACATGTTTTTGCAAGCACGGAGTAAAAAGACTGGGGAAAAGTAAATCATCGAGCTTAAAACATACGGTAAATAATATCATACTGTAGGATGGGTGAGGATCATAGTATACAGAACAAAATACTTGGTCACTCAGATATCGCATATTAATTGTATGATATACAGTATATTTCCCCTATTTGTAGTGAAGTGTTTTACCTGTATGTGAATACATTTTCATGTTGCAGATGTATTTACTATTACACGTTTACATTCACTCACTCAATCACTGTGTGTGTGTTAACTCTTCATCCCTCACAGCCTGACACACACATGCACATAGTACACATGGCTGCTCTCTAAGCCGCGGTGCTGTGGCATCATGCCATCATGAAATAACACGGCCTGAGGGTGGAGATCGGGGTGGTGTGTTACGGTGGTGAGACCAATTACTCCCGCCTTACTGAGTGCAGGCCACACCCTGTTTGTCCTGAAATCACTAGAGATAAAAACGTTTACCACTCCTCTAACCCCCGACAAAACTAAACCGACTTGAGGCTTAAAGTTTTCCCAACATGAATCTGGTACTTGTGTACAGAGGTGTGTGACGATTTGCGAGGTGCTGTGTGTGTTGGAGGGAGCTTACCCTGACTTCATACTCATCATTGGAGTAGTTGACAGGCTGACAGAGGTAGCTGTACCCGGCTGCTCTAGAGGCTAGTAGGAGCTGATGGGAAGAAAGAAAAGGAATATCAGAAAATGGTTAACATTTCCTAAGATAAGGAGACGGCAACAACTACTGCAGTGAACACGAGTAATCCCTGATGACGCGCTCTTTTTTACTAAAACTAAATTTGAGTTTTCTTTAAAAACCAGCAGGTTGTTAGACGTGGCTGAGAGCTACGAGACACAACCACTTGCTGGATTTTTGGTTGAGATAATATGTTGAGAGAACTCCCATGAACAAGACTTACTGTTTAACCATTTAAATGGAAAATTAAAGTGGTTCAGCTGTGAGTAATTGTCTTGTTTCTTTACGTGAAGTAGTGGGTTTGTCACAATGCAGTCATTTTCTCTACACCGTCTGTAATGTCTTTTCTTGCATTTTGCCTTTTTGTGTGAATGTGTAGTTAGGACAGTTTCCCTATAATAGCAAGTGTTTCTATATTGTATTGAGTTACTATATATTTTTTTTTATTAGACCTACAGTCTATACACATAGTACTCTGTGATTTAATATCAAGATTGACTGTCACACAGTGTTTCTGAGGGAAAACCATTTGGTAACACTAGTTTAGAGTGAACTTATTAGGGTCTTATTACGTAGTTTCCACATCATCCCTTTAAAATCCTGAGAGAAAACACTATATGTCATGTTTACTATTGTAATACATGAATTAATCTACGTCTCGTCACCTCTTTGGCGATGTAGAAGTTGAGGACCACCATGCTGAAGTTGTAGACTATGAGGGTCTTCCTGAGTGTATAGGGCTGGCGGTCCTGCATGTATCTAGGCCCCGCCCACAGGAAGAGCAAGTACAGGCAGCTGATGGCCAGAGTGGGGACGGGAGATGACATCATCGGCCAGCTCTCCACCCTCTTGTCTGGAGGAAAAATAGGGTTAAATTCAATTGTGGGAGAATGTGAGGTATGATGGTTAAACAACAGAACAGCTGTTGTTAAAGTTCACACACATGTAATGCTTGCAGTGTTCATCTTTTTACAGTTAACCGTCAAATTCACACAACTGTGGAACATTCACACCCTCTCCCACAACCTTTATCTATTTATTTGTATTTATTTGGATCCCCATTAGCATTCTCATGAGCAGTTAAAGGAAAAGTTCAAGTGCAATCAACTGCTTTTACCATTTTGTTTCTGTGGACATTATTCTTATGTGTAATAATAGCAATTTACCTATTACTAGGTTTTTGTTAAGTAAGACCCCAGTTTGAGCATATTGTATAAACTACGTAATTAGGGGTGAAAACAAACTAAATATTGAAATTATTGCACAAGCTACCTGTGCTTTCTTCCTGGTTCAACGTTGGCCTGCCAGACTTTGCTATGTAGTTACTATGCTATCACATACATGTAAAAATCCAGTATGCCAACTTTTGTTTTTGCCTCTTCCACTTTTCTGTGCACTCCCCTATCTGTACATGCAAGCTGGTGGCTACAATCTTATCATCCTCCCTTAATATTTACCTGATGACAATTATAACAAAAGACATGCCTCAACAATCATACACCTGAAGGCACACTGATCTTGTGTGATCGTAAATGTCTTACCTGCTATAGTAAGGCCCCATTTGTAAAATTCTACAGTGTCATTCACAAAATGTGTTACAACCTCCATGGCTCTGCCGTTGGTCCCGATTATACTATGGCAGGGAGAGAAAAAGAGAGACAGAGAGGCAAGAGAGTCAACGTCAGTGAGAGACACCCTAATCAAATTACAAGCCATACGTATCCTATCAGTGTAACTAGCAGCACGAGGAGCTACACTACGTAACTATTTTAGTATGTGGCACTCTCTACACTCTCTTGTAAACTGCTGCAACACGTCTCTGCCATGATTAGCTTGCAATTGTTGCACATATTTATCAGGCTAAAGATATGTAGACTGAAGAAAACACTTTTCAGCGTCCTATCAAACTGACTTCTCAGAGTGTTGAGTTCTTACTAGATAATATGTTAAAAACATCCACAAGTGAGAGCCTTTTAGATCGGGATTTGTATTATGCTGTGTCATATTATATGCTACAACATAGTAGTATTCAGCTCATTATAAATAAGGGATAACGTTTGTCCCCATCTTTTAAGCATTGCAGCAAACAACCTAAAAGGAGACATTAGGCCTCTCCTCTCTTTCCATTATTTGAAGCAGTATGGTAACATAATAGCTAATGCACTTTCCATTGATTCTTATGATTGCTGGCCAGTCTCAACAGTTTGAGATAATTGGGTGGAGGATACTGGGTAATAAATTCTTCTCTGTTTCTGACACTTTTCTCTGTCACAGATAGACCTAATAATTCCTCTAATAAGCTTCCATAACGTGATCACTAACAGGACACCTATGACAAAAAAAAAAAAATCATACACAAAGTTAGAAAAAGTGAAGTGAAAAATGTGCACCACATTGACTGTAATTAAGCAGCATTTACATAACAAACACTTCTTATCCACCTGAGAGCTGAGAGCAGTTGTCTCCATATTATTCTATAATTAATCTGGTGCGTCAGATCAGATGCCCTTTCAATAATGAATTGCTCTGTATACAGTGACTACTGTCCACAAACGAGTGTTCACTGACAGGAAAGTGCTGTGTATATAGAGCAATATTAGGCTTACACATTGGTGTGTGAGCACGAGCTAATCTGCAGAATGGACTTCTTTTTTTTTTTTGCAGGACTCCATATAACAACATACCCACTCAGGGTTTAGTTTAGTTGCAGTGGGCCGCGGATGGGAATCTGATAGAGAGGGTTAACCGGGTTTGTGCGCACACAAAAAGACAGGGGCGCATGTGTCAGCAGGTTTCGCTCGGACCGCTCAAGAGGCTTAAATTCAATTGATCAACGAGCTTAGATGTAGGCCTAAGTACAAATGCCCAACGACCCACAAGCCTGTTTGATGGTTGTCTGCCTGCATGTGCTATACGTGACACACTAAAAAAAAAAAAAATGCATAGAACAGAGAATAAAACGTGCATACTGTTAGAAAAAGTATTGTTATTTTTGCAATAATAATATAACATTTGTTTTACACTTACATATAGCCTAATTTGTTTTTAAAAAGGTCAAGGTGTCCCACAGCTAATACGTTAATGTACACTTGTTTTATCTTAGGTTTATTCAAATTACATTTTTTTTTTTAACAAGCTTAACAGGTGGCTGGGTGAAAGGTGCGGCCAGAGAATGAACGAGTGAATAATATTAGCCAACAAACTGTGAAACTGTTCTGAAAAGTGTCGACCCACGTAGAAATAATTGATTTGACGTGGACAAAGGGCTGGGCTCTTTTCCAGCAAGGCTTCTTAATTAAGCCCAAAAATAACACTAAGGACCGGTTTCAAATGTAAATGTAGGAAAACCATTTCGCATGCCCAAAACCAAATTGCGACAACGCAGCACACACACAATGTTAAAAACGTTTACTTACGTCCTCGATATTTAAAAGCGTGTAATGACATCCGGTGCAATTTGATGCCCAACTCCTCTCACTCACTGCTTCGCTTTTCTTCTTCTGCCGTCACTGCTAATCAGTTTCTACGCCGCTCCGGTTACAATTCGACATTAAACAGCAATTTGGCAAGAAACTAGACAAGGCAAGTGAAAATATATGACTAAGAAAGCCCAATTATGCATGCAGTCCGTGCCGGCCGCTCAGCCGCATCATCTTCTTGCAATCTCCTAGACACCGAGAAGCCAGATGGCATTGCGCATGCGTGAATTCACTCTCGTGTATCGAGTGCGCGCACGCGCGGCAGCCGTTGGCAGCTCGTGGCTCTGTGACAAAGATGCTTACTTTCTTCTATTCCTCCTCGGTATTTACTTCTACTGTATGGCTACGTAACAAACGCACCAGCTAGTTAGCCAACACATGAACCTCCTAACTAACTAAACGACTTAATACATCTAAATAAATTCCTACAATGGGCTTTTTGAGTAGGCTATACAAAGCTAAGCGTTTCCACACCCAAATAACAATTGTCTAAATCAATGTACTCTTGCTAGCAGGTAACATGGTCTGCCCTGTCGTCTCTACCCTGGTTGTCCCACTAGATGGTGCTGTCAGGCTACCATTGGATCTTCAGTTCACCTGCACAGTTCACACAGCAGCTCTCAGCCCAGTTCCTTTGAAGGAAGCCAAACTAACTCTGCTACAGTAAGTCAACAATGAAGTTCCTTTTTCGCTGCAGTCCACACAAACATCCTGCTAGCAGGCGAAGGCCTTTTCAGTCATATTGCAACAGGCCTATGTCACTGACGGAGTTTATTATGTTATTTGCCACAAAGTGTAGTCACCAAGTGAATTACCAAACGTCTGAGTGATATTAAGTTGTGATGGGATAGGTGCCCGTAGTGCCTCATGCACATCCAGGGTCTTTTAGCACTTCATGTTTTTGCATGGTGTAGACAGTGCCATCTTTGAGCACCTGTTTCAAAAAGAAAAATATTTTTGGGGGGATTTCTGCCTTTTAATGGATAGAACAGGCGAAGATAAACAGCAAAGAGCCTGGGTCGAATTTGAACCTGGGCCGCGGAGGTAAGGACTTAGCACAGACATCTGTTTCTGATTAAAACAAAGCTCTATCAGTCTATTTTGATGTTTTTTTTATATTCATTCTGGCACCTTACTTACATTTAAAGTACAAATAAAGATTCCCATTAAGAATCTAGTCGGTGGGCCACCCGGCATCCTAACGCAGGCCATAAATTGAGTATTGAGACTGCTAACCTGCTGTGTGTGTGTGTGTGTGTGTGTGTGTGTGTGTGTGTGTGTGTGTGTGTGTGTGTACATGTGTGTGTATGTGCGTATATATATATATATATATATATAATAATATATCAAAATAAATGAAGGAACCATTGGTTTTTTCAGAGTATATACAGGGTGAGGACACAATAACATAGAAACTTCTACAAAATATCACTGTGCAATATCACATTTTTCTGGTGGTTTCCTCTTCGCTGCAGCATGGTTAAATGCTGTTAGATAGCTCACAGAGATATGAAGTCACACAGCAATAATAATATACAGTATCTTAATCCAAAGGTACATCATCTATGCACGCTACAAAGAACGCACTTGAAAAGTTGCTTCTGCTAGCACAATCTACTCCACGTTTGCCTTGACGGTTCAGTGCATGACTGTAATTGCAGTGTAATTACAGTACTGCAGTTACTCGCTCAGGCAACAAAATAACTCTCATTTCTAAAATTGACAATCTTAAGAGCATCCTCCCCATCCTGGCCGCAGGATGAGCAAGAAAGCGATTTGTTTTGGAGAGGAACATCGTTCAGGCTGTCCCATAGGTTTTTTTCAGATTCACCTGCTTGCCTGCCTGCACACACACACACACACACACACACACACACACACACACACACTGTGTGGTCCTTTGCTTTGGCGTATTCAGAATGTGGCAAACGCAGAATGTGAAGGAGGCGCGTCGGCGGTCCTTTAATGAGAAATGTCATGACTACTGCTCTGTAGCTCCACTGACCACATCAGGGAAACCTAGAAAGGATGGGTTGGCTTCAGATTGCGGGGTGAATAAATACACTTAATATTAGAATTGCCCTGAATAGTGCAACTGTTGGGTCCACAGTCCAATCCACAGTAAGGCAGAGTTTCTTATGTGACATCTGGAAAGTGAGTCCTCTTGAGTTGTGGTTGTTCAGATTTGTGATGTTTAAATGTTTTAAATGCTTCTTTGAGTGACTGCCTATAATGTGCTCCTGTGTGTCTGATAAAGTGGCTGTATAATTTAAGTGTCATGTGTTGATGACTGTGTTGAACTTCCTGTTTTCACCCTTCCTATGTTCTTCCTATTGCTTCTTTCATTTTTTCATTTTTTTTTTTTAAATTCTTGCCCTGTTTGCCCTTTCTTTCACTTCCTTTCATTCTTGGTCCATTATGTTGTGTTTTCACGGCTTGTAAAGTTAGCATCGGTTAATCTTACACACACTTTATCGCTCTCTATGGTCTTCATATTTCATTTTACATCTGGCAGGGACATTTTCAAAAGGGTAAACGTTTCACAATTTCCAACCCGACATAGCCATCTTTTTTTAGCCCCCAAAGCATCCAAAGCAGAGATTTATATTAGCTTCTGATTTATGCTGGAACACACTCTCTGCACAAACCGCCAACATCTTTGTAAGGGAAATTTCCTTCTGTAGCGAGCATTCACAGCCAGCCACCTGGGACGAACCATTTTCCACATACCTCTGGAGCGGTGCACTGCTGTAAAAAAGCCTTTTGGGAAATACCACATATCCAAAACATTAACTAAGGTGGTAATTTCTTACACACGGGCCTCCTGTAGCTGGGAGGTCAAAATCTTGCAACATGAAGTATCTGTTTGCATATATTGTCGCAGAGATGGTTTATAAAGGAAATGCCAATGAGAGTCAATTTCCTGTATCTGTTACTTGTGGGTTTCTCCACGGCCTCGCCTCTTTAGGAGACTAACGGCAGGTCTATTAACTCCAAAGGAAGAAGTGAACGTGAGCACAGATTATGACTGATTCCTTTTTCCCATCGTCACCAAAGTAAATATCGGACCTATTTTTCACAAGCCAAATACCTTCCAAACATTTTGACACTAAAATGGCTTTGAGAAGAAAATGTACTTTGTTCGAGACCAATTTGTCTGATTTGTCTGTCTCAGTTACACATTCTGGTGAGATCTGGCAACACAGCGTGTTAACGTTTGTCAAACTGTGTCAAAATGTTAAGCTAACATCAACTAACATTCGCCAACTCCCTAGCGAACTACTTTTTGCCATGACAAACATGTTTGTTAGCTGTGTAAATATGTAATGTTGTGATGTATACCATTTTATGCTATTGGCACAGCTTGCAATGTGCTATCTTTCCTTATAGAGCATCTTTGCATGCAGAAAAACTCCTCCATTACTGAAAGACACATCAATGCATAGTTTCATTTGTGGGGTTTTTGATGATGTGTGAGAGGAGTAGCACAGATAGGAATAACTCAGTCAAGATGTATTCTCGAAGTCCTGCCTCTTTTTCAACACGTGCGGCCAGGAAATTACAGGTTTAGGAGATTTTGCTCTTCGAGTGTGCCTATATACTTACTTTTCTCAATGCTTTCTCTGTGTGCATGGATGTGTGATGACAAATCTCAGCACAAAGCACATGTATCCTAAGGCAGGACTAAATCAGTCGGCATTTTTGTTTCAGGTTAAACACAGTGGATTATATCATTCTCAATTGCAGAAAATTGCAACAATTTCCCATAAACGACTGAATTTGTGCTCCTTTCATTAGTGCTCCCTCCTAACTACAGTTTCTCCTATTGCATCTAATTGCTGTGAGTCGTTTTCTTTCACAGTTCCTGTGTAATCTGGATGAAGTCCTTTGTATCAGAGTCTTTTCATATGGTTTTAATTTGAAAGGCATATGCATCAGGCTCAGATTTAACTGGCTTCATTCGGTAGCTGATCCCTCTCTGTCTATAGTGGCTCACTAGATGTGGCATTAGGTCACAGCTTGTGCCATTTTGAGGATTACTTGGCTTTTATTTTTTTTACTGCTTCCCATAAAAACAGGAATTGAGCTGCACACTCAAATCATGTACTCTACATGTGCACACACACAGCGTGTGCACACTCAAATCCTGTACTCTACATGTGCACACACACAGTGTTTTGTCCTCATTTGGCCTTTGCATAAGGAAAACCCCTCCACATAGGGCTGTTGATGAACACCATTTTGACTCTTATACCATTTCTGTCTTCCTTTATTTCTTTCTTTCTTTCTTTCTCCTTTCCCATGCATGCTCATTAATTTTTCCTCCCCCCTCCTCGCCAAAACTTCCTGCTCCAGTCAGTTTCTATTTATTCAGTTTTTCACTCAAATCATTCTCTGTGTTATTCTCCCCGTCTCTCAACACTTAACCATTTTCATTAATCTTCATCTTTCCGAGGCAGTTTCTCTTCTGTTTTTCATTTTATTTTCTTCCACATGCCACATGTCCATCCACACTGTCTGCTTTTACACACACACACACACACACTTTTTAACCTTTGTTTATGCAGGGTAGGTTGGCCAAGCATACAGTGACGCCCTGTTTACAGTTATACTGAAAATGTAATATAATTTTGCAGTAAAACAGGAACAGACACAAACAGAACTCAACAATACAAACAGAATCAGTTCCAGGCAGGTATAGGGTGATTATTTAAATCAGTTTTGAAATTACAGAGGGATATACATGCTTAATCTTTAGTGGCCTTTAAAATAATTCCAGTAAAAGTGAAAAAGTAAAAGTTATACTGTAAATCACTTCCTGTAAATGGTTCCTGAAGCCTCAGTTCGTCCCTGCTGCAGACAAGTAAAGATGAAATGTAAAGATGGAGATTTCTGATAAGGGCTTCTTAAACTAAAAAACACCAGTAATTATTACATCTCGCATGCAGGGAGGGCCGACCAACCATATCATTTAAAATGGTCAGTATTATAATTATCTCCAGCAGCCGAATGCTTAACTCAAGCTTAAGTGTGCAGTCAGAATGAACTGCTTCAACAATCCTCTTCTTACCACTCGGAGAGAAGTAAGTCAGGATATAGTTACAGATTGTTGCCTATTTGTTTCAAATAGGTTGCGACATTTCCAAAAAGGTGCAAAACACACGCGAACAAACAAGGCCGTTTTCCTCCAAAAAACGTTGTGTAGGTCGTCTGTGCAAGCAGCATATTACGAGCCATATTTACGTTTATTGTTAGGTGCTGAACTCTAGCGGCCGTAGTAATTATGACGGTAGCAAAGAAGGAATTTAGGTGACGTTGTGTAGCGACAAAGTTCACGTATGGGAGGGAGGGGTTGGTGGGACGCAGGACTTTCCCCCAGGAGAGTGCTGTTAGTGTCCCGTGTGAAACCAAAAGTCAGTGTTGACTTATTTGAACTTAAGTGTGTTAGTTATCTTACATAACGTACTTATCTTACGTACGTAAACTAACTGTGCTTTCCAATACCCATACTACCATACTATTTAGTATGCCAGAAAGAGATTGGTCAAAGTTCAAGGCGCAATGTTATGATGAAGTCGTATTTCCCAACAGTATTTATACTGCATGCAATAGTACATGCTTAGTAAGGGCAGCTTTACTACATACTAAAAGTAAAAAAGAAAAGTGTGATTTGGAACGATTTTCAATTTCCTTTTAGGTATAAGGATGTGTTGGCACAAACATATACACACTCACATATGGACAATGTGGACATTTAATTAAAAGGCATGTCTGTGTGTTTTACCATTTTGTGAAAGTACAGCCTATTCTGTAGAAAGAAATGTGATCAATTTACATACATTGAAGAGATAAGTGAGCTTTGACAGGTTGTAAGATCATTACTGCTGATAGCGCTAAGAAAACAATATTTGGTCTACTATAATATTTTCATTACGAGTAGAACAACCTGTCAGTTACTGATGAGTGCAAACCACAGACATATTACAGGGGAGATCTCCAGGTGGTGGCTCCGGGGGGAGGGGGGTGCTTGCTCTCCTTTTTTCCTCTGATGAAATATGAGTCCCGGTTCTAAGCTGCGGCCTCCGTTAATAAGGAATGAAATTCTTTGTCCTGGCTTTGGCCATAACGTAACCTATGCAGTGATCCTAAAAACCTGTTGCTTCATGCACCTAATGAAAAATAACTGCTGCACATTCCAGTTAATATTACGAAGATTGATTTTCATCCGAAGTAGTTCTCAAAATACAATGATGTGTTTCATCTGACACTTTTTGTTGTTATGAACGTATATTCTCTGTAACCCTGTGGTGATGTCATCATGCTTACTTCACCCCAATCACCTCTATGACCAAACTCCACTTGTAAAAATCCACTTGATATTTAACTTACTAACAGTGTATTTACATACAGAGAAACACTGTTACAAGCTCCTCATAACCCACTTCATGGGCCCTTACATATATGCATTCTTGATGTGAACAGTATTGTTGTCTGTCTGTTAGAGTATGATAATGATAATATTATGAGAGAAAATATTTTTCTCCTTAGGCTAAAGCTAGTTGGAAGCAGTGGTACTTTGATCACTGACTTGGCTTCACTACATGAAATCTGATTCTCACGATTTTTTCCCCGTTGGCACCTGGTGCAGCCACTTTTTCTGGCCTGCGTTGGGTAAAATTTGTCATGGTGAATGGTGAATCCATAAACTAAAATAGGGCTACACAAAACAAGTTATTAAATTATTTTTAGTGTTGTAATAAGTTTGAGGTGTAGCCAACAGAGCAGGTCTGCAACTATGGCCTGGAAAGCAGCTACTTGAGGCACTTCCACCACAATGTGGTCACTAATTATATTTACAGCTGGTTCAGGACCAGCTCTGCCAATAAGCCCACTATGGGGACATGGTTCATGGACAGATAGGCAACGCTACTGCCGATTTAAATTAGCTTGAGCTCTCCTTCCTGGCCTGTCTTTTGTTCTGACAAACCTTTCACACTCAGATAGCAGATATCAGAAAAATAAAAATTGTAAATGAAAAGCTCAAAGCTTTATCAGATGTAGAATACAAAATTAAAGAAACGGCAAGTTAGCGAATAAGTACAATACAAACCTGATGGCTTAACAGATATATCCAAATGCAGTTCCCTCAATGATTTGTTAAATATTTACAATTTGATACTGGTTATTGTTTCATTTTGTTGACCATTTCTTCGTTGTTTCTATTGTCGCCCTCATGACATGAGGTTTTGGTTGATTAGATGCTGTGTGACTAGGTGGCAACTTCCGGGTCTGAGAAGTGAAGCCAATGCAGAAGTGCCTCAAACTTGCATTATTTCAAATATCCAGTAGGATATCTTGACAAAAAGTATTGAATAGAAGTCAATGAGAAAATGACCCCATTCTCACTTGATTTTTTCACTGAACATTTTCCTGATCAGTTTATGTTCTCAATCGCTAGTTTCAAGTCTTCTTCAATACAGCATGATGTTTATTTAGTACATTATGGTCCCATTTAGAGTCAAATAGACAGTTGCTTGTGCTTTAGGGCGGGGCTACCTTGTGATTGACCACTACCACAGCCTTGTCCGGTTTGAGCGGTGTGTTTTTTGTCTTAAAGAACTTAAACCCTTTCACAGTGTGATTTCAGTTCATAAAAGTTAATTGTAACATTTTTAGTTGTAGGCATATGTATTGTATTCTAATGTATTCTTTATACTGTGTATTGCATTTACTCCTGTGTAATTCCTGTGAGTTAGTCAGTGGGGAAGAATACACAAATTCAACCAAACTACTGAAACTCTGAGAGCCGGTCAAAAAACACTGCTGCCTTATAATCATCACGGGGGGCCTATCCACCTGTGTTTACTGGGGCACTAATGTCAACTGGGGGCTGCAGTCCGTGTAACGTTACGTTAGTTTATTTATTGGACTAAATCCAAAATGGCAGAAACTAGAAAACGACCCGCATATTCGTCTCATCTTCCCGGTGGAGGCGCAGCCAGAAAGAGCAGCCTGCGGGGGAGGGGAGAGGTCGGCCGAGCCGACATTCTGCAGCCGCCTCCATCAGACGAATCCACCATCAGCGGCCGAAAAGACTCAAGCTCAACCAGAACAAGCCCCAGCGCCGGCCGTCACAGCGGGCTGGTGGACCTGTGCAACGGGAGTAACAGGGAGTCTGCAGTTCCCCGGTGCTGTGGCTAACCTCAAGCTAACTGCTAACTGAAGCTACGCCATTTCCCCGGGCTGATGACAGCTCTACACTCCGCGAAACAGCCTCCTGGCAGCTGTGAGGATGAGGCGAAGCAAATTGTTTTTCCAATGACTCAATATTTATTTTCCTTCCTTTTCAGAGATGTTCCTGGAGCTGAATAACCTCCGTCAGGAGCTTGAAATCTGCACCCACCTGTGAGTAGCTCCTTCATTATTACTATTGAAAATGGCAGCTTTGAGTATACCTAATTTTGCGTGACCGCACTACATACTCTAAACCCTTCAAGCTTATATTAGTCTGTAGTATGGAATTGGGACAGCATTAGTTGTAGGTAGGCACTGACTGCAGGTATAGCAGTCAGTAGTTAATCCTCTGCCCCAGAGAGCTCAAAGCCTCTCAGCACTGTCACGTTCTGTTATCGTTAATCTAAACTGGACGCACTGCCAACGGACTGACCCACTGCCTGCGACCCTGCCACGGTTAAGGTCAGCGTCTGACGTCACTCAGAGAGGCATGGGTGACCTGTGCCAGTGTGCTGCGCTCTGAGAATTACCGCCAATTACCTGGGTTTAAAATGCCAATGACCTTTGATAACATTTTGAAACTGAAAGTTATTTGGTGTATAATTATTCCCACATTTCAAATATACACATCATTTTACTTGCTGAACAGTCAATGAAAGAGACCAAACAGAAACATAACTTCTAAAAGGAGTTTTGTTTTCAAAGACCCGCTGAGGTGAGTTATTAATTCAGAGGCAAAGCAGATGTCTGCTGTTCTGTGCACTGCTGCTGCTGCTGCACAAGATCTGTCAGCTCACTCTTTGTGATGGACAGGCCGTCTGAAAAGATACATAGAACAGAGGGAAGCATTTTAATATAGGACACATGCAACCGCTTCCATTTTGCACCAAATAGGCAGCTGCTCTGTGAAAAAGCTGCATTGAGGAGGCACATTTAAAGCGGTTGTTGTTTGAGTGGGTCTCGTTCGACAAATTACTGACGCACAGAAATGTTTGTGTTTACAGTACAGAATAGGCAGGGCAGGTAGGTATTTGTTAACTCAATGTGCTGCTGTATATCCATGTGGATTTTACAGAACAGACCTCTTTGGTGGTTGCCCAAGGATGAGCATATTACCCACAATCCCTACCCTATACAAGGCCTTAACTTAAAGTTAGGGTTGACTGTACAGCACTATACCTATTAAGGCCTACTTTACAACATCTCTACTGATTTATGTGCCAAACTTATACACCAAGAGCCTTCACTCAGAGTTAGTGAAGGTGAAAGAGTTAGGGGAAGCTTGTGAGAAATAGAATCACCTCTATAAAAAAGGCTGTTAAAATGGAAAAAGCCTAGACACGGCTCCTCCTGTGCTCATAGAACTACTGTGCATAACCTTAAATTATATCTCATAATCATTATGAACATACCAGGTGTGTTTTAGGAGTCGGAAACATCCTTTATGCCGCATTGCCAAGTGTGAAGACAAAGCTAACTACTGCTCTGGACCAACGAGAGGCGTCCCACAGGGGCCTGTCTTGTCATGGTAGCATAGTCTTATAACTACATATATTTGTCATCTTCAGCAACAATACTTACTGAAAAGGCGGTTCAAGGGGAGAGCGGGCGAAAAAAAAGTCAGAATTTCTCAATCAATAATCAATAATCAGCCAATTTATATACAATGTTAATAGGCAGATCATAACTAATCTCTATTTAGTAAATACCAGCTGATAGAGAGAAAACAGATTCATTTATTAAATTAAATTAAATTGGATGCATTCCAGTGAGGTGTGCCAGTTCCAGGGCCTTGGCACTGAGTGTGCTGGCTTACTGGTTACACCATCATTAATGTTATTTATCACACCTGTGATTCACATGCTGTACAAAGTCAAAATACTACATACCAAATTTTAAAATTACAAAATGATACTGTCATCCAATCAAGACTGTTTTATTGGCTTCAATATAGCTGGATTTTGCTTAACGTATGAAAGGATATCTCGAAGCAGCTGCAGGTCTTAAGCCTGTGCTGTCTCTGCTCACTCATCTCAAACCACACCTTCGATAAATACCTGGCATATTTACCTTCACTTTGCATGTTTGTCACATTGCATCTGCAGCCCGTGATGTTTGATGTGACAGTATGTACGATGTGGTCTACGTGTTTGTGTGTGTGTATACATGTAGCCATAGGTGTATGTTGTTGCACTTGTGTATTTAACAGCACACATCTTATTATTCTTATTATTATTGGCAGTGAAGGTGGGCTCTCACCTTCATTTTGAATATTTCATCCAACAGTTTGTCCAAGCTCTATTTTTGTTAGATAAGACAAAGTATGTGGTTGCCTTTTTGTACATTTGGAGCCACTTTAAAGACGTACAATCCTCAGCGCTGAGGACTGAGCTTAA
The DNA here is from genome assembly GCA_943593645.1 of Bovichtus variegatus. Lineage (NCBI taxonomy): Eukaryota > Metazoa > Chordata > Actinopteri > Perciformes > Bovichtidae > Bovichtus > Bovichtus variegatus. The sequence continues at coordinate 12,525,626 of CALSCE010010644.1, read as the reverse complement.
GACCTTAAATGCCCAAAAGTCATGGAGTGGATCTTGAGTACATCGTGGACACAATTTATTATGGGTTGCCTTCATTTTGTCGCAGACATGTGTCTAAAAAGCAATAGATATATTTTAGCTCCTTAGTCTTAGTCTTCTCTCTCTCTTTCTACTACTAGATCTGACACCAACACGTTTGGTGTGAAACCTTGAGGCCTAACAAACCTGTTAATGAGTGTACTTCCTCATAAAACTGCAAAGCCGATGTTTTAAAATATTTGAAAATGCATTGTTTAAATGCATGTTCACTAGTTAGCAGTCTTCATCTTGCCTTCTTTTGTTGGGGCTTTGCTACGCTTCTTTGCATGTTACCACCACCAACAGCAGAAAAGTGTGAAACCGGCCCCGGGAGTGTGTGTCGTGTTGCCAGCTCACACGCATACTTGTGGGCATTCATGGCATACAAACAAAATGGGGGCTGCCCATAAAAACATGTCTTCATAGCTCTACGAGTGGTCGAAAAATACCACAGGCAATGTTCCTCCTTGGCCTGAAAGAAAAAGGATACTTTAAACATAGATTTGAATAGAAATTCTGGAAAATAACCTTTTGCCAACTTTGCTAGCTATCAAACCAACATTTTTTAATTAGTGTCCATGGTTTAATAATTGTAATTGGGAAGTCATAAAAAAAAGAACGAAATCTTTACATTGGTAATAATAGACCACAGCTCACTTTGATGTTAGACAATGTACTGCTTTGGCTTGAAGACAACTACAGAAATGAAGGTTAAAAGTACAAGTTTAAAAAGCCAGTTTTAACAGGGATTTCTTTTTAAAGAAAGTGGCCTGTAATGAAGCCATAATTTTTAGTTATAATAGATCAGTGCTAAACTGGTTGTATGGTTGCCTTTGCAAACCGTTTTAAAGAAAGTCTTTGTTGTTTGTGGACTGTGATGTAATTTAAAAGCTTTGCATTTAAACAGAGGTCATTAGTGTTTTGTCTTTTGAATGGATGAAAAGGACTTTAATTAGTTTATTCTCTAAGCAGGGTTTAATTGTATTGTTTGCGTAGTCATTTCAAGTTGTCCTAAGGACTTTTGGATGTTCTACAAACACATTTACATTCTTGGTTTAATGAGTTACATTATCTTGTTCTTGCAGTTACACTTACAGCAATAATAATATATGGTCTTTGGTATGCATGAATGTAGGACAAAGTGAGACAGTCTGAGTGTGTATGTGCGAGCATGTTCATGCGTGTTTGTTGTGTGAGAAGATGTTTGTTGCATATTTTCTAGCCTGTTACCAGCTGGTTGACTAACCCCACTCTACCATAACTCTTGCCTAGATACAATAAATCTGTCTCGTAATATATAATGAGAGACTAAGTAATGCAAATTGCTCATCTCAATTACACCAGAAATCTATGTTAATTGATCCTTCCATGACCAGTTAACCAAAAACTCTCTTTTGGTTGTGTGATTGTGGCTGGGGAAAAGCATGATTATCATTCTTTACTGGGGTTGAGTCTCTTTGAGTTTTATTTAGCAACAAAGGAAAAGATCTACATGTGAGAGTAAGTTCTACGAAGCCACATTAGAGGTATAGTTGCATTTTAGGAAATGCACTTAATCACTTTCTTGCTTAAAGCTTAGAGAATATTGATATCCAGGGTGTCCGCGGGGTCGCTGTCAAAAGTTGATCAATCAATTTAACGACAATTATGGCCCTTAAAAAGTATTACAATGTCCTAAATATCCATTTTCCTCTGTATTACATTTTGTAGTTTTTTTTTCAACATGCTATAGTTTGCTTGAATTTAAACATTGCGTACGTGCGTTGTGGGATTCTGTGTAGTTTATTCATGGCATCCTGCTAGATTTGAAGTAATCTGAAGAGGACAACCGTTCGCACGCTTACTGGCCCCGACTGACAGACCGACTGCTTGATAGCATCACAAGAAGATCCCTTTACACCCATTAGCTTTGTTAATTGGGAAATGGCTGGAAGACAAAGAGTTTGAACCGTGGTTAGGGCCTTTTTCTGAAAACAACCGTAGCTTCACTGCTCTTTGTGTCGGAAGGTGGTGAGTGTAGCCGCGATGGGGTTCAAAGCTGTCTGGTCCCACATGCTAAGTGCTAGCCACAAAGTCGCTATGAAACACACACACAGCAGGTCTCTAGCTCACATTTCTGTGCTACACCACTGTCCCTACCCACCACTGTCGCTACCCACCACCGCTGAAGCTACTGCAACGGCCGCCGCTTCATCATCTAACATTACTGCTAAACTCCGAGTTGTGATGGGCGTCAATATAATGCTGCCCACAGATTATTCTGTGGTGTCTCAATACAGCAGCAAAACACCAATGCCTCAACTCAAATGACGGGATTTCAGATCTTTTTCAAGCGATATTCCCAGACTTGTAAATAGCACCCTCCACAACACAGTCAAGGCAGGCTTTACGATGTGGCAACTGGAGAGGCTCCTGAGAGCAAAGCACCAACTCTTCCACAACGTGCCCGCAAGGAGAGAGGACTTCAACAGTCTGTCAGGGTCCTCCTGCTTCCCACTACCATTCTGCAGCTACGGATGGATTGAAAATGTCCCTGTGGCAGAGAGAGTGGCTGGGGTTTGGTCGATGCCACCGAAGTATGTGGATTCTGTCAAGAAGAAGAATATCCCAGACTCTGCCACTGCCTCTTATGTCAACATTAAGGCAGCACAAGGGGATCCGCTTCCTCTCCTTCCACCTATTTTAGCAGTGGCTCAATGTTTTCCTGCATGAAGCTCTCAGCACCGACCATGAGCTGTTGGGATTCTGCCAGAGCTATTCCTACTTAATAGATAGGAATTAGTCCAAAAATGACTTAACATCTACTTCTGTCCGATGGACAAGCCACTGTTGAAAGGGGTTTCTTGGTCCACAAGGAGGTTGAAACCTGCAACCCACTTGAAGAATCCGTGGAGGCACAAACACTGATGTGCGACCAGGTCAGTGTCTGTAGGGGTGTTATAAAGGTGACACTCACCATGGAGAAGATCAAGATCAAGATCAAGGTACACGGATTTACTTGGATCAACAACAGAGGAACAGAGAGAGAGAGAGAGAGAGAGAGAGAGAGTACCACACAGAGCCTCAAGAGGAGAGCAGTTGAAGATGAGTTATGAGAGCTCAAAAAGAAAAGGAAGACCCTAAAAGAAGTGTGCGACAACATTCAGAAAGATGCAAGAAGATCAACTTGCTGAGCAGACTGATGGAAAAGCTGAATCTGTGATCGCTACATTTTTTAACAGTCCAACACCGCCAAGAGTTGCACAGCAAAGCAAATGAATTGAGGCCCATGTCATGATGGGTATTTGTGGGGAGCTCCTACATGACATCACCATCCTGTAGCTCACCAAAGTTTCATATATTTCCTTTTAACAAGGTTTATTGGTCAAATACTGGTTATACAGTACAAGTACATGTATTGTAGGGACATTTTGTGTGTTTTAGAGGGAATGATTGACTCTTTCTCATAAACTTTGAATTGGTTATTATGAGTCACTCAATTAATTCTCTTGTGCTTTGTTCCCATACCGCCTAACTGAATTATGTTGCATTTATACAGTGGTCCAAGGAGTTATCACAACCAAGACCATTTAATTGTCCTATCTTACTGTCAATGTATACTAAATGTAAGTTGAAGTTAGAACTCAAAGTGGCAATGAGGTCTTAAAATACCACTCTCGGGTCTGTACACTGAATATGCAGCTACAGTTAGCTTGCCATTTTTACATTTTAGTTTTGTAGTACTGATTGAACAAAATAAATATATTGTATTAATTAGGGAACTTTTGCTGGAATTGCTGGTAGGTAGGTTTTGTTTTCTTTGGACAGAGCGAAGTTAGCCGTTTCCCCCTGTTTCCAGTATTTGTGCTAAACTAAGCTAACTGCTGCTGGCTCTAACTTCATATAGCAAATAAGCCAACAACTATTGTATTAAATTATATTTTGTTACCACATCAAATGCATTTATACATTCAATCCATGTGTATTTTAGTCTTTGGGATATTTGATAGGTCGCATATTATATAAAAACATACCATTAAGTATATAGTGCTTTGCACTGAGAAACTACAGCATGTGTTGTATTCAGAATATTCACATATGTTGCAAAAACATCCTTATCTAAGGATGTGAGCTGATGTTGACAGAACTGTGTGTGTGATTTAGATTTTCCTACGGAGCTGTTTTCAAAATGACACACAGTAGATTACATCCTTCATCCAAATAGCTCATAATGGGAGAGCATTAACAGAAATGCTATTCAAAAGCATCCCATTTTCTTCAAACGCTTCACAAAACCACATTATTGGATGTTAAAGATGAAAAGAGACAATATCAGTCACTCTTAAAACATGCTCCTAAAGTTGCGGAACAATTAACTGTTGTCTGTCTGAATTTTGAACTTGCATGAGTGTGCTGTTATCATTGTTCTTTGTTACACTCAGGTTGTTTCAACACCAGCCAATACCATTCCTCGTGAATTATTGATTAGGGACGAGACCTCTGGGAGACACAGCTGTCATTGGAGGCGATGTAACATTCTTACTGGAGGAGTTAGCCAAAGAGAAAAACTAGCACAGATGGAGAGATAGTTTGAATCCTTGGCTGCATTCTTGAATTGATTTTCTGATTTTAATTTTAAGAAAGGGTTTCTCACCATATCTAAATGCTGGGTTTGAGTGTTTTCTAAATGGTGCTAAATACGTCTAAAGGGAGATAGTTGGCAATGCCGGGGAATATTTCCCCCCTTAGGCAAAATTTCACAAATGCCAAGATGCATACCACTCCAACGGTAACACAAAATACCCTTAAGGTCTTTTCTCAAAACACCAAGGACACAGGGAATTCTTATCCAGTAGAGGACACAAAAACCACATGCCCACATACACACCATCCGGACTCCCCTTTGAGTTTACTCGGGGATGAATCATCCGGGGTCTGATGTGGTTAAAGACAACCAGTGTTTCCGTGTTTGCTCAGATTCTGCCCTCACAGCCACATGGGACTTCATAAGTTGAGAAGCTGCGTTTAGCTGAGTCATCACAATGTTTCCTTTATTCCCACGATGTATCTTGTGGTTACTGAGTCAATGAAAGAAGATGAAACAATACAGCTAGACTTCTTAATGTCCTATGTGACATTTAAATATTTCCAATGGCTCAGCATTCTATACATTACAGATCCGGTCTAAACAAGACTTTAAATCGCACTCCTGTTACATTGTCAGACTCTATATACTTGTAAATGCATTCCACACATACATTTCCCACCATACAATCTGCCGACAGTTTGTTCGGAGATTTGGATGTGTTATGCTAGTAGCGGCTAATGTAAATAATTAAACATCATGCTCAGACTGTGAAACAAATATCCTCGTCCCTTAAAAGAAGTAAGACATCGCCCACAACACGACTCAGTTTTGCATTTTGGAAGCATTTTCCTTTGGTCAACACCATTCAAACATTCAAAATGAAATTTATAGCGCGACTTTGAGCATAAGTTTAGTTTATATAGAATAACAAAGACAATTATAATTTTCGTGTCCGTGCGTGCTGCACACATGCTCACACACACTCAAAGTCGTGTCTGGAGGAGATTGTGCTAAAATAAGAGATGATTGAATGCATCGCAGACATCTGCCGTCACTGAAATTCCTTTATTCTTTCCGATAATTTACCAGAGCAGTGGTGGTGGTATGTGCAGCTCTTCCATTATACAAACATGTCTGAAAGATTCAAGACTGTGACTTTTGAACCAACAAACTTAAGCCTGTCAGGGGGAAAATAATCTATAAATGTTAGTTTTATCGTCAAATATGCATTTTCAAAACCCATTACAGATCCTAACTGCAGATAGGTCTGTTCTTTGTTTGATCAGTCCGTGGAGCATGAGCCTGCAAGGCAGCAATTTTAGGTCTGTTAACAGTCAAAAATGTGTGGGAAGATTTACAGTCAACTCCTTTTTAGCATGACATGCAAATAAATAAATGTACCTTTAAACAATTATAACCAGCAGCCTTCTACGGCAGTGACTTTGATGAGCACTTTTGTTTGTGCAGAGTAATTTCAGTATCATGTTCTTCACCTTTTGTAGTGTGTAAAGATTACTACAGTCACGTAGTGCCACAGGTCCTCCAGTAACACCAGGACACGAGTTGAGCCACATCAATCACTCGTCTCTAAATGAGAACCAGATAAAATTGACCAAGTAAAATGGTCTGGAACATCTGTTGTTATAGATTTGAGGTCTTGTGGCAAAATGGCTTTGCCAAAATAGCCCATTGTCACAAAGTTGTGGTGGTCCTAAGTGTATGGCCCCCCTAAAGCAACCTTTTTGTCTCCGGACATGTCAGTTTTGCTTACACTAAACTACGGAATCCAGGCCCCCAGCTGCAAAAATGTAAAACAAGCGGTTCAAGTGATTCTTATCCTGTTTTAGTGTTTTCCAGTAAACGAATTGAAGTAAAGAATAAAGGTAAAGTTCTCTGAGTCAATAAATCTTGTGCGTTACACTGTTAGAGCGACAGCACAAATTGCGACTATGTGACGAAGGAAAGTAAAGCCTGTAATTTGGGAGATGAGAGGAGTCACTGCTATATTTTTATGGCTCTTCACACCAGCTATCACCACGTTATTTATGATTCTGTCAGTGCAGGGTACATGGGAGGCGTTGGGATATTTTTGTCACAGAGGTAAAATGAATTCTCGAAGTGTTCCTACCAGCAGGAAGGGGATGGCCCGCTGTATATCACAATGTGGACCTGTCAACAAATCCCATGAAAAGACCAAAATGAATTATGCGTTACTCCCTCTCTCACTACTTTCCTTCCCGACCATGTGTGGCCTTCAGTCCAAAGTCCATTCATTCCTGCTGAAGACGTACATCTTTAAATCATTTTGTAAAAAGCTAATTAATTTCCCAAAACAGCTGGGTGCTGTCATTTTTAGCAAGCATTACTCGAATTGGAGTAAATGGTGCATTTGCTGGGGACTAATTTCAGCCGGGGATTAATACACATTATGTAAACTATTGAGTATTTACGGCAACAGGACAGTGTATGTGGGATTAATTCAAAATAAACTACAATGCCCATGTTGATTGTAATTAAGGAACTTGTCATAGAGGGCAAAGTTGTTGCTCACTGATGTGTTTTTAATAGTTTGTGGACAACAATGGAGCTCTATGGCGTAGTAATACAATATATCATGTTTTGGATACACACTTTTTTGTAGGATTTGTTGTTGGTTTGAGCTTTTCATGGAATTTATTTTTGAATAAAACATATATATCACCACTTTAATATTCAGTGAAATCATACATATACATTTTTAATTTGTGATTATTATAATCTATATTATAGATATTTCACTTGAGTAAAAAAAAAAAAAAAAAGTTAATTTATTTACAAGAGCCAATTTCATACACAGAATCTATTTCTTATGTTATTTATTTCCAACCTTTCTATCTTTTATATGTGCACTCATCTGTGTGTGAGTGTGAGGCGTAATGGAATAGCTGCAAATACTTTCCATTTATAGATCAAAAGTCAGTTTATGTGCACATTGCTCGCGTCTTCTGTGAGTTTCCAATTAAGACAGAGATGAAAGTCAATAAAGGAAGTTTCCGTTTATGCACATTAAATCATTTTCTGCGTATTTTTTGGGACTACGGCTTCAAAAAGCTGAAACCCTTGTTGAGTGTTGCATATATTCTTGCTCACACCATATTCAGGTGGAATTAGTCCTCTGTTGCCATACTGTAAGCATTAAAGCTGGTAAACATCAGCAGCATGTCGTATGGGGAGTTTCACAACCGTTAAAGGTGAATTAAAACATGAAAAGTCACCAGTTTCCAAAAGATTGTAGCTGTATTGAAATAAAAAATGTCAGTGTAAATTGGCATTTATATTCATCATAATGTCTGTAGTTGAAACTTTATGGGGCTTTCTGTTTTGAGGACCATTTTTTTATTTTTTTTTAAATGGTCATGTCCCATAAAAGCTGTAACTATAAACAAGCATGTTCATCGTGCCACATAGTATGTTTTATTATGTGCAGCCATGTTGTCGTCCATTTTTGACATTGTATGTCTTCGTGAGAGGAAAATTAGTTCAGCAAGGATTTCCGCGACTTCATGTTGCAGATCCGATGTTTGTTTTTACCTCCTAAAATGGAAAAACGCTCTCTTCCTTTCCAGACCATGAATCATCTTCTTACTGCTCTTGTTGTTTTTTCTAATAAGAAATGGCGTCATCTCTGAAAGAGAAAACCTGCTCGTCTTCCTCGCCGCTCTCTTGTGATGTCTTCCCTCTGCTGTAGGAGAGTGATCCGTTAACTCGGAGACAGGAGCTCATTCCTTCTCTTTCCATCTTTTTTTATTTTTTATGACTTTGTATTGGATCTCAGTAAGAAGTTTTCCATGGCAGTAACCACACACACACACACTAAATCTATGACCAGCAGCTTTTCACTGTGTGTTGATCTGCTTTTGTTTTGTGGTTTTGTGACGTCGTGGAGGTAAAACGACTTTTTTTGTCGCCACCTTTGACAAACTGTTCGCTGTAGGTGGAATCTCCAGCATCTTCGTATCTCTGAGATTAGTCGTCGAGTAATTAGGCCACAGCCACTCAATCTACCCTCCGATTGAAATAACATGCACATAAACTGTCGGGGGGAGAGGAAGGCAGAGTGAAGGAGGGAGAAACAAGCGGAAAGATCCTCGGTGTGAAAGATGTGAAAGAGGATCAGAATGTGAGAGAAAGTCAATCTCTATGTAATGGCTAGATGTAGTCTCCAAAGCAAACAAAAATAGTCGTGTTTCATGTCAAAAACCCATTCAGACCTGAGTATCTACTCCTTCCTAATCCCTGCAAACCAAACGCTGAAAAGAGCTAAATGTGTCGTTCTTTAAGCGATAAGACTCTAAGCATCTAACAATAGAAAGGAAACCGAACTCTCGCACACATCTTTACACATCCATATTGTTTCTCTACTGTATATAAGCTAAGTCTATTTTACTCTGAATTACCTTTGTCCCCGCTATCAACCTCTCTCTGTTTCTCTCTCTCTCTCTCTCTCTGTTTCTCTCTCTCTCTCTCTCTCTCTCTCTCTCTCTCTGTCTAACTTTCTTTGTCCCTCTCTTTCCTTTTCCATCTCTCCCCGGATGTCTGCTCACCAGCTGCGCTCAGATGGCTGAGTGGAGCAGACGGGATGGGTTTTCATAGCGCGTGCACACACACAAACACCCAACCAAGCAAACACGCACAGAGTATCACAATGACCCGCCACAGCAGGGGTCCGGGACTCGGAGTTGAAAGATTTTTCTCTGTGATAATCTTTCCACATCTTTTTTCCCTGTCTATGACCACATCAATATGAAACAGATGCCCCTAACTCTCGAGTGACTGCAGACAAGCATGGGATTTTGTCCGAGAAGGTCAGGAATTTGGCTGTTTCTCTGCCCTAATCGGATTAGTGTTTCTTTTTTGTGTGTGTGACTAATATGAAAGTGATTAGACTGCAGCTTTGGTCCCGAGAATGGGAAAAGTGTGGGTTAAAAACAGGATAGATTGAATAAGCTTTATTAATGTTGAGTCAGTATTTCAGTATGTGTAGAGATAAATAGGATTTATCCTTAAGCTTATGAGAAATAAATGGCCAATTTTGTATCATTATACATCTTCAGCCTTTTAATAGCCATTTTTCAGCTTTAATAATGTGATGATGTGGTAGAGGGCCTCTCAACAACCTCTTTGTCTCTCTCTCTATGACACATTCACACACATACATCACTTATGTAGCTAAAGTCCTTGCATCCCAGTGCTGCACAGTTCATTTTATCACACCAAAGGACAATGGACTGTTGACTAAGCTCCGCCCCTATCAGTTACTGTTGCTCTGCTAAGCTTTTTGTTCTTGCATGGCACATATGCAGTTTACAATAATCACAGTGGCAGATTTAGCACTCACTTTTTTTCAGAAGACGCAGATTAAAGCTTCTCAGTTTTTAGCCGCTGGCAAATTTGATCGGCTGTAGCTACTTAGTTAATCAAACTGATGTTAGCACCATGAATTTGTAGACTAGTTTTAAAAACGTGAACCCTTGCAAAAAGGGTATTTAATATAGTCCTTCACTTAATGTCTACATACATGATGTCATGCTAACAGATGAGGCTAAAGCTACATGTAACTTGGCAGAAACTCAGGCTCGTCATGTGTTGATGATCCACGCAGAAGGCAAATACATAAAGGAACAGAATTGTTCTTGTATTTCCACGTAGAGCTAGCTGGTATTAGTATTATAATTACGATATGGGAAATATAAGATGAGACTTTTATTACATTCCAACAAACTCTGTTTGGATGCGCAACCAAGAATAGAATAATGCTTTGTTCTTCGTATTTTGAAACACTATTTTTCACATTTAAGAAAAAAGCTTTTAAGATGAGGACTAACCAAAGTGTTTGGCAAATGCTATCGTTGAGTTTAAATTGACCAAAATCCAATAAAGATCAGAACAGATCCACTACCTTCAGCCTACGCACACGTCTTCAACATGTGGAGAAGATTTCAAGAAGGTTCAAAGCTTGTCAGACCTCACTTGCCGTGTTACGTTTGCTAAGCTATGATTTGACAATTGCTGTTCAGGGGATTGGTTTTTGGTCAATTGACTTCAATTTTGACATTTTGCCGCTAAAGCTATGTTTGCAGTCTGTGTTGTTGCCGTGGTGACGGGAAGGACCGTGTGATGCCAGCCCCTCTGACCTTGAGTAAACCGTGAGCAGAACTTCTGCGAGGTTTCTCTCTGATCGACTTTTGATGGTGACATGACTGCTGGGGTCGTCTTCTCTCCCAGCAGAAAGACGAAAGTCTGTGTGTGTTGAGAAGACGGGTGGGGGTACACAAGAGGTTGAAGGGGAGGAAAGAGAGGTGAAAGTAGGGTCATGGGGTGGACGGACTGAACGGGTTTCAGAGGATGTGAAAGACGGTGGGCCTCACGAGTAAACATAGCTCCAGTGTGAAATGAGAGAATACTTCGAAGTAGAGTCTGTGAGTGTGTGTTCATGCACTTCAGGAATACTTTCCCATAGTGCTCCAGTCCAGCTCCTCCTGACCATCCCCTTGGGTTTCCCAACTTTGAGATGCTAAATCCTCAGCTCAGCTCATCAATCAGGACATGAGTGGGTTCCTGGCATGAAAGAGTAAAGTGTTTGGTCAGATCTACAGCTTCTGGCTGACACTTTGCTGTCTCTTTCACGCTCTCCTCTCAGCCTTCTGTCTCCCCTTTGTTCTACCCTCACCCCTGACCTTTGACCACAAAGCCCTTGCCGGGGTCATTGGAGAGCGAGGCTATAAATCTGTCCACAAGCAGATCAGGGAGTTTTGTACTTCACCTTCTGACTTCTAAAGAATGTGTTGTCCAGCAGAAGTGCATAAAGTACAGTTTGGGTTATGAAATGAATAATTATGAAGGACGAGCTGTAGGATGCTTACGTACTAATCTTGGACTTGGACAGAAAGTTTCCTTGGCAGTACTGCCTCAGTGAGAATTCAGAAAAACTGCTTCCCTCGTTTTCTTTAAGTTCCCACACAAACATCTGCAATTCAAGTCAAGTTAATTAATTCAGACCATTATCACATATAATGTCTCCCTGGGCTTTACAGTCATTCATCAACAACATTTCCAGACTCAAACCAAACTCTGTATTAAAATTAGAAGGGCAGTCAGAGTGCGTAGAACTCCGCCAAGGGCCTTTTCCATAAGTGAAAAATAATGTGTGTATCCGCCCCGTGATTTTGATCCATTCCAAAATTAAATGGGGCCCTCCATGGCCCATGCTACACCCTTCCACCAAATTTCATTAAAATTGGGCCAAAAGTTGTTCTGTAATCCTTATACAGATGAAGAAACCAACAAACAAAGAAGCTGGATGCATGGTATGCAATATGCAACAGTTAGTGGGAAGTTACAAAAGCGACGAGCAGGAAATTGTGACAATAATATAGCTACAGAGTGGTGGTTGAGTCATGCAGAGGTTAAGAGATGTCAACTGCAACATCCCTAGTTTGATTCCAGCAGGGGATCTTTGTTGTGTACAGTATTATACCGTATATTGTCTACACTGTCTACTATCACATAAAAAGGCAACAAATTCTAAAGAATTATCTAAAACAAAAGAAAGACAGTCCAAAAGTAAGACTATATGTGTGTAGAAAATGTCATGACAATAAAACAATTGTAAGGGAGTCAGCTTCTTAGACCGTAGGTGGGAATTTAATCCAAGGGGAAGAGGCAGGAAAAGGATCCTATTTCAAGAGGAGTACTTTAAAAAGTCAGTGCAAGGAGACACACTGGAATAATTTAGTTCAAATGTACAAGTCCTTGTTGGAGTCCACACTTTAAACAGAGGATTTTTATATGCTTTCGGTTGAGGCCCAAAAAAAACCCACAAAAAACATTTTTTTTTTTTTTTTAAATGTGCACAGCTGTTTCGGCTTAAGGCCAATTGCTCGGGACATTTTACCTTCCAAAAAGTACAAACCACCAAACAAAGTTTCTTCTCCGCACGTTAAGCAAGACAATTTTCATAAGGGAACATTTGATGAGCACAACAAAAACACAGTTCTTTCTTTTTGAGATTTGTGGGAAAAACATAAATACACAAACAAAAATGTACCAAAACATAGCAAAAAACTTATTTCTCCATAAATCCTGAAACCACCCATTAAATGATAGAAGGAATGCAAAGGAGAAAGCAAGCGAAAAATAGAAACACCAAAAGAGTGAAATATAGGAGTCAGAAAAAGGGTCAAATGTGGAGAAGAAGGAGGGGGGGGGGTTGAAATGTCACAATCTGGGAGACTTTTCCTCTTTCTTCATAGAAATGCAAACATGTTGGTGAACTCGGTTGAAGGCTGCATGGGTATCGTCTGGCCGTTTCGGGCACGCCATGGCTATGTTTTACTTGACTGCAATTATAATACACATTGCCATGCAATTAGCCGTTCTGTTTTAAAATGCTTCGCTTTTTGTAAATGATCTGCAAACAACCATCTACATCTGTTTTCCAAATCAAGCAAAGAATCGGTACAGAATACAGACAAACATCTGACCAGAAATCTGAAAAGGAAGTCACTTTTGTGCACATTGGTAATGGTTGAATTAGAATCACTGGTTTGTGACAGGTCCCAATGGGATGTTGATATTGGCACTGTAACCTTCTGTAATAAATTAACGGTCTGAGAAACTTCATAGATATAGACTCAGTAATTGTTTGGGAATGGTATCGGCCACAAATGAAGGGGAAAACAATAAAGAAGCTGATTTAATATACTGAGTATGCTGAATCAGGCATATCATGTTTTGTTTTGTAGCATGAAAATAGCTTTCCATTGTTGCCTATTAGTCTGACTAAAAACCTATTACTTATGTATAAAAATGCCACATTCCTGCTGTGTGCACCCATCAGTTTATCCTTCAGCATGTTTATCTAAGCACCATATTTACGCTGCTGGAATTCAAGCAGTTCTTAAAACCTTATTTGCATTTGCTTAATGAATCCAGTAGGAACATCATCACAGACTTAAGATAATCACTGTGCAAACATGCCAGAGAATATGTGCATGACATGCAGGGACGTGCGTGCACACAACTCCCGAACACACACACACAGACACGGTCATGCACTCTTTCATGTATGCTGGTGCTTACAAAATACCAGGAACTGGGAGGTGCAGCCACCTCTGTTCTCTGAATAAACACTAAAACTTCTTCTCTTCTCTTTTATCATTAGTCGACGATAAAAAGGTAGATGAGCTTGTCATTTCACTGTGTTATTGACAGCCAGGATTAGCTGGCACAATTGACTGATGGCAGACAAAAAAAGAGTTGGATTAAAAAAATGATTCATTTAGCTGGTTTTGGCAGCTTGTGAAGTGATTAACACCGTGTGTCTGTAGAGTAACTCATCCCCCCCAGTATTAGCTGATTGATGACGGATATACTCTCCCTCAAACACTTACGCATATACATGCCCGGAGCTAGTGATACGGCAAAAGACACTAAGTGCCAAGGAGGCTCAAGACAATCCAAGCCCCCTTTTGTGATTGATAGAGTTCAAAGCTCACATGTCTAGCACTCTGTCAAAAGCAAGACTGTGGTGCATCAGTTACAAGATTGACTATAGATAACTAAAGGAAAATGTAAGGTATATCAGATCCATACGAAAAGGGATTTAAAGCTGGTATCCATAGCATTTTTTATCAACAAAACCTTTATATCTATCTCTGTGTTTTAGCGTCTTGCGCAAATTGCCCAAACTGTCAGACACTCTGCAATACACAACATGTTATAGCCTGACAGGTTGCTTCTCTCTTTGGCTGCCGAGTAAGGACTGTTGTGTCTCAGAAGCAGAAGCACAAGTAGCTTGACATCGTTACAGAGCTGCAAAACCTCTTGGGTTTGGGTGGATGGGTACACAAAGTGTCCGACTTTGATGCCAGTGACTGCGGTTTGTACAGTAAACACGTCTCGTTCCAGCAGTCAAAACCTGTTTCTTTTAACCATGACCCTGCTCTTTCCCTAACCTTTACCAAGTGGTATTAGCTGCCAAACCAAACCCTAAACATAGGGGTGGCAGATTAGAAAATGGCGATGTGAATCATTTTTGTGACGGTCACAAGGGTTAATCATAAACCTCGTAGTAGTCGTATCAGAATTGGCTGCACTGGTAATTTTACAAGCTTTGCATAGCCTGATTGGAATCATTTCTATTTCAAGAATAAGATAAGTAATTTACACAGCAGGATGAAAACTGTGAGAAAAGTCAGAGTCTGGCTGAATGCCAGGAGGACTTTCTGATAAGGTTCATGGCTTCATTTCCATGCAGCGTCCATCCAGCAAAAAGGCCTTTTACATTACATCAACACATGTCAATAGGTTTGCATGATAGCAATCTATGGTTTTATTTTAGGGCCCTGAATATCTGTTTGTCAGATATATACATATGCACTTCTTGGATTAACTTTGTACGTTAAAGTAAATGTACCCTATTAAAGGCGGCTGGCATTTTGTTTTTTTATTTGTACTATTAATGTAATTTGCAAATGTTATATTGCTGCAGCAGCTGACTTTGATGAAAACTGAGGAGCTGTGTCAAACTGTGGAGCGTTGGGTAAGTTTGTTTTGGTTTTTCTCTGGCCGGGAACATTTGCTGTGAAACTGGAACCAACAGTCTGCAGACTTAGCGCTGTCTGCTCGTGTTTTTCTGACCAGCGGCAGTAATAATGCATAACTCCTTGAAAACATTTGCCCGGATTGCTTGTTTGGAGACAAACTGTTGTGAATAACAAGGTTTCTGTGATTAATTACCCAAAGAGTCCTTCATCACACAGAGTGCAGCCGTTAAAACTTTTTCCCCCTCTTTTTCCTCCAAGAAGAGGGAAAAACATTTCATTTTCAGAGAGGCGTCAGGAAGTGATGACACTTAAATTATCCGTCAGACAAATGTATAGATCTGATGATATATGATGCCATAAAGCTGAAAACTAACACATGTACGTTCATTTCTTGAGGCCAGGTATAACTTTCCGTTTCCCTATATAGCGACAAAGCTATACTTAACCACATACAGGTGTGTTTTTGGCACGAGCAGCGAGCTGGCAGGTGTGTTTGCGATCCCTCTTTGATAATGTCTATCATTACAGCGCAGTAAGAACAGGCGTGTTAGCAGGAGGCTGGGACGGAGAGGAAAACAATAATGCTTTTACCAGGATGTGAGTGCACAACCGGTGCCTTAAACGCACACTGAGCCATAAACACACACACATCCATCAGAACAGTCCGACAGATATACGACTCACACAAATTAGCACCTTGCTGATTTAAATTTAGCTCCAAATGAACCCTTTAGAGGGAATCTGTGCGGAGAATAAATGCCCATTACAGATTACCGTTATTTCATGGAAGGAGGAAAGTGCAAGTCAGTGTTTTAGTCTATAATTGCTTATAGATAACGTGCAGCATAAAGATAAAATGTCTATGAACCTGAGTTCTATTAAAAGTTATGATTTATAAACGAGTAATTACAGTAAGTGGTTAACCTATTTAAATCACCAAAATGTGTAAAATTAGGATATTTTTTAATTTTTTACATTTAACAGATTACACACACACGCATGCGCATAGATCCAGGTAACTGTAACTAAATTATGTTTTCTCAGCCTTGCTCTTCTTTTCTGCTGCCTCACCATCTGGGGCAAATCCATTACAGCTTTTTAGCACCTTCCATGGCTGCTGTAAACAGAAACAGGCAGATGTTCGCACACGTGCATACACACAACCGCACACGTGCACGCATGCACACACACACACACACACACACACACACACATATCTTTGAATCATTGTACTTGTGAGGGCTCTCACTGACTATGTTAACTTTACCTCATGACCAACTTTAACCCTTAATCCTCATTCTGATTATACCTTGCATCCTAAATCCAACATAAACCTAACTCTTAAGAAGTATGTTAGGATCAGCAAAATGTCATCATGTTTCTATGATTGCAAGCACATTTATTTTTCATAACTAAACAAACTTTAAGACCCGGCTGTACTGCAGTCACATTCTGGGGGAATCTCCAAAGACAGCATTATTTTCTAAAGTGACGTGTTAATAACTGGACTCTGGATCCAAGACAAATAATATGGCATAATAAGCACTGACTGCAGAGCTGATAACAGCAAAAGGGTTTGTTTTTTTACCACATTTATGGTAATAATGATGATAATCGCAACGGTTTTAATTCCTGATCGGCTTGGAATGAATATTTAAGTGGGTATTATTGCTGACTCTTTGCACTCTTAGCAGCTTGTTGTGTAGCTTTTAATGTTTTCAAAGTCATCATGCACTTAAAATGGTAATAGATCTGAGATGTAAAAAAAACAGAATGTGACAATTTAACGGTTTGTCCCATCTTTGCACTTTCATTACGTTCAGTCTTGTCTTTGCTTCTCGCTCTGACTGTGTGTGTGTGTGTGTGTGTGTGTGTGTGTGTGTGTGTGTGTG
>CALSCE010010644.1:12489715-12508514 GCA_943593645.1 Bovichtus variegatus | reverse complement strand
TGTGTGTGTGTGTGTGTGTGTGTGTGTGTGTGTGTGTGTGTGTGCATGTGTGTGAGTGTGCGTGTTAAAACAAATGGACCAGATGTTATTTTTGCAGGAGAGAGGAAACTCATGGCTAGTTGTAAAAAAGAGAATTGTTACAACACTGTTCAATGGTAAAATACTGTTAAAGCTACGACAGTCGAGGAACGTCTGTTTTAAAAACTGGTACCACTTTCTAATAAGGTTCCCTTAATGAAGGGTTTATACATTTTAATTAATGCCTTTATTAATTGTTAATTAATAATGTATTAATGTATTTTCAGGTTAGTAAGAAGCTACTAATAAGAAAAACTGTGTAACTGTTGTTTGTCCTCCTCAAGCATGACAATTTCTTTGTCTTTTTAGCTAGGTCTTTTAAATGAGCTATTTTAAGCTAGCTCTTTACAACTGCAGACTTGATGAGTTATTGAATACATTTTTTTATTAACCTTTGTAACAGCTTTATAATGTCTACTACCCCTTCGATGCCTTCTAAAAATTAAAATAATTTGTAATGGAGGGATTTATTAATGGCTAATAAATCATCTACTAATGCTTTATATTATATTAGAAAATTAGACTTTCAGGGTTGGACTCGGAACAAAATTCGGCCCCTGGCATCTTACGTCTGGATCTTAAAATAGTTTTGTAGCATCAACCTTGATTAAAGTTTTTTGTCCAGCTGCCACTGTGGCTGGTGGATTCCAAAATCTACCAGCCACTCAATAGATTACCTCGACCATGTGTGGGACTGATTCTCTAAGAGGCAGAACGAAAGAAAACACGCTAAAGGGGATCTGCAGACGTGTGGTGACTGAAGCAGCTATACCTCCAACTGGCAGGACTTTTTGTGTGTTGATGAAAAAAGACAGAAGTTTTGAAGTTTTTGTCTGAAGCCCTGCTCAACTCATTTGACAGGGATAAGAAGCAACTAGTCATCACAGATGGTAATGCAGTTATATGCAAGCCACCACCGGGATTTTCCCTCTCTGTCTCCATGCAGCCATGAGGAGGCTAATAGTAGAGTATTACTCCATGTTTCGCATGACGCACTTCACGGCCAATACAAGATATTGATTCGTACTGTTGATTCAGATCGTGTCGTGCTTGCTGTTTCTGTTGCAAAGTCTTAAAGAAGGTACTGAACTTTGGCTTGCATTCGGAACAGGCAAACATTTTTGATACTTCGCAGCACATGACATTTCAAAAGGCCTTGGATCTAAAAAGGCATGTGCACTCCCAATGCTCCACACAGTGTCCTTAATATATCTCAAAATGCAGTACACCGCATTGAGAGGTTTTGATCTTGCTCTATTACAGAACCAGTACATGCACCGATGTCAACATTGCCTTACAAAAACAATGTAAGGCAGATTCCGCCAACCAGTGCCTTTCTGGTACAACATATAAGGAGGGCAACTTACCAGAAAGGCTATTTGTGGGGACAGGCACTACTGCAATCACCTACATTACCTTCAACAACTAGATTGGGTTGGACCAAGACAGATGAGGGTCTGTGTGAAGCTCCCTGGACAACCACAGCATAGACATCAAAAGCCTGCTACAAGCTCGTACCATGCAAATACATCAAGGGTTGCATTAAGCGCTGAAAGTGCAAAGTGGCAACACTTGCACAGCTCTGTGTCTGTGTGAATGGGAGTGAGACATTTTTATTTTTTTAATTGGATTACTTTGTACCCAGCAACGCCATTTGGAAAAATGGCCACCAAATTTGCAGCACCCCGATATCTATATCTTTTCATAACATATAAACCTATATATGTGCCAAATGTGTTGCATTTATAGCAACAGGCACAATTGTTATCAATATTTCAATCTAGTTCCCCTACTATATTAACACCAGTCAAAAAGGATTTTTCACCACTTGCAAACCCCACATTTCTTCTTATTTATGTTCTTTAACTGACAAAGCATTAGTGAGGGTTTAATTATTTTCCACTTCTATGCCGTTGTTAGCGTTTAGCTCAAAGCACTGTTGTACCTCACTACAGACTCACAGAGCTGCTAGCATGGCTGTAGGCTATTAGTCTTGTTAAAGGTCACCTTATTAAAAAAGTGTTACCAAAAAACTGAATTGAATTTAATTACATTTAAGAAAAAAAAACGGAATGTTTTTTCTTGGAGCCACATGCATGCATACCAACATGCAGACACATGCGAGGCGTTGCAGATCTATTTATGGATTTATTACTGAGTGACTCTTGCTCCTATTGAGAAAACAAGGCAATCATTTTCACTGCTGTGTTTCAAATTACCAATCTGTTTCCGCCTCTCTGTTGCCGGCTGGTTTCTGCCCCGCAACAATATGAATCTGTATTCAAGCACCGGTCCAGCTGGTAAAACTATTTACACTACAGCACAAACATTTAAGATGTGGGATGAATAGGATTTATTGCTCCAGCCAACCAGTTGTTTGGCAACTGATGTCACCCAAAACCCCTTCTGGGATTTGTTTGTTCCAGAAGAAAGAATTATTATCATTGTTTTTGCCTTATAATCAAGAGGATCAAGTTTTGCTTATGACTGCTAGTCATAATCTCTAAAAGCAACTTCACCCACACATTTGTCACATGGGAAAACTAGCCAAGTTTTCCTTTTACACGAATACACAAACAGCACAAATACACAAATGCAGACATGCATGCCCACACAAACTACTTTCTTTTGCTCTCTTTCACACGCTGACAGACACACATAGTTGTTTCTCACAGTCTGGTCCTGCTTTTGTTTGATTTACTCTGTGACCTCTGACCCTGGCTGGGCTGAGCTGGATGGACTCTTGGCCCTGCTTCTGCTCCAACTGGTTAATCGCCAACAAAACCCTTTTAGACCTGAGTATGTGTGTGTTTGCATGTCTAAATTGCACATACACGTATTCATGTGCTATCAATTCCTGTGTCACTCTGCGGTCCAAAAAGCGAGGGTTTTATGCGTAATTTGATAGTGCCTGCTCTATAAATGATGTTATTATTCTATACGGTGTCTGTTAAAAGCTGCACCTGTGCTACCTGCTTCTTTTAAAGAAGAGTTAAAGTAAATAAAGTTTCCTTCATCTACAAATCAAAACCTCTTGTCAGCACTACACTCGTAATTCCAGTGTTTTACAAGCTGCTAACTGACCTTTTGCTGTGCTTTTCATTTCCTGTTGTTGTGATGCTCAAATGAATTAAAGATGGCAACAGTGATGTGACTCCATCCAGCCTCAGCCTGTGAAAATACCCACACACCACCCTGAGAGAAGGAAAGAGTTTTGATCATTAAAACACTCGATGGCCATTTAAATACTTTTATATATTGCATATTGTTGAATATTGCAGTAACTTTCTATTTAAAAGAAAAACTGAATAAATAGTGACTTGAAATATGACTGAGCGGTCAACTTTGGCACTTTAGCCAACTTTTCTTTTTAAACCACATCTTCTTATGTCAGACTCCATCTGTTTTATGTCAGATTAAAGAGGCTTCTTCATGGAGGTCCAAACCAAATGTGATTATCATTTCATTTGTAAATCATTTAAAAGTCTTACAGGACTTACATTTTAACTGATGTTTTAACTTTAAATATACTGCGCATACATACGTCCCTACTAGTCGGCCTCAACAGCATCGGCACAATGTTGACATCTATCATGACGTCAATCTGTCTCTTTAATCTACATCAATGTCTGAAAAGCTAAAACAAAACAGTGCGGTGATAGATATAATATCCTCCTGGACTGTAAGAAATAAC
Source organism: Bovichtus variegatus (assembly GCA_943593645.1). Classification (NCBI taxonomy): domain Eukaryota; kingdom Metazoa; phylum Chordata; class Actinopteri; order Perciformes; family Bovichtidae; genus Bovichtus; species Bovichtus variegatus. Next base: position 12,504,742 of record CALSCE010010644.1, on the reverse strand, counting down.
TAAATCTGCATTAAATAAATCTGTCAGTGCTTATTTGAATGGATCACAAAGGAATATTTTGTTGTCATACTTCTTTGATGGCTCCTCTTAAAGTTGTAGCTGAGTTCTTAAACAGATGTGGGATTCCCAATGTTTTCTGCCTCACAAGTGCAGTCTCAAAATACGGAGTTTATAAAGACACTCACTGTTGGTTACATCTTAAAGCAATTGTTGGACATTTTGGGAACTAGCTGAGAGTGAGCTGAGACTAACTTCTTGCTGAGAGATAGATGAGAAGATTGACCCCTTTGATGTTTGTATGGTACATATGAAGATAGAGCCAGCATGTGGTTAGCTTCGCTTAGCAAAAAGACTGGAAACAGTTAGCCTGGCTGCGTCCAGCCCAACTAAAGGTAACAAACAAGAAGTGATGGATTTTGACCCCCTGGACAGAGCCATGCTAGCTGTTTCCAGTCTTTATGCTAAGCTAAGCTAAACTAACTGGCTGCTGGTAGCTTCATACTTTGTGTACAGCAGTCTGTCAGCAACCATAAGCTAACCGCCTCAAGCTTCAATTTTCATAAAACTCTATGTTAAAATGCCCAACTTTACATCAGAAATAAACATGTTTACAGTCTGAGCAGTTGCAAGGCCACCAACAGAGACTCCAGGATGTTACTGGTCATTTTCACACTTTGGTTTGTGTACCAATTAAACAAACAAGATATTTGTGTTGATTATTGAACTTTAGAGATGTTGGTAGGTGGATGTGGTCGCCTTTAGACTGACCCAGGCTAGCTGTTTCCGTTTTAGTTGTATTAAGGCTTAAATGTATGCTAATAGTGGCGTGGCTGCTTTGAGTGACAGATGGGTGCCGTCTCATATTGCTAGCTGCTCTGCTGCGTCACCCGAGCCCGCCTCAATTTCACCTCTTCACAAAGGCATCTTCAGAAACCTGTGGGTGACGTCGCGGAGACTATGTCCATATTTTACGCAGTCTATGATTTAAACGCACAGCAATGAGAGTGGTATCAATCTTCTCATATAACTCTCGGCAAGTGCTCTTTGCAAAATTTGCATATTTCCAAACATTCCTTTACATTTCTTCTACGTCACTGGCAGGGTAGGAATACAGATTCTCAACCTACTTGACACTAGATTTATTCGAAACAAATTGCCGTTCTGAAACAGTGCACTTTCCATGATGGAAACCAGGAAGTGGACGCTACACTACTTACAGTAAAAGCAATAGTAACACACATCCTAAGCTGCCTGTGTTATTGGTTTAGCTCTTTTTTGTCGTTGTGCAACACACTAAACATCTCAATCCCTTGTTCTCAGTTCCCTTTAAGCCCTTGATAAGGAAGTGGACTGAATTATTTTTTTTCCCTTCCAGCGAGAGTGACCTAAAAGACAGCGGGAGATGGGGGAGGTATGTGTTACAGTACAATAGCCGGTAAGTCTCTCTGCAGTAACCACACCAGAGCACTGAGCACATGCTTATGTAGGGAAGCTAATCAGCTTTCTGCAGATGGGCTAATGTCCTTACAGTGGCTGAGAGGGGGGCCTATATTTAGCGTCCACTCTCTCCCTCTTAACAGGGGATAACATTGGCCCTGTTCTCCTTTCCATAGCTCATCTCTCTGCTTAAATTCATCAAGAGTAAAATAGAGTAGAGTACAGATGAAGAGAAATGTGTGAGAAAAAAAAAAAAACAGAGGGTAAAGATGGCACAAAGCTGCGTAATCACAGTGACACTTGTGACGTTAGACTTATGCACACTGCAGCTTAGAAAAGCAGTGTGTCGGTCAAAGAAATAAGTAAAAGTTGAAAATAAAGAAGAGAGCAAAAAGCAAAGCATAACAAAGAGGCAGACGGGCGGAAGAAAGAAAGAAAATAAAACATGTAAGAGAGACTAAGGAAAATATTTTTTCTCAAAGTCAGCAGGGAAAGTGACATCTGGAGGCTGAGGCCTTCGGGCATTAGAGTAATGCAAACCTGGAGCCAATCTACTCAATCAGTTACTATGTGTCGCTGGAGACCAAGGCTCTGTTGGTAATAAGGTCTGTGAATATGCATGGCATCTACCTGCTGTTGCAAATACACTCACAGCTAATCGGGTCTGGCAAGCGGTGCGATGAAGGCGGCCGGCACTCATTGTGAAGCCTCTTGGAGGGGAAACCCATCAAGTTTAGCTGTCACTGGCAGCAGCAGTTGTGCCCGCTGGGATTGTGCGGGCATCTCAGGTCGTTGACCTGTGTGTCAAAGCTTTGGCACAAAACCTAAATGCCAGATCTATTTACCTCGGCTGAGGTTCAATAAGGTGCAACGTCTTATTACTGTAGATAGTAATGTGTATGTGATGAATGTGATAACAAAAAAACTGAGCTGAACAACTCTTGTCTGGTGATCTTTTTTTTTTTGTTTTTGCTTTTAATTCTCAAGTTGGTCAACTTGAACACAATTATCAGATCATTATTTTCATGTCCTGACAGGACAGCAGTTAAAAACACGTAGAACAGTGAAACAATCTCTTTAGAGCAACAGAAACCCATCCCATCCCAGCTCAGAGCACACATATAATGAACACAAGCTAAATCTGCATTTTAGCATAGCCGACGTGTCCACCTGTACTGCTCTTCATCAGCCAAAATGAAACATACATTTGCACACACCACAAAATACTCAACGACACAGCTTTGAATATGCCTGCTACATCAGCCAAATACAAACTGTACAAAAATAGAGATTGATAGAAAAATAGGAGATCTGACATTTGAGTCTCTTGCACTTGTAAAGCTAAAAAGTTACAACTGTTATTTTCATGATTATCACAAATACTTGTCTTATTGCCCTTCAAATATTCATGTGATGGTTTTTATCTGTACTCTACATTTTTTGCATTATTTTCTCATTGTTTCATGCAATGCTAAGGAGTGATAATATTTATTTTAGCTGCTCATACTGCCCAGATTTTGACACATTGCGAGCGTTGACTCTTTTCAATAAATGTTGAAATATACATTGGCCAATAGTTTTCATCACCTTTGAAGCTTTTCAAGCTTCATGCAGCACATTTTCTGAAAGTATTTTCTCCTTTGTTAGCCCTCTGAATCTACCAGTAGTATGCTTTTACTCCACTTCATTCAAGAGTTGCTCTGCTGCTACATCCATGCACACACAATCCAACCTCCACCCCTCTGACAAACATACAGTTTGTTTTGTCCTGCAGATATTTGCAGACTTTCTCTTTCTCTCTTACTCATGGAAAGAAAACATATTTTTACAGTGCATACAGCATGTCAAAATAATTTGAAATGACTTACAAATGATGTAAAAAAGAAACCATTTTATATATTTGATGAGAGGAAAATATAAAATGAATATAATCATATATAAGTGTATTAAAACCTTCCAGTGTAATTTGAGAAAACTGGTTGTCCCCGTTTTAGAATGCATTTTGTTGGGTTTAATATGTATTTGAAATGTAAAGGTACCCTGTGGACCTTTTGAGCACTAGTAGCACTATGGAACAATGTTCTTACCAGCGGGCCCATTTTTTCGTGTAAACGTGCAACCAATGCGGATTATATCCTGCCATAAATCTCCCACTAATCCACTGATTACTACTCCTGCATTAAAGGGCAGTAAAGAAGAAGCAAACATGCATGTAAACAATGTTTAAATTATTCAAAGAATAGGCTTTGCAAATGTTTGAGGAGGAAAAAAAAAGTGCACGTAACACTTTTGTTAAAGAATTAAGAGACACTCAACATGCGTTTTGGTGAGCCCAAATGTAAACACAACTTTTGTTTGTTTTCATGAAAACTCCTCGGGGCACCTTTAGGTAAACTCGAGTTGTATATTTCATTTCCATTTATTATTGTTCCTTTCAGTTTCACAAGAACACGTAAGCATGTCGCTCAAATGCCTTTTGATATAGACTAGATGTGATGAAGATGCATTTTGAAATGCATTATGGGCAAAACTGTTCTTTATGTAGCATGTCACTCCAACAAATGATTACACTCTCCTTTCTGTGATAAGTTGCTTTTTGGTTATGAAGCTTTGCACTGGTCTACCTTAATTTGCATTTTTTGTTAAACTGCAGATAAGAGCAGTTTATTCTTTCTAGTTTGCTTTCTTGCTGCCAAACTTCTTTCTCTGTATATTTCTCTCAAAACTGACCGTCTACTTTACTCTCATAAGCATTTTCGATGTAACCTCCACCTCCCCCCTCTCTATAGATGAGATCATGTTGCTACTTCCTCTTTGGTAATCAGCAGGCCTGCAGATAAGAGCAGATTCTTGAACTAAACATTGTCAAAAGAAACTGTAAAAGTGTAAGAGACCTTACTCAGCATAGGTAAACTCTCTGTTCCACAGTACATTCATTATCATATTGAAAATCAATAAGATGACAGTTCTCTACGATAAAGAATCACAAAAATATCTCTTCCCTTTAGACTTTATCTAGGCACTTAAAGAAAATTATTCCTGTACAGAAATAAAGCATGCATTGTTTTGTTGTTGTTTTTTTTTGGTCTCAGAATTCAGATTAAGTTGAGTATCAAAGTAGATCTTTGGATTTGTAAACAATATCCAGTTCCTCATTTTGCATTGTCTGTGAAAAGTAGTCCCAGGCAAACAAAGTGCACATGTCACCGTTGTCTGACCATAAATCAATATCAGCACATCATGTGTCTTCTCTGTTACTCTCTGTGGCTGTATGAGAGTCTGCTTTGTTTTTGATATGAAGAGGATGTGGACATTATACATGTTCATCATTTCAAATGCGAGTTCATGTGACTCACAACAGTCGTATCCCGGCTGTTGGTCACCAAATTGATTTTAGTGCTGATGCGAGAACCTTAAATCTTATGCGTCAGCCTCTCTCGTTGGCATCTCTCCCTGTGTGCTCAGCTCCTCCTGCTGAGGCACCTTAACCCGAGGAAAAGCCTTTCTCTGGCCCACTGCCTTCATCCAGGTTCCTTGTCCTCTTTCCCCATCCTTCCTTCATTCCCTTCTTTTATCTGTCTAATTATGTCTCATTTCCCTCAATTTCCCATCTCAAGGAGGAGATTTAAAGATCATCATTGGTCCCTTTTTCAAGGAGGCTCCACCAGTAACACAAAAAGTGCATGAATGTGCACAAAGTTTAGTTACAGGGCAACCAGGTGGCGTACATGGGATGGTGATGAGGACGAATGTACTGCTGAGGAGGCGAGGGAGGACAGGGGTACATAGGCTGAACCTGTGCTACGTAATAGTTGCTGAAGTTGCCATCTGAGACATAAGGAGCCGGCTGGTAGAAGCAGGTGACGTTGGCGGCGTTGGGGATGGCGTTCTGCTCGGCCAGGACCCGCAACGCCAGCGACGAGATGAGGCTGAGCGTCTGGCGCCTCTCGTGGCCCATCAGGCACACCGTGCTCTCCTGCACCACCCCGTACAGCGTGGCCAGATAGTCGTACTTCCTGTCCTCCAGGTCCACAAAGTGGTTCTGCAGATAGGACTCCAGCTTCCTCCTCTGCTCGCTCACATCAGGAAAGTCTATGAAGAAGCGCGAGCACATGTAGCGCTGCAGCAGTTTCATCTCGGTGTCAAAGGCGGCGCGGAAACCCCGCACCAGCAGGTGGCAGTACTTCAGCAAACCCCCGCCTCGAATCTCCTCGGGGCTCCTGGTGCAGATGAGGCGCTTGCGCAGGTGATCGAGGGCGGTGGGGAAGTCGCCGTAGACGCTCTCCCCGAGGATCGTGGGGTGGAAAGTGGCGGCCATGGGGTGCTCCGAGCACTCGTAGAAGAGGAGAAGCGAGTCCAGGCGGATCTGGAAGGAGTCCACGCTGAACTCAAACTGCCGCCGGAGAGAGTCCACAAACTTCAGCTCCACGTTCTTGCCACGGTTGTTGGAGAGGGAGATGAGACTCCAGCGGTCTGAGTCATTGCACACTTTCACCATCTTTTGCACATAGGCCTCCTAATAAAAAAAATGGAAACATTAGGTGTCGTCACAGGAATGCATCTCACGTTTGTGCAAGTTTTAAGTCAAAAACTGAAGTCAAGAAAGGAAAGACATTATTGGAGTTAATAGGTACATATAAATGGATAGAGGTAGATTTAACTTCCATGTCCATACTCGTGAAGCGGAGAACACACACGTTTTATAGTTAACCATATATAATAAACCATAATAAAAACATTTGGCTAAGTGCTTCCTATACTTAAGTTATAAAGACCACAGCAACATAATCAGAGCAAATAGCAGGCTACAGTGGTGGATGTCAGATTTTCTTTTTTTCCACCACACTGAGGCTTTCTGCCTTTCTGTCTGACTAACTTCTCTATTTTCCTCCTTTTACAGCTTATTCTTCTGAAAACCACACATGTACCCATGGTGATGTTTAAGAATGGTTGCACTGTGGGTCTTACGTGGAGATCTTCTGGATAAAAAAAGCAGTATTAGTTTGAGCTGGCTTCAACAATGGGACATTAATGCTATTTGCAGCAGATACAAATCTTGTATTCGGTCTGTTAGTTGTGATGTTTTGCTGATCACATCTGTTGGGCCATTAGTAGCCCGGGTAGTCTTCGGTATCTAGGTAACTGAGGCCGATTTATTAATGTGGATCCGACTCCAATTGGATTAGACAGAATCCTCTTCGAATTGGAAACCGACCTTTTTACTATTTGAAGGCTAATGTCTCTGTGCGGGCTGGATGTGTTCAGGGCAGATCTCTCTTCTTTGCGTACAATTTAATTACAGTTCATTTAAATGCATTCGCAAACAGAACGTGCAAATACTATGCAGCGGTGTGCAAATATGTGTGAATGGACGTAAAACAAAAGTGTTCCCTTTCCTGTCAGGTTTGAAAGTTTGACACAAAACCATACGATCTACATACACGGGTCACATGCTATAACTTAATGTTCTACCTTTAAGGTCACTGGTGTGATCTTTTCTTTATTCACCCCCTCGGGCAAGAAGTCTAGAAGAGAGTCCAGCACTATATCTTTCACAATCTGAAACTCCATCTCTCCTTTCAGCTCGGCGCAGAATATTAAGTCCAGATCTTTCCACCCCAGACCGCTGTCCTCGTGCAGGACGTAGCTGGCCGCGGAGCCGTTCAGTCGCACCTCGCGTACGTGTATCCGCTTCTCCTCCATGCGGCTCCGGACCACCTTGACGATATCCCGCGGCTTCACCTCCAGAGTGGGGAAGCTCCACCGGCCGTGGATGGGGATGGAGCTGGTGAGGATGGTGTCCAGCCGCTGCACTTGCTCCCAGTTGAGCACACTGAGGTTGATGCTCTCCCCGTCCGAGCAGCTGTCTGCCACAGCACTCTCGTCCATGTTGAGAAGAGGTAGACAGAAGGATGTAAAACTTCCCACTCACTCCTGCTGGAGTAGTGGCATCAGCCAGCTGCAACTTTGTGAAGAATTGAACGTTCAGAGCTGATCATAACAGCAAGATGCTGGACGACAACGCGTCTCTACGTATGACGGAAATAACCAGTTGGGCGGTGTTATGCTTGTCCTACTTCTTACATAAAGTCTGCAGTCCAGACAAATTCAATTCATTAGCTTCCCAGCCGTAAGGCTTAGTCACTGTCCAGCATCTACTGCCCCGCTGCGCGCTCCGCTCCGCTCCGGCGCTGTCGCCAAACTCTGGAAAGCAGACATCGAAAGTAAAGATCGAAACGATTGTTCCTCACAGTGTCAGCTTCTCACGTCCCAAAGGCTCACTGACGCATCCATCGCAGCCGGGGAAAAAACCGTTTCATCCACCGCAGAAGTTTTACTTCTCTCTTCTTTGACACACTTTTACGCACGTAAAGAGTAGTGCACGTCCCTGCTGCGTAACAACACCTTTACGCACTCGTTTTAAGACTCCTACACTTTCCCACTGCACACCTACTTTCAAAAAGTGGTGTATGGCTGCTTTAATCTTCACATTTTGCCCGATTGTTGCTCGTTGGTACTGCGTGCTGCCACAGAGGTCCCACTCCACAGCTGCAGGAGAAGTTGTGAGCAGAGCGCTTCCCGTCTGAGAGGCGTTGGGGCGGGTTGGTTTGATTGACAGCCCACACCAACTAATAGCTGTCGCCGCTTCCCATGGTTACTTTGAGTTGCTGCAAGCGCGGAGACCGAGGTGTGTCTGGAGAATGGGCGTTACGAGACCAGAGAAGGATACACACTGAGCGCTGACCCCTCACCAAAATTGGCTTTGCATCGATTTCTCGGCACTCCAAAACGCCAGCCATCAATAGGCGAACTGGTCACATTTTCTGTTCCTTATTGTTCAGTTTGATAATCGCAGGGGTGATATACTCGCTCAGGAATCTAAGTAGATTCCCAACATTTGATGTGTGTGATAAACTTTAACTTGGTACAATTACGGCCAGACAATCACAAGGGATGCTTTGGCTGCTGCACAACGACCACTACTGAGCAGTTAGTCTGTTGCAATTCACTCTGGATAACATCATCACACATGTAAATCATTTCACTCTTATATGACACTTCCTCGGGTGTCTGGTCATTCACAGGTGAGGCAGGGAATGCACATACACCCAACTCCCTCTAGTTTTTGTTTTCTTCACCCTCTGTCATTTGTCCCTTCAGGCATTTATGTGCACCAATCAGGAGTTACTTTACATACTTGTGCAAGTGCATTACCTGTATGTATAGCTCATGCATTATTAACAATTAAAAAGTGTCTGTATGCGGTGCATGTCTGCGATTGCCACCTCTGATATGTAGGATTTAAGCAGTCTGTCAGTATGTAGGGTATAGGCCATATACAGTAGTCTATGCAGGTTAGTTGTCATGAAGAATCTATCAGTGCAGAGCTTGGCGCGGATATCTGCGTCATTGCAGACGAGCCCATAAACCAGCTTACCGCAGATTACCCTGTATATGCAGTGACACACAAATTCACACAGACACACACAGAACTAAATAGAGACGTATGCTCATACTGTATAATGCAAGAGAATGCAATGCTTTTGCCCCTTTAAGGTATTACCACCACATTTTGCACGCTCAGATCCTAAAACATTGACGGAAGCACACTGTGAAAAGTAATGTTTGTAATAAGCAATCTTTAGATTTCTTTTTGAGCGATAAATGTGTAGAGAGCACATGCATACTATGTCATTGAACAATATGGCATTTAGGTCAAATTTACTGGAACTAATTAAAGGCTTTTTTGAATTCAGTGAAGTGGAGTATTTTCACTTCTGCCGCTACTAAGAACTATAAGTGTGTGATAATCAAATGTCACATCAGGACTAATGCCAATACATGTTAGTGCAATGTGAAACCTGAAACTTTATTCAGTTACGGACAATTTGGCCTCAGCATTTCCAGTAGCTCTGTGGTTTGCCAGAGTAGTCACACGCTGCACTTTCCCCATTCACCAACAGGCTCAATGTCAGGCTTACTGCTGGAGATGCTTACCGTGAAGCTTCTACTTACCTGACCTCTGACTTGTCAAGTGGATGACACTTTGGTTTCCAATGTCTGACGACATCAGAGGATTGGCGAGGGGATTTCAGACAGACCCCTTGTTGGGCTGCCAAGACGATCGCCAAATGTGGAAACAAAGGTGTGTGCCTGTGTGAGTGAGCTGAATGTGCATACATCCTTTTTATACTCAGACACATGATAGGAAATGAAAACAATAGACCGACTTGGTTAACACATCCTTTGATCTGTGGCCACATGCTTTCTGATCACATCATTCCCTCCCTCTGTCCTACCCCTCTTTGCATCTTTTTTTTTTTTTAGCTTTTAGCGTGTCCACTTTTCTATCCCCTTTTCTACTATTCCCATACGTAGATGTTCATTAAGAGATTACAGTGAGCCCGTTAGCTGAACGTACTTCTACTCTCTTGCTGCTTCCCTTTCCCACCTCACTTCCTGTACAACTTCTATTTTTATTTTTTTTTCTTTCATCTGGATTTCTATTAGAAGGGGGTGAAATCCGTCTTAGAGTCCATGTTGACCGAACATGCACTCTTTACTTTGGCCGTCCAACAAGTATTCTCTACTTTTTCTACAGTTGTAGACTGGGGAGTGCAATTGATAAAAAACAATATAACCAGCTTTTGTTCATATTGGTAGAGGGTTAACAGTTAACTTGTTTGAGGGTAAAAAACCAACAACAGACACTATAACACCCTCCTGCACTTCCTCCACTTGATATTTAATTGAAACCCGTGTTTCAATGTAATTTTTAGTAAAAAAACAAAAATGTTTTGGTATGGATACTCTTATGATCAGTTACCCTGCGGCATGATGTCGACCAACAATCGTATCTTTCACCTAGATTAACACAAAAGACAAGCTAGTGGTTAGTTAATTTGTGTTTTTACACAAGATAGTGTTGAAGATATTAACGTTAGCTTGGTTGTTTTGTTTCCAATGTAGCGTGTTTGGCGTTAACATTGAGCAAGATTGCATTAACAGTGAGATTTTATTTCAAGGGCTCTATGGGAAAAAATATATTCTTACCACCTTCACCGTGTTGTTATTGTCTTGCAAACAAAACTGCTGGCTGGCAACAACTTTTGGTCAGCTGAAAGACTGGACCTTGGTCACTGTTCGCTTCAACCGACGGTTTTGACATTAGCGCGACTGGATATCTGTCTTTTCTAAATGCTGCAACTTAAAGGACCAGTGTGTAGGATTTAGGTGGATCTATTGGCAGAAACGGAATATAACATTTATTATTATGTCTTCATTCGTGTGTAATAACCTGAAACTAAGCATAGGCAAGCCCACCACTATTATACACTGGAAATATAATTCCTTTGCTATTCTGAATACTCCGATTTAAACTTTTGCACGAAGTTGCACTTTAAATTTTACTTTTAATGTTCGAATGGTGCTAACCAATAAAAAAATGCTCGTAAAAGCTCTGTGTGGGAAAAAGTTTAACTAAAGAGACGCAGCAGTATTGCCTAACTCATATTTTGGGCTATGTATTTATCCCTTTAGGAGAGTAGAATATTTGTTTCACAGTTTCACAGCATGATGCTTTTTCGACGGCTAGGTTAAGCAAAGTGCATCCATTCAAATGTATTACATTTATACTATATATGTATTTTATATATGTACTTATGGTATACTATACTGTACTTATACTAGTCATTTAAGAGAGGGAAAAAGACAGCATTGGATTCATACTGGTCCGTGCTTTCTGTTGAAGTTGTTACCTTACACTGTAGCACAAGTAATGATTCATCTGCAAGCAGTTACAGACCTTCCTGTTCTTCCTGCTATGCATAAAATTCACATTCTCAGTCCATTGCCCTTCGACAAATATACTGTATAGAAGATATAAAGCACATAGCAGCTAATTTAGCTAATGACACTCCATGCAAAGACAAATCTCAACAGTATTTCCAATCAGTTTTAACCCTGACCTCAGTAAGAGACCTTTGCTGAGTAGTAGTGTAAGCCCCCACTAAACTCTTCCACAGCCGCTAATGAGATTCTCTGACGTGCCCTGCGCTGTAAGCCATGCTGCAGCGCTCCAAGAAGGTGCTCCGTGTGGGAGTGTGTTAATGGCACATATAAACTGTAAGAATATTGTGTTGAAAAGGAAGCAGTTGGAACAGTCAAGTTGGCAGGTTTTCGTATCACATTTCTTCATCGAAACAAACAGGAACACACAAACGTTTCCGTTTTTTATTTTTTATTTAACTTGTGCAAGTTGTTGTTTTGCTACCAATAAACGCACAGGATAGTTGTCCGACCACACTTCACAATGCACACGGCGTGCATTGCTCAAAAGATAACACATATTGTGAAAAATGTTTATAGAAGTCTTCGCAGTCACACAATGCAAACAGGGTGAAATAAAAATGTTTACAATTCACGTGTCATTATATAATGCCCCAGAGGATATTATTTGTACAGAAACACAGTGTGAACTGCACTAAACTCAGTTCTTAATGCAGCCCCATACAACCTCTCTGCTAATGCGTTTCCCCATTTTGTTACAAGATTGTTCTGCTTTCTTGACCTGTCATGACTTAGGACAGCAGTGCTGCTGTGACAAGATAAACAGGAAGTGAATTGCTCTATCTGTGACTCAGCTTCCTGTATGATACTGTGGCTGGAGATGTCAAGACCACATTGATGTTCTGTGACGATCTCTGCCCCATGTAAACAGACACGTGCAGAGACACACATGCACAAACAGGCGTCATGAAGTGACTGCTGGCCCTCAGCTGTGACTAAAATGTTATTTTATGGGCAGTTTGTAAACCAGTGGTTCCCAACCTATAGGTGTCGGGCCACCACAAGCAGTCGCAAGTTAAATCTGAGTGGTCCTGAGATCATTAACAGCAAAGCAGGAAAAAGAAATCAAAAATGTCTGTTCATGTTCTCAGATATTTGCCACTCCCCTTATGAGTTAATTAAAAAATATTAAAACCATACGGGGAGAACAATGGGTTTATATTCAATAGATGGATCACCAGCCAGGCAAAGTTGGCCCCTGAACTTCAAGGCCACAAAAGCTCCAGGTCTAAATTGGTGTGCCATTTTAAAATGCTTGAGAACTCGTTTCAAAGAGAGTTGCCCTGTCAAAATCTAGTTTTAATATATTCATTATTTACGTTGTGTGTGTGTATATGTCGCAAATTCCTCAATGAAGGTTTTGAACCAGATTCACAGGTACGCACATCCAACAATCTTTTACAGGAGCTGGATCAAAGAAATCTAACTGAAGCAAAAGATCTGACAAAAGATCTGCACACTGTATTAAAAGCTCCCGGCAATTTTAACTGTTCAACATTTCGATCCAACATAGGTCTTCGTCAGGCATCGCGAAAGGATTTGATGGGTGTTTTTAATACAGCGTGCGGAGCTCTTCTCTGATTCTTGCTTTAATCAGATTTACCACACAGCAAATATGGCTCTTACTGAGCGTTCTCAGAAATAAAATGACAAGTCATTAGCTTTAATTATAGATCATTTGTACTATTTATAGAATAACAAAAGATGAGTAACTTATATTTAGCAGATTTACTCTCATCTCACCTTTTTTCCAGTTTCATGGAGAAGCTGGAAACTCCCTGCGGAGCCTTAACAACGGCCACACAGCATGAAGGTGCTACAGTGCCACCTGCTGGATGTCAGCAAACAACCCATGTTGTAGTGAATTAACTGGAGACGCGGGGTTCATCCCAACATCCCTCCTCGACTCCTCTGTCCTCGACTCCTCTGTCCTCTCTCCTCGATCACTTGACGCGGAAATCGACCGAGACGTGCCATGTTGAAGGACGTCCCTATTTCTTAGGATGATCAAAGTCATCAAATGTTTCATGTGCTTGAATTTGAGTAAAACACGGAAAATCTCTTTGATGAATGAGGAGATCCTTCTCTATAACAGACATTTAAGTGTGAGAAATATGCTCACACATTCAGTAATGGATGATTCATCATATTTCACAGTCCTTCTTAGTGGTTTGTGTTGCCTGTGAGGATCTATAGGACACTGAATGTCAAACAGTTCACCGGTAAAGGATTTACTGTACATACGGCAAATGAATCTTCTTGTCACATTTATCATTCTTCTGTCGTATGAATTGAATTAAAATGATAAGACAAGAGTGTAGCGACAGTTTCAAATACCTACAAACAATATAAAATGGCATCTTGACAAAACCAAGCTCCAATAACCTTATGATAGATCCATTAAGCCAATTAATATTATTATTATTATTATTATTAATTAAAACATTTTTAAAAATTTTTTTTATTAAAATGTACATTTCATGCATGAAAACAAACACAGGATCGAAAATAATACATACATTCCCATAAATAAAAAGAGATGGATGAATCAATTTCAATAAACCTGTAGTAAGTCAATTGTACAGGGTCTAAAAGATTTATTTTGAGTTCAGCGCAGTGACAGGTGATAAGGCTGTGTACATGCCACAAGTTAAGGACGTCGTTTAAAAGTGACGCTCGAGTGAACAATGATATCCCATGTCACAACCGAGGATTCCTTTGTCCTCGCATCTTAGGAGGGGGGAGCTAAAACGCGAGGAAACGAGGAGGCGAATTAAGGTTTTGGGACGAGCCCAGTGTCTCTGTTGAAACGTCCTCTGACCTCTCACTAGGTGGCGTTCTTTTCCTACTGCTTTCACAGTATTTCAATATACACTCTTTTTCTATATCTCCTCTCTTTTATTCTCTCTTTCCCACACTCCAGACTGCACTGAAACATTAGCACATGTATTTGAACAGCTGTGTTGGGTAAACAGTGTCATCCAAGAGCCAAGTTAGGTCATTTTATCCTTTAATGCGGCGTATTATGGTTCTGGTATTAAAGGCTGAACGAGTAAAATTAACTAATGAAATGTGACTATGACAAAACAACCCAAAATTTGCCATAAATCATTCACAGCGTCCCCATCTCTCTTCACATACAGTATGTATCGTATGTGCGGAGTGATTCAGGGTGAGACTGCTCTAGTTGTGTTCACATCAGTGGTTCCCAAACCGTTCTATGGATAATTAACCCAAACAGCTAACACAATAACTGCAGGAAGTTTGTGTAAAACGAGCAATTTGGATGAATTTTGAACAGATTATTTCCTTTCAGTACGATTCTCTGTATGTATGTATGCATGTGTGTGTGTGTGTGTGTGTGTCTGTGTGTGTGTGTATGTGTGTGTCTGTCTGTCTGTCTGTCTGTGTGTGTGTGTGTCTGTGTGTGTGTTTGTGTCTGTGTGTGTCTGTCTGTCTGTCTGTGTGTCTTTGTGTGTCTGTCTGTCTGTCTGTGTGTGTGTGTGTGTGTGTGTTTGTGTGTGTGTGTGTCTGTCTGTCTGTCTGTCTGTGTGTGTGTGTGTGTGTGTTTGTGTGTGTGTGTGTGTCTGTCTGTCTGTGTGTCTGTGTGTGTGTGTGTGTGTGTGTGTGTGTGTGTGTCTGTCTGTCTGTCTGTCTGTCTGTCTGTCTGTCTGTCTGTCTGTCTGTGTGTGTGTGTGTCTGTCTGTCTGTCTGTGTCTGTCTGTGTGTGTCTGTCTGTGT
>CALSCE010010644.1:12427692-12487692 GCA_943593645.1 Bovichtus variegatus | reverse complement strand
CTACAAACGGCATATTAACCCCAGTTTGTTCCTCAGCTGTTACCATTACGTTCGAGTCACAGAGTCAAGGATCCGATCTTATGTACAAAACATTTACTTCTGTTGTATCTAAGGTATCCTCAAAGACTCTTCTATCCATCTGGAAGAAAAAGTGTTCCGTCTGCTGCACAATAAAACGATCCTATAAACTGTGACTCTGTTTCCCATCCATTTTTTTCTTATTTCGTTTTATTTAATTCTAACTTTTTTTTTCCGCCTCAAGCTAGCTACCATGTTATCTCGATAAAAACATATCTGCATATCAATCACCTTTGAGCGGCCTTTGCTTGCATGTGGGTAAGAGTGTGTTTGGAGATAATGGCGTGTGTGTTGGCAGGCTCTGCATTTTCTCATGCTAGCAGGTTAGAGTTCATTTGAAAGTGTGTGCGTGCGTGTTTCTGTTTGTGTGTGACTGTCGATTGTACTTGTGAACTTCAAATTAAGCGTCTTTTACATTTAAATCAGTACCAAGATTTGACATGGCCATCAACAGCTTTCAGTAATCATTTGAACTATTTCTGGACCGTGTTTCACGAAAAGTGTTTATTGGACTGGATTCTTTGCTGTTGCCTCATAAATAATTGCTGTGTGTTTAGAATCCGAGCATTTCCTGTTTGGAGCAGAGAGAAAGAGACACTTTAAGGTTGATTGTGGTCATAGAGAAATGATTCACTGGGTGTTAGTGTCTTTGCATGTTTGTGGTGGGAAAAAAATGGAAAGAATTACACCGGAGGGAATATCTTTCATCAAAATGAATTGTGTAGCCTGTACATGCTGAGTTGGACCAATACCCTTGTTACCCTCAATACACTTATTGTTCCAACAGCTGATTTTAATGCAGCTCAGTAATCCATCCTGTTATTTTTACCCTGATATTAAGTAATTAGGTCATCACACCTTTGTGAAGCTACATAGTTAAAGCAATAAACTGCACACTGTAATGCATATCAACGTTAAAAAAATCGAATAACATTTTTTTCCTGCCGGCGGGCTCATGGTGTTTTTGTGCAACTCAATCGTGGGAATGTGCAAAAGATTAGTACGTAAAAAGCCAGATTAAGATCAACAGCTGCATCTTATTTTACTCCATTATTATTCTTCCAAAAAACATAACTGTGCATCAGCAGTGTAAAGGACACGATGTTTTGTTCTTTGTAGCTGCTTTTCCTCATAATTTCATTCTTTCTTTTTCTTCTCTTCAATCAAGAGTGATGCTGCAGTTTGCACTTTGCATCAGTTATCGGCCCTTCAATCAATCACGTTATTTGGTTGTGCAGCGGTGAAACAAAAACATAAGATAAATAAAACAAAGCACATAAACACATGACATAAATGCCGAATAGAAATGGGTAAAAACAGTACACACATGATTTTACACAATTTAAAACAAGTGAAACATTTATAAATCATGCTACAGTATATTTAATTATTTTATGAATTTTCAGAATGTCAATGAAAAGTCATGTTTGTTCATTTGGGCACTTTTCCTGGTTTTATGTATTCATTTGAGGACGGTTACACTCCCCTCCTTGCTCCTCAGATCTGATGTTTTTCATATGCTACCGTCTCTCCTGCGGAGCGGAAGCTTTCGTAAACTTTTAAAGGCCTTTTACACTCCGGCCTGAGGAGTAAACAACACGAAGATGGGAAATAATCTCCTGCGAAAATGTTGCATCGAAACTATTCATACTGGCACATTTGCAACAGTTGCAACAGTTAAAATGTTTGAATAGATTTGCGCCTATGTATGCTCCATTGTTATGTTAACATATATATTATGTTGCTTTGGGTAGTCTATGTGCAGTGCTCAGGTAAAAAGCTACACAGAGTACATCCAATATGACGATAACGGCAGTAGAGCTAGCATACGTTAGCCAAACTTAAAAAGTATTCATGACAAAAACAGCAGTTTGAATATATTTAAATTTGTTGACGTGCGCATTAATCACACGGAAAAAAGGCCATAAGTCACATGCTTCATGTGTATCATCATTAAATTGAGTCTGTTTTCATTGCACTTTTTCGACACACCACCTCACATCCCCTCAGCCGGGACACCACACCGTTTTATTTTTGGCAATCCCATTAATGTGCATCAAAACAGATGGATGGAAAATAGTGTTTAGTGGAGAGATTGCAGAGGGTATTAAAGAGTTTTTATATCTGTCAGTTTTGGCTAATAGAAGTCTAGAGGTGGAACCACGAGGCAAGATCTGCACATTTACGTTTTTGTGTTGGTTTGGTTGCATTTCAAGCTAAATAAAATGACTTCAAATGGAAAAAACTGTGGACGACAGCTAAACAATAGATGTAACTTCACTAAAAACAGTTGGGTAGTTTGATTTTCTCTCCAATGAGGGGTTCAAGCTTGAATGTCTACAGCATTATTTTGGTATCTACAGCCTACAGGTGTTTGGCAATCCTCAAATGAATGTATTATGAACTACAGCGATTGAGGGAACGAGGGCAGAACCAACAGAGGTCATAGAGACATTTCAAATAAAAATCAAGTGAAGTGACATTATCTTTGGCTGTAATTCCAGTTGTTTGTGAAACTTGGCAACAAAGGCAGCTATCTTTTTCATACAGATGGATCCAGTCTTAGACAAAGATGATAAAAAACATACAGTAAGGAGGTAGATGATTCATCCATGTGTCATTATGTATTCAGTAAGTTTGCCAAACTGTCTCCCACTATCTCACATGATGGAATGGGATTTTCTGCTACAATACCAAAACAGTGAAACCACTACTTAAAAAAGCTTAAAAAGCTAAACAAGCTTGCCGGCTGTCAAAGCATAAAGCATGATATAGCACAGCTGAAACACAAACACTGGAGTAATTGGCAAAAGAAAGAAGAAGTTGGGGGTAAAAAAGACTGAATCTGGACACATAAATGGTTATATTTTGTGGCAGGTAGGTTAAACTCAAATTGTTTTATTTATTCTTTGAAATTTATTTGACCACGCAGACTACTGTATATCTGCCAGCATTCAAACTGTTCAGTCGCTGCCATGCATTCAACATGCGAAGGCTGTGTGCTGGTAAACACGACTCACAGTAACCATTACGAGTGCCAGTTCTTCATCTAACCCAGTTTAAAAGCATGCATTGTTAATAGTCACATAAAAAGACATGTGGCAGTGGTTTGAACATTTGAATTAAATGTGAGCTGCAAAGTCTCCACAGAAGTTGGTTGAAATTGTCTGCCATCAACTCTCATATTTCTTCTGTTCGAGTTTAAACAGAAGCAACGTGCTCTGGAAAGTTCGAAAGGGTGTGTGCGTCTTCTGCTGATCACTTCCTTATCTCAGAGCTTCCCCAGCTAGAAGGCGTCGCGTCTGAGGCGAGATTACCATGCAACAAAATTGCCCTTAAATTAAACTGATGCAATGCAATAGTGTCACTTTTCAAGGTACTAAATCCTCATAATCCTGCTAACAACCCATGTTATTTAACACCGCACCCTGAGAAAAAATGCCGTTCCGCAAAAGTCTGTCTCCTGCAAAGTAAACATCCCAAAAAGAATATTGGCCTGTGCGTTCCAATCAAACCATAACAAAAAGTAACCGGTTTTCAATCCCAGATTAGTTTCTAAGGAAAGCTCCTCGCAGACTATTTTTTCCCTCAAAATTCGAAATGTAGTACATATGCTATCAATATAACTGATTTCATTTTTCCAAGATGTCAGATGTTGTAATTACACCAGGACTGCAACTCCTTCGCTGATGAATTTTAGCTTCAGACAAATTCGGATTCATTTAACTCACCATTTAGGAGTAATATGTAAATTTATTAAAGTGATGAGGGTTTAGTAGACCTTTTCACCTTCACCAAGCGAGCCATTATTCAGCAAGGAGGAAGAGAGAGACATACACGATACATGGCCAAAAGTTTGTGGACACCGAAATATAACACCTACTATATGTGATTATTTACCAAATGATTCCCAAACTATGTGCGTATTGTGCGAGGTATTTGCTCTAATTTGCCACTAGAGCATAAAGTAGGTCAGGCACTGATGACGGGCGACAAAGCCTGGATAAAGTCGGCGTTTCGGTGCATCCCAAGGGTGTCTGATCAACACGTTCTCACTCCCAACTCATCACATATGGACGCTTGGTCAGGACCCCTTGGCGTCACCTTTAACACACTGGGCTAAAAGTCCCATGAGCCCTTTAGCCTCATTTTTCAATGTGCAGGGTTGTCCGACTTCAACACGTGGTTACACAAACAAAACTGTCGTGTCACGGTTTGGGCTAAAAAAGTTCTGTTTGTTACATAAGTTAAGTTATGTGTTTGAATCAAGTATATTAGGGATGTGACGTAAGTTAAGTACATAATGTAAGTTCACTTAAAACAAGCTAACGTTGACTTTTGGTCTCACATGGGACACGAGCATCGCTCTCCTGGATGAAAGGCCTTTGTTTGTTTGGCCCATCCATCCAACCCGACCTCCTCCCTAATTAGATTTAGTCATTATTTCACTGTCGCTCATAGATCTATTCCTGAGGAGCTGGCAGGAATTCAGAGGTTTATTTAAGGACATTTTTCTTGTGAGGACTGGCCTGTCTTGCCACGCATCAGTACCGAGGTTCATGTAAGGATTACGTGTCTTCAGATCTGTCCAACTGCTAAACATATGGTGGTCTGATTTGTGATGCTTAACCCTGAGTGATAAAAGAAGGTAAATTCAACAACAGCATAAACAAGTGACCTTTATCATGGCAGAGAATCTATAAACATAAACTATAGACCACACACACTTTCACTGGAACACACCAACAAATATACCAACAGCAGGATGGACGTCCAAGTCTGATAAACACACGCCTACACAGATGCACACATCTGTTTTGATTTGGAATAATAGAACAATAAAACCTCCTCCTGTTGGAGTGATGACAGTCAGCGCACACGTCAACTTGTTTATCAGAACTTTGCTCATTAGAGCAAAAGTGACATAAAGGCTTCACAGATGTTTTCCGAATGAAACGTCATCAAATGATGGTTAACTTAACTTTAAGTCACCTTCATGTGTGTGAAGATCTAATAACTGGAGTTGCAATATCTCGTACTGCTGCCCAAAATCAAACCGAAGCCATTACAGCTAGCCCTAGGTAGTTATGTTTAATGAACTTTCCTGCATTATTTCTCGTAAATGCACACTTGATCCTAGAGTATTTAAGTCTTTAAAGTGACTGCCTACAGAGCAAAAAGCTGTTTAGACATTGCTGTACAATGAGGTACGAGACACGCACAGCGCCAAAAAGCAGATCTCTCAGGTGTTGGTGGAGACCAAAAACAGAGCTAAAAATACAGTGAATAGTGGACTTACATTCACTACTTGGCCAGTAACATGATTTGAATAATGCATAATATTGTGCCGTAACTGCTGCGTGTTTACTTACTTACTTAATTACTTTATGAGGTGACACAACACAACAAGTAACCAAAATTATTAAAATAAATCTTTATTTCCTAGACATTTGCATGTGTCACTTTACAACAAGTACAATAAAACCTCCTACTCACCCTGAATATTGGTATAATTAAATGCAACACACTGCAAAACCCACATGAGTCTAAATAACCAGTTGAAGTGACTGGCATCTAATATTGGAATACTTCACATCCAGTGGTCAGTGAATAAAGCTCTTTTAAATGATTAAAACCAGAAGCTTAGAACCAATCCCAACTACAACAAGCATTGCTTTTTAATTACAACGTTATTAGATTATGAGACATCCATGCTTTGTTGGTAACATTACTCATGTCCAAACTTGTACAAACATGATTTATACCGTCTTTCAGCCCTTGTTAAATAGCGTGAGGGATTTACAGTGTCTGTGTCTACTGTCTGTATCTCCTTCGGTGTAGCAGGACATTGTGTTCTGTTAGCTGAGGACTACACTAGTCCTAGAATAGAATAGAAAGTATACTTCTACAGAACAACCCTTCCTTAGGCCAGAAAAATAAATCCTCCTCTGAGACAGCAGAGAGCTGAAAAAACACAGTGAGCTCAAATTGCCCGTAACGTCAATGTTCTCCATTCATTTCAGAGCTGTGGGCGATTTGTTAATCTTTGTCTGAAAAGAAAAAGATTGTCCATGAAGGATGCCTTCATGGACTTCTTAAGTTAGTAAGTTACTGAGAAACTCAAGCTGAATGTCCCTGAAGTGATGTAAAAAAGATCTCATTCAAATGAAAAACAAGAGTTTCTGGAAAGCTGTTCTGTTTTCTGCTTTATTTCAGGCTAATGTTTGCTTGCTTTTTAAGAAGGTCGTTTTTCTTTTTATATTGGCGAGTGAAAGGCTTACAGATGTTCCTTTATTACAGTGTAGTGTAACAATGTAAGACTAATCACGGTTACTCAGCTAAAATGTTTGTTGTTTGAATAATTTGATTGCTCATTATTTGTGTTACTGGGTGACGTAAGTGTAGTGTTTTTCACTTGATTAACAAAAGCAGGTATTGATCGTGTTCAATAGGAATTCACAGATGTACACCGATGTGTAATTGGGGCCCACATGCAATTTAATAAGTGGATGCACATGTGCGTTCTGTGTTTTTCATTTGTGCATCAAATTCATTTTCTCAATGCATGCCCATAAAATCCTAAAGAAAACCCGCCTGTGTGTCAAAATGCATGGGAATAGTTTGATCCGCCTGCTCTGTGGTGTCATTGTGCATCCAGAGCATTGGCTTTCACCATTACTCAAGTCACTGTCATTGGCACCTGCATGAGGCACTGATGAGTGCTCCACCACATGTCTGACAGCCTGAGGTGGACTACGTTTCAGAATATCAGTTTTTATGTCTAGTGTCTTGTCTTGTGAAAACCACAAATCTTTCAGATTTTGTGATTTTGAATTTGAATGTTTCTGATGAGGGTAAAGTGTTCCTTTATGGCTTGAGATTATACTTCTTATGATAAATGAACTACTTAAAACCACCCTTGGATTAGCTGGAAAATGCATCGTCACAAAGCTGAAAACAATGTGGTGAAACGTGATATATGGTGCTGGAGATACATGACACGAGACGTGTGACTTTCTTACAGAATATGACGCATTGCTGTAGATTAAACTACAAATATAAAAGAGTTCAAATTAACACAAACTTAAAAAATCTCCAGCAGTAAAATGCAACATACACATTAATGCAACAGTAATATTATTTTTAAGTACGTTTAGCTGATAATACTTACATACTTTTACTTAAGTAAGGTTTAGAATGCAGGGCTTTTACTTGTAGTGGACATGTCATGTGCTCTGTCAATTTCTGTTTTACACAATATGCAAATTAACTGTATGTTTTGAGAAGACATAAATTAACATTCTGCTATGATGCTTGTTTCTTTACAGTAGTTTATTTCGGTTATCACTGTATATTAAATACGTTGGTGGGATGAGTATTAAGTGTTCGAGTGTCATTGCATCTCCAATGACATGACTTTACATCCTGCATACCCTGGAAATGAACCAAAGAAGAAGCCACACATCTTCCATCACTTCCTCCAGGCTTCTTCAGAAACTGTCAAAACAATATTGAGGAACGTGTTAGCTTTTAGTGCATGCACTTTAATACCCATCCGTCTTTATGACTCTTAAGCAAATCACCTGGAATGCTCTGTCTATGTAAAACAACTCAACCCAACAACATACATGCACACAAATAATTAACCAGACACACACACTCCACACAGTCACCTTGAGATATTTGTCTGATTCTTTCCTCTCACAAACTTTTCTCCTCAAATGAAGGAACTGGTGATTTACGACAAGTCACTATATTTACATCTTTGTTGATTAATACTGGCAGCTGGAGATATTGGAGCATCCTATTGCCACGTTATCAAAAATATATTAACCCTCCGGCTCAGCAGGTCGCACCAAGCCTGAGTTAGTAATGGTGCTGAGGGGGAAACTTTTCCACTTAGCTGCAAAATCCCGCTCACACTAAAAATTACGATTGGACAGGAACCAGTAAAGCTCGACAAGACACGAGGAGGTGTAGAGAGCCAAGATAAACCAGCTCCTCTGCTTTCTCCTCGCTCTCTCTCTCTCTCGCACCTGGCTTCTCTCTGAGTACTGCCAGCTGGAAGAAACCTGAAGGGGAGCAGAGAGAAAGAAAGAAAGAAAAACACACTCACTCGCCTTTTAATAAAACGCAATAGAGAGAAAATTGATAGAGTGAAAGAAAGGGCAGGATGGGACAGGACAGGAGAGAGGAAAAGGACAGCAAATCCGAGATGCATGAGAAGAGAGCAATGAGCAGGCAATAATGACTCATCTACTGTCCCAGGGCAATAACGTGACTGATATCACTAGTCCTCCACAGACTTCACCCAACTTATAAAAGAAATTCTCATTACGTCAAAGAATCGGCATCTTTCCCATTGCTTGTTTCCCACATCTTCAGTTCTCAAAACATTTCACTGACTGGTTGTAGGCCTTAAATTTAAAACACAAATTATTTTCCAAATGCTTTTTTTTTTGACATTTGTGAGTTTTATGAGACCCCTGTCATTTACGTTAAATATGAAGCTATTCTGGCAGGAGGCGGTTATCTTAGCTTAGCATAAAGACCGGAAATAGGGTCACAAATACAGCCTGCCTCTGAAGGTAACACAATGCAAGTGTAAAAACAACACGTTGCTAGACTATTTCTTGGCTAGGACCTGTAACTTCCTGGAGTCGTGTCATCACTGCTCGCTAGCTGTTTTCCCCGTGTCCAGTCTTCGTGCTAAGGTAAGCTAACCGTCTCCCGGCTGTAGCTTCTAATTTACCGTAGAGAGTCGTATTAATCTTCTCATCCAACTCTCAGCAAGAAAGCGAAAAAGGATATTTCCCAAAACTTAAAACTATTAATTAAACATCAGACTGTTGCGCAAAAACAAAAATGAAGCTAAGCTAATTGCTTTTTAATAAGCTTTCCGGTATTATAAACACTCCCTGATTAGATGGATTTAGCAATGAGTTGGAATTTATCATGTTGCAATCTGAGTGACTATAATCTAATTATATTCTAGACAGTAATTTAAAGTAGTAGATGTGATTGATCGGCATCATAACCATAATTACTCCATCATTTATTCTTTTGCGTGACTAAACTGCATCTTTACACTACGCTGTATGAAGTGCATTGACGGAGAAATTTTTATTTTTGTTATCATTCTCACAAACAAACAGTGCACCACGACACAAGCCGCTCAGCTTTCACATACACATATACAGAAATGATTCAGTCTTACATGATTTTTTCCCTTTGTCTGACGAGCGTGAAGATAACCCCCTTCTGATGACCAAAAGTGTGTGTTACAGATTATGAAAATTGTAAGCAAGCCTCTTGGCAGCATTACATACACTGGATTTAGAGGAGAAGTCTTTCTTTCTTGGGAAAGGAACGCTTTTCTTGTTGAGAACCGGCCAGAGAAAACTCTGCCTGGGCCCAAAGGAGCAGCTGGGGGAAATACTGAGTCACAAGCAGCACATACACAAACTCTCTCCTGCAGCAGTCCTGATTAAGAGTGGTGTCTAGACAGAGTTCAGCACAAAAGAGGTTATGAGTTGACCCCAGCCTGCTGTTCACACAGCCTAAGGAGGGAGCGTAAATGTTGCCGTTTCCTTGGCCTTTGAGGGCACGACCGTCAGAGTTGAAAAAAAAAAAAAAGCTTCTCTTCTCAGCCACACACAGGGGAAGACCCCCCCAGGACCTCCTGGTTCACCAAACATATCAACGTGTCAGTTCAAGTCCCGCCGGAAATTAATGAAAAGAAAGCACAAAAGGTGAAGGCTAGAGTGAGAGTAAAGGAAAAGAGAACACAAAGGACGCAGTGAAGGATGTGGCCGACTATCACGAGACACATAAGTGGAAGACTAACAAAGAGCTTTATTGAGAATTATTAGTCACTGAGGCCATGAAGAAAATTAAGTGAAACATTTAACAGTTACAGAGAAATTCTCTAGAAGTAATTTTTGGAAGCACTTTGCTGCTGTGCTGTTAAAATTAAGAAGAAACAACAATGACCAACACAATATGAGCACACAATCAGACAAAGACTGTAGGTGTAGGTCACATGAGAAGAACGCTGAGGTTTTTGTACTTTACTTATTTTTTACTCCACTTTAATTAATAAGAAACGATTGTACTTCGACCCCACCACACTTATTTGACAGCTGATAGTTAAATACAAAACATAGGATGAGTTTATAAAATATGTTTCATTGTTATAGACTAACCAACTACAACAGTAAAATATTGCTTGCTCATTTATGCATCAGTAACAGTTACCTAAATATATAATATGTAATCATATACTGTAGCAGTCACAGAAGCATTTTTCTGACTACTTTTACTTTTGATACTTTAAATGCATTTTGCTGATAATAATTATGTCCTACTAATACTAATATGTGTATCTGCTTTCTTGCCCAGAGTCATACGAGAAGATAGTTACGACTCATATGAATTTACAGCCAGTAGCCTGTTAGCTTAGCTTAGCATAAAGACAGAAAACAGGGGGAAACAGCTCGCCGATAACAAAATCCTTCTACAGCTTCTGTCGTTTGGACCGTTAACTTCCCGAAGTCTCCACTGGTTGCATGGCAACATGTCCCAACCAAGAAATGTTCCAGCATAATCCCCCGTAAAACAGTGATTTGTACAGATTAAACAAACGATATACTACATTTTCGTAAGTGCCGGTGCTGGTAGGTAGAGTTTTTTACTTTTAACCAGGTTTTGTGCTAAGCTAAGTTAGCCAGCTGCTGGCTGTTGCTTCATTTTTACTGCACAAACATACAAGTGTTTTTTCCTTTAAGTAACGATTTCAATGCAGAACATTTAGTTGGATTCTTTTTACCACTTTAGCCATGAAAGTACAAAAGCTCATTTATCATAAAGCAAGATAATTGATTGGTATTGGTATATGTTTAAAATGTTGGTCTCTATGTCTGTCTGTTGCTAAACATTGGAGACAAATGGTCTGTCCCCAGGTTGGATGCTCTCCAACACAAACATTTATTCACTCTTATTATTAACTGTTGTTTCCTCTGACAGGATGTCTCCATTAAAAGCTGAGATGCTTAGATAGACAATGTCATTACCGGGGGAAATGCCTTTATTTCAAAGTGCTGGACAAGGCTTGTGGAATGTCTTTTCATTTTTACGTTTTTTAATTTCAATGCAATGTAATCTATTATTTCCATGTGGATCTTTTGACCCTTTGTCTATATCATTTTTAACAAACCTCTATTTTTACAGGTCTGGCTTAGGACATACATTGCTTAATAACTCCAGAATTCATCATTAAACCACAAATCATTTGCAATAAATGAGCGAACCACACCCTCAAACTGTGTATCAGCAGGGGAGATGGGATCATTTGATGAAAAACATGTTTTTTTCTGTTCCACAACAACAAAAATCATTTCTCTAAACATTATTATCATCAAGGTCCTGCACTGTGAACTGGTGTTTGGTGGGTTTTCATCAATCATACTACATCAAATAATAAGACTTCCTGCAATGGAAATGCTTCTGCATTACCAACAGTATTAATGTTCCCTTTCTTGGCACACAGTGCACATGTTTCTAGAAGCAAACGCATACAAGAGTGGATTTAGGCAGCTATTCACAATTACCAGTGCGCCAACAATGTCCCAGCTGTCTATGCAAAAATTCCACAGGCCTTCGCTTTCGAACAAAATAGCTGCAACACCAAGCACATTTGTGATATGATATGGCAGCCATAGGACAAAAAAGGTCACAATGATACTTGTGACCAGCCGGGTCGTCTGTGGGTTGTTGAAGAAAGCTGCCTGTTTTCACTCTTCTGTGGAGGGCAATGTATGCAAATGCATGACAGAAATAGAAATAAATCCTATCAGGGACTCTGCCAGTAGTGCGGCACTCAGCTGGGCTGAGGAAGAGCTGGTACGTGTGCAGTATGTCCAATTCTGGTCTGTGGTCACCTGTTGAAGCACTAAAGCAGGGATGAACAGGATCATCGCAAACAGCCAGAGCAGAACCAGCAGATTCCACTTTCCTACCCGATCGAACCATCTCTTCAGGTACACCACCTGTAGGCAGCGCTGGACACTCTGTCACAGTCAGCAGGCTACAATTCACGCTGCAGTATATGACATACGGCAGGAGCTTACAGGCCACCAGACCGAGATTCCAACTGTACAGAAAAGTGTTTATCAACAGGGGCGGGGGGAGCAGACACATCAGGTCTGATATGGACAAATTCAGCATCAGACTGTGGCTCACACTGGACAGGTGCTGCCACTTTGGTTTGAGGATGATCACACTGATGTTTCCAGGAACTCCTAGCAGGAAGCAGATAGACAGCACCAGCGTAGGGACCAGATGGATGGAGATCCAGGAGTCTTGAGATGGATGTCCAGGAGAGGAGTTGTTAAAGGTGACCAGGGAGTTGAGTTGTTCCATGCTGCAAAGCTGCTGGCATACAAGCTAAACGTTGTGCACTGAGAGAGTGAGGATGCAAACAGTTTCAGTCTGGGAGAGGAACGAGATGTTCCCCTTGATGCTTTCAAAGAGGAGCAAATAACAAGGGAACTGTATTTTTATATGCTAATATTTCATTATGGCTGAATAGTTTTGAATGGCTCATTTATTCGATGCATTTTTCCGTATACCGTTACCTGGTAACAGCTTTCACCACAACATAAATAATATCAGCTGAATGTATGAAACCTGGGCAACACTTTTCACTTCTAGATATACTGCAACAGCGAAAACTCCATGTATTCAAACGACAGTGTTTGTCAAAGACGATGTCAAAGTAAAAGCATTTTTCGCGCAATGATCCCAATAATGTTCAACCTATTATATATTACTATATGATATAAACATAAAAATATTCATATAAAACATTCCATATTTTGACAAAATAATCTCCACACGAGTCCCATTTTGAATATGTTTAGTCACTGAACCCAGGGATGAACTTTGCATCTCAATTTGCATATCTTGTAACAGAAGCATGATTCTAACCCTGCTATAAGTGTAAAAAGTATAACATAATGATTGAGTCTTACCCTTCTCAGAGGGAAAATGATAGCCAATGTAGTCTCATACAATATACAAAACTATCAATTTGGAGTCATAATAAATAGTTATATTAATAACTACAACTAAAAATAACCATATCAGTAGATTAGCTAGGTTGAATGATTTTGTAGTTTGGAATAGTAAAGACTGGGAGCATTCAAACTTGTACAACATCAAACATACCAGCATGTGGATTTAAAAAAAAAAAAAAAAAAAAACATTTATTCAAAAGATAATAAGGGTAAACACATAATGTTAATTTAACTAAATATCTAAACTAAATAAACCAAATGAAGAGTGTGTGTGTGTGTGTATGTGTGTGTGTGTGTGTGTGTGTCTGAACCCACTTCAAACGTCACCTGACATAAATCTAAACTTACATTTTTGACCACAAAAGCGCTGGATAAACACGCACTCAAAGGCTACATTTTGTGGGGAGATCCTTCTGTAAATAGCTTCACGTCTAAATGAATTTCCTTCTATTGAAAGCGTCACTGTTCTGCGCGTATCCTCGTCGTAAACAAAATATTTGCAGAATCTGAGAAAAAGACCCACATTTCTCTATACATGGCTCCACTTTTGACCCAAAGTCTAATGTCATCACATGATCACAAAACTTCATTCATTGCCCCCTCCTGGCCGACTCCCCCTTTCTGCCTGTTTGCTCTTCACTGTTTTCTGCATCAGAGTGGGATGTAGATTTCTATGAGGATCTTGCACACAGCTTCTCCTTGCTCTCCAGTTTTTTTTTTAGCCCAGTTAATGATGGAAGCCAGTTTGCTGGAGGCCGTTTGGATTGAGAGGATTTTTTATTGATGAGAAGAAGAACATTTTTTTGCAAATTTTGGGCGAGATTTTTTTTTATGTTTGCAGGTAGGAAAGGTTTGAGATGTTTGTATTTCTTGACAATCTTTTAAAAAATAAAATCTCATTATCTTTTCTCCTAATATTGTTTACAAAAGCTATGTTCTCTCTGTCATTTTTAAACGGTACTGTTTCTTAATTATCTTGGGTTTCAGACTGACTTACTTCTTTTCAATGTATAACTTTTTGAATAACTAATAATCAGACTTTTAGACTTAATATCAGAAAATAGTCAATACTAATGTCAACAATGTTCTTTGTGTCACTGTCAATGAATGTTGCATGTAATGTAATAATGACAGCATTGCATGTATTTATAATTATGTATTGTATTAATTCAATTGCAGACACCTTATGGTTATATAAGTTAAATATCAGAGTTACACTTTGCTGCTCAGTGGTTTATTGTTTATAAATGGAGCTTGTGCGCCCTCTGTTGGCCATAAACTCTATGAACCCAACATCAATGCTAGTATGAGCTGTGGGAACAATCATAGGATTTTTCTCCCAGCCTGATTAAATAAATCTGAGATATTAAAAAGGTTAATATCCATGGTATATCTCTCTAACGCCTTGGTATTTGCTATTTCTATCTCGGTGTCTCTTTCTTTTCAGCGGGATGGGACTCAATCACTTCCCGTGTCTGCTGCTCTGTGCAGCAGCCCTGTCGGTTTCTGGAGTTTTTGGTAAAGATGAGAACAGCGCGGCGCACAGGTGGACCAGGCAGAGCCTGCCGCTGCTGCTGGACACACACACGGAGCCTTTAGACGAGCCTTTGTTCAGAGGGCAGGAGGAGGATGAGGAGAGAGGAGGGTCAAAGACACTCTGTGGGATAGAGTGTCAAAGCAGCCTACCGTCTATGGACCAAACTGAGCAAGAGAGGATTCTGGGATATGAGACAAAGCTTGAGAATGGTACTCGCACGCATACAGATATCAGCTTGCAGGGTTTCAACAAGACCTCCACAGGAACAACAGCCCACTCACCAGCTCGCACCCGCAGGAAACGACAGGTTTATGGGGCAGATGGACGCTTTGTGATCTCTGACTCGCATTTCATCACCAACTATCCTTTCTCAACCGCTGTTCGTCTCTCCACAGGCTGCTCTGGAGTCCTAATATCCCCGAAACATGTGCTAACAGCCGCACACTGCCTCCATGACGGGAGGGACTACCTAGAGAGTGCCAGAAGGCTGAGAGTAGGGGTGTTGCAGCTCAAGACTAAAAGAAGAAGAGGAGGTAGGAGGAGAGGAGGGCAGCGGAGAGGTGGGAGGAAAGAAGAAGGCGAGAAAGGTGAGGAGCAGATAGTGGAGGAAGGTGAGGAGCAAAATAGTATAGATGGAGATGTAGTGCTACGGAGAAAGGGAGGCAAAGGCAGGAGGCGCAGGGGGAGAAAAGAGGGTGTGGAGGGTGTTCCTGATCATGTGAATATAGGTGCGTTAGAGAGAGGAGGAGCAGGGAAACAGAGAGCTCTCAGTCGTAAACGACGCAGTGCTGAACCCAGGAAGCAGCCCGTCTTCCGCTGGATGCGAGTCAAACAAACCAGAATCCCTCAAGGATGGATCCAAACCAAGAGCTCCTCAGTGTCCCCTGACTACGATTACGCTGTCCTGGAGCTGAAACGACCCCTCAAACAACAGTATATGGAGCTGGGAGTGGCGCCCTCTGCCACCCCCCTGGCAAGGATCCACTTCTCAGGCTATGACGCTGACAAAAGCCTGCTGGACGGGCACGGAAATGAGAAGGTGGTTTACCGGTTTTGTTCGGTGGCAAACGAGTCTGACGATTTGATGTACCAGCACTGTGACGCGCAGCCGGGCGCCATGGGTGCAGGTGTTTACATTCGTCTGAGACAGGAAGTGGGAGAGAAAGGCGGGAAAGGGAAGTGGCAGCGGAGGGTGATTGGGGTGTTTTCAGGTCATCAGTGGGTGGAGGTGGAGGGAGGTGAGCAGAGGGACTTTAATGTAGCAGTGAGGATTACGCCACTCAAATATGCCCAGATCTGCCACTGGATCCATGGAGATCCAAGTCTCTGTAAGGAGGTCTGACAAAGCGATAGATAGATGTAGAAAAATATCTGTGGTCAGTTTCAAAGAGACTCAACGATCTGGGCCGGTGTGTATAAAACTATGTCTTAAAGTAGGACTTGGAAGCATTGTACAAAGAAGCCAAAAGTAACTTATATCAAAGTACAATTGTTAATCCTAAATGCACACTGCAGCGTTGTAAATTAAGGACTAAAATCATGCCCTTTCTCAAGCACTTAAACAGCCAATAGCACTGATCCATAGGTTATATGTCATGGACGGCTGCATCAAAGCCTCATTCACAACTTGTCATGATTAAGTCTACCGATCATTGTTTGTGTCCAACATTAACAAATATGGTTCAATATATTGCAACATGCAAGAGGAAAGCTTATATATATTTTTTTGTTGCATACAGTTTGATGGCAATTTTAAAATACATAAAATGTCTGCATGTGAATTAAGTACACTTTTTTAAAATTATTTATTGTTTCCCAAAACACATCATCACTATCGTGGCATCACCATGTTGTAAAAAAATGTATCTTTTATTTATTTAATAATCATCCTTTTTCAGATTATGAAAATTGTGTAGCCGCTGCATCTGCTGGTCACTCCGAACTAATGCAGCAGACCTCCGGACAGAACTGAGACTTGAGTCCTAACACTTAATACTGTGCATGCATGGCACTTTGCATTAACCTCTTAAGGCCTAACCCTCGCAATAGGAAACAACGCCTAAAATAACATATTCAAAATGAATCAGGAATAGCTCCTCACCCAGAACGTTTATTTGCATATTTCTGTTTACATGTTGACTGATTTCTGTGAGTGTAACTTCAAAACACTGTTTATTTCCATATATAGCCCTAACAATAATCTAGTAATAAACACAAGAAATATTAATTAATATTTATATATGACTGTGCTATACAGGCAGATAAATGGAGAATAGGGCCCATATGGCTTTATGAGGTATCCACAGATTGATCTCAATAAGACGAATACAAAGATACAAGACTCAATGATGTCAGTGTTTCAGCCACAAGGTGGCCACGACATCCAGAGCTCCCACCAGTGAACGTCACTCAAACTTGACTAAGATGGTTGCTGTCTCCTCCCTAAAACGCCCCAGCAGCCCAAACCGTAAGTAACTAAAGTCTGACGTT
Source organism: Bovichtus variegatus (assembly GCA_943593645.1). Classification (NCBI taxonomy): domain Eukaryota; kingdom Metazoa; phylum Chordata; class Actinopteri; order Perciformes; family Bovichtidae; genus Bovichtus; species Bovichtus variegatus. Next base: position 12,470,511 of record CALSCE010010644.1, on the reverse strand, counting down.
TTGGGCTAAAATATCATATGTCTTGGTGAAATATTTTGGCAAGAACATAGATTTATTTCAGTGTGACTGTAAAATGGAAAGTTTGGGACCGTTTCCTTTACCTGGTAATAGTTGCGTTTAGGTGCTTTAGAAAGCTCGGAATTTCTGGGATCCAGCGATACCAAACATGTTAAAGACTGACTGGAAAATCATCCCAGATCTTTTGAACATAACTTGGCGTTATATTTACCAATGTTATATGTGTGTGCCTTTATTATTACAGTGCTTCGTAATAAGATATAATTTGGACTTGGAGTTGGTTTATGGATGCTAAAAGCTGAAACCCCCATGTTTTCAAAACAGTATAACATGCATATCTTCTATAAAACGACCATCTTCCATCACAACTTTTTTTAATTACGCCACAATGGTGGATCCGATACCGGGTCCGTCGGGTTCAAGAATAAGAGCAGAATGACTGTATGCCATGTTTGAACTTTGAGCCACTTTATACATACCGGCCCATGAATGCTACTCTGAGACCAGCTCACATCTTCTGGGACAGTTTGTCAGGCAATTGATTTAGAGGCTGTGCTAAATCCATGTGAATGAGTCAAAAATGAGAAGTATTTGAATTTGACATTGGTGTTTTTAATTGTCACCTTTTTCATAAACACTACATGTTTGTCTGTCTGTCTCTGAAACACCTGACTTTGAAACTGTAATTATGTAAAGGAAAAGACAAAACCCTAATTGTTCTCCTATGTTGCACAATGTAAAGATTTTGCTTTGTTTACTTTTGTATAGAAGCATACATAAGTAAAACCTGTTGGTGCTCATTTCACTTCATGTTACATGATCATGAAGTGTGTATTTTCTGATGTTTAAAATATCTTGTATTGTATTTTGTCTGTTTATTGGAGAGAAATGCCCATGCCACAAACACATTTTCTTGTCAAAAAAAGAAAAAAGAATTCATGCTGACAAGTAAAAAAAAATCTTTTAATTTTACAACAAGCCGACAAAAAGTGATGAGCCGTGAGGATAGTTTAGATCAGTGTATTTGTTTTTTATTGCATCTCATTTGGACTCACATGCAGGTGGGGGTGAGGGACAAAGAACGATGCCATCCATAACAACCCCCCCAAAAAACAACACAGCCTTCATTTGAATACTTAGCAAACATTATTTATCCACATTCTTTTTTTTTTTTCTTTTTTTTAATGTGTCATATTCATCTTTATTTTTCTTTCAACACTTTGTTAATGCCACAATGGATTAAGATACAGTCACTTTTGGAAATAAACAACACACAGAACATCCAGCGTATACTTGAGTGCTTTACAGTGCGAGTCCTCAAGACTTCCAGTGGCAGTACATGAACGAACGTACCGACCGCTGCTGCGTCACTCAGAGGACTGAGGCCACATCCCAATCACTTACACAAATGCTTCCTTGTCTCTTTGATTTCCACCCTAACGTTAAGTTGTGTGGAGACCGAGACAAGGTAATGAGCTCTCTGAGAGTATTAGAATGCATCCCAGATTGACTTGTGTCGCATGCTACGATGCTGTATCCCTCCACACCACCTGAGGGCGCAACAGTAAACACTCGGGCCAAAGTTTCCATTATACTGCCTCTGATTACAGATTGAGAGGTATGTACAGAGAAGACGGGGAATTTTTTTTGTCCACTTGCCTTGTTTTCAACCATATCATTTGACATAACTAAAAATATATGATATTTGTTTTTCTCTCAAAATAAAGATTAAAGAAAAATATGTATAATCTATCATTTAAAATAGTCTAAAACGTATATGTCAATTTGAACACAATTCACACATTTTTGCATGTTTCATACAATCCGTAAAGAAAAGAAAAAAAAAAAACGAACACAATTTGATGTGTTCAATGATAAATCCAGATTTGAAGTGCAAGTTGTTTTCAGGTACAAGTGTTCTCCAAAAAACGTGAAAGTAGACAGGTGGGCGGATGGCCGAGCAGATATAGGTACAACCAAGTTTTTAATGACATAAACGTAGCTCAGTATTAATTTGGACAACAGGGGTAGAGGAGTGGGGCTTGGCCAGTGAAGTTACACACACCGAACACAGTCCACATTTAACAACACAGTCCTCGTCTGGGAGATGCGCAAAGAAACCAACATTTATCCACCATTCCAAGTCAGCTGATACGCGGAAATCCAGAATGAATCTAAATACACATTTATTACTTTTTTTGTTCATTTTTCCATAGTATATTAAGTAAAGGTTAACACTGAATTACACGCACACCCACACACACATAAACAGAGTTTTGTTTTTCTGTATCTAGGGTTCACATTCACAGTTGTGCTACAACATTAGATCAGGATGGCAGGGGGGGGTTTTAGGGGTCTCGGCTGGTAGGAGGTCAGAGGGCGTAGATGAGATCGTAGATGTGATGGCTGGTTGATTGAAGGGGCTGGGGCATGACTGAGGGGAAGGCCGTGGGGGAAGTGCAGACATCCACAGAGCTCCAGACACAATGACAAACCTACAGAGGAGGGAGAGAAAATGAGACTTGATTAAAACAAGTGCTCTCAATAGAAATAGGTGAAGTCTAATTATGTATGCTCCGATAAAACAGACAGAGAAAGAGACTGAGAAACATGGAGACTAAAACTATGTTCAGACTGGCAGCAGAGTCAGATTATTGGCATGTGTAGTTTGTAGAAGAAATTCCATTAAGTAGAGGGACTTGCAAGGGATAGAGTCAAAACTGAACAATATCCTGACTTTTTAGGTCTTTTCAGGACAAACACGATTAATATGTGCCAATAAATCGCACGTCAATTAAAAATTCAAACCCATCCATCTCTATGTGCCTATCCGCACTGAAACCTTCCTATTTCGCAGTTTTTCCCTGCAGCTGTGTCGATTTCTGAGAATTTCGGATGCTGATAAAAAAAAACAAGCCAACCAATAAAATAAAGACTTTTGCTCACACGATCACTTAATTTTCTCGGACGTCAGTGTCATAATTCTGTTCACACTGTCAAACAACAACATGGATATTGATCGATTAATCCACTTGGTCTCGCAAAATAGAGTCCACTTATAAAAATAATAATAATAATAATAAGAATTTTGTATCATGTTTTTGATTTGCAACCTAGTGTGTAAAAAAACCTGCAGCTTGAACGGCAACCTGCATGGCAGCAGAGTGATATCATCAGAGGTTATCCTCTCAGACTTGACAAGGAGCCAAAGAATGCATTATACAACTGTTTTCACAGGTTGAGTGGTGCTCCTTACGATGAGTAAACCGACCTTTTATAAGTTTCCCTTTAAAACAAGATGATGTCTGCTTGTTATCTCTTGTCACATGTTATGCCTTTAGTGCGGACATTAGGTTGTGAGCAGTTCAACTAAAAAAGTAGTTTTTTCCTTCTGATTTGTAGTCTTTTTAAAGGCCTGACGAGGTGAAAGTATCCAGTAATTCATGAGACATAAAGGAGAAATGTCACTTCATTTAATGTGACACTTTGACAGGTTTTTCTTGGAACGTCCCCATTAGGGCACATTAACCCTGTTAGCTAGCCAAGACTGCAGCATCAAACATGTCTCCCATGTGTCTCGTGTTTTCTGCTGCAGCCGAGGATTCTGCTCCATAACACTTGCAAGGACATGACAAGCGAAACAAAAAAAACAAAACATTTCAATTCTTTTAAGTTGCAGCTTTCTATTCTCTGTTTTTTATATACCTTGGGGGTTTACAGGTCAGTCAGTCTACATAAAATCCTTAATGTTGAGGTCATCCAGAGCGTTCCTCGGTGGTGGAGGCTTCCTGGGGCTCTGGGCCGCTCCGGGGGACATCTGCAGACACATCTACTTTTTTAGCACTTAAACTCCTTTTTGTTAGAGTAAGCTGTAACCTTTACGTATGAAATTGTCATGAGCGTGCATAATCCATTTCAGAGCGAGTGTGTTACCGGTGCTCCGGGGGTTGCTCCGGTGGCAGGGAAGCCTGGCCTCACCATGGGCATCATGGGAGCTCCTGGTGCCCCGGGCTTACACAGAGACGGACAGACGGAAGGAAAAAGAGAAAGTAAGACACAATCGGCCATCTGATGGGCGTGAGGGCCACCTAAAAGGTTAATTGTCCGTCAATGTCTAGTAATGTCCAGACTGGTTCTGAGACATGACTAGACCATACAGGACTGGTGGTCTTACCATGCTGAAGCTGGGGTGAGTCCCCATAAAAGGAGGAACACCCATGGGTACGGTCTAAAGGTGTGGAGGGGAGGGAGAGGACGAGTTGGGATGTTACTACACTACATATAAGACACACACACACACACACAGCAAAACAATACACAAACACAAATGTCAAAATAAATTACACAAAAGATAAAAAAAAAAAAAAAAAAGAAAAGATTTCCCGCAACACACGAAAGTGATAGTGAAAACAGACGGACAGGCCAAAACAAATACATCTGGCACGCTACAAAAAAGAACGACACAACAAGGGCCCTAACTTCAGTCCTTGATTTACACATGCACGAGGATTTTTAGAGAGGAGAGGAGAGTAGAGAGGAAGCTTTCTGCATGTAGCCTTTTATATGAAAGGAAAATGTCATTTGTTGCCAAAAAGACAACGGAAATATCCAGAAGCAGGAATGTGTGTGTGACGGGGCGAGTTCAGCTATGAACTGGACTCTTAACAGGCTTTAAAAAAAATGTGAATTTAAGAGAAGAAGAACGCTGTTTCCAAGCTTCTTAATTTGGCACTATTATTTGCCACTTCATCACTCTCCAGTATATATTCCAGACATATGAGAATTACTTTGAGCCAGACTGCATGTTGACATCTGCTTAAATGTCGGCCTTTGGTTTGTATATTCGAAACATTTAGAACCAGTGCATGTGTCGCTTAAATAAAATCCACCAGCCAGCTCTAGTCTGCTATAGGTTTCGACAGTATGAGTGATGTTTCTTTTATTCACTGCCACGCCTCTCAGTTTCCTGGGTCTATGATTGGACCTGGAACCTGGAGAGCCAGATGAAGGCAATGCTTGTGATTGCTGCTACGCCCTGACTGTCGCTGCCATGCAGCTCCACTCCATGCTATCAGACACAGACAACATTTACCATGGGAGCACCCCAACAGGGGGGAGCTACCTGAGGTGCCGCTGGGGTTCCCATTGAGAGATCTGAGAGAAAGACAGAGAGAGAGAGAGAGGTGCTGCAAAATCACTGTTTTCATTTACTGACATTATATTGACCATAAAGGGGTTAGGAAATCATTTTAATTCATTAGAAATGCAATGATACGTCGACTAATCGAGTAGTCGGTCGACTGAACAAGGATCGCCAACTACTTTGATAATCAATTCATTGTTAAACCTAATTTTCATGCAAAACTGGCACAGAATGCTGTTTTCAGATATCCTGCTTTTCTGTTTCATATCATGTTAAACTGAATATCTTTGTATTTTCGACTGACAAAAACAAGACATTTAAAGACCTTGGGCATTAAGAAACTGGGTTGGATTTTTCACAATTTCTTTGACATTTTTTAGATTGATCTAGAAAGTAACCTGCAGAGTAATCAATACTGAAAATAACGATTATTTGCCGCCCTACAATCAATACAACAGTTAGAAATACACTTACTGGCTTTTTTGATGAGAAGATCGATACCACGGCATAAAATTGTGAATTGTCGTTTTAACACGTAGGTTATTGTACAGATAACAAGATACAATGTATTAATTAATGAGATTTATTTTATGCTAAAGTAAGCTTACAGGCTTCTGGTGGAAGCTGCATATCTAACATACAGACATGAGAGTGGCGTCAATCTTCTCATCGAACTCTCACAAAGAAAGCAAATAAGCGTATTTCCCTCGGTATTTATATCACTAACCATGACATGTAAATGACTACTTACTACTCGCCATGTTAGCCATGGAGGTGTCAACATCCCCCGCCTGAGGGGTCAAAGTGGGCTTCATTACATCCCCTAGTCCATCAAATACTACAGAAGGGAGGGAGGAGGGAGGAGGGAGAGGGAGGGGGCATTGAGGGAGAGGAGGGGAGATATTAGCATCCTTCAATGCAAGCAATCCTCACACTAGCCATCCTCCTTACTACTGGGGATTACCATGACAACCAATAGATGTCTCCATGACAACAGTGGGAAGAGAGGGGCATTGGCATGTGAGCTAGAGGGTTAATATTATAACACAAGATGATAAATAACATCTAAAGCAAATAGTAAAAAAGACCATGTCAGTGTAGAGTGTCATTTAGTGTCGCCGGTGTGTAACAGTCAGGAGACATCTGTCAGGTCAGCTGCTACTATGGTTTGCAATATGTGTATAGGGAATAACAACTAGTCCAACTTTTTAATGTACGTGTGACAAATATAAAGCTTTGAATTTGTGACAAATAGTGCTGCATTGTACCATCATAACAACACGCACAGTCACGAATGCATTTGTAGTGCTCGTTGGTCAATTTGAAATAATTCGAGGCTTTTGCTGTATGTAAGTGATTGCTGCAGAAATTATGATGAGGGCAAAAGCACCGCAGTTACAATGAAGCTGGGTTAATCGCTAAAGAAGCTACTTCACACACTCTCTGTAAACGTCAAGCATCTCGTGGTGGAAGGGACAGTGCAGCTGAGCTTTGCCTTACACCACTGCAATGCAGCAGTGCACTGTGGGAAATTAGCGTGTTAAAGAGCAAGGAAACTCACCCAATCAAATGGCAGGAAGCAAGCAATGAGCCAGCCCAAGAGCCAGATGGAGAGAGGGAGAGTGAGGAAAGGAGAAAGAGAGAGAGAGAGAGAGGGAGGAAAGTAAAAAGCACAGATGCGAGAGAGAGAAAAAAAATGCAATGAGGTTTTAAAGGAGCGGGTGACAGTGAGACCATTAGAGTTTATTGCATGAATGATAAACAGAGAGGGGAAAGAAAGAGTTAAGCCTTAAAGCAGTAGTATTGCAGACCGTCAGTTATATAACATGAAGACCAATGGCACTGGACAGGAGATGACTGGGAACCAGGTGAGCAGGGTTCACGTTGCCACGGTAACAGTTACCACGGTTACCAGTCGTACGGACGTGAAAAGTGCCAGAGATCGGAGGAATTCCCCCCCGAGACTAGTGATCACAGTAGCACTATGCAAATGAGGTGATGCAATGTTGACGTTAATATAACCATATACGGACGTAGTTTGGACTCTATGGTGGATTTGCTTTAATACTGAACAAATGATGAGCATTAAAAAAATAAAATAAAAATCACACGCAGGCTTTTGACTGAATAACGATTTGGTATTCAGTGTTATAATCAGCAAATGCAGATTATCTTACAGCAAACTATTTTATTAACCATTACCAAAGTTAATAGAAACAGTGACTGACTCCACAAAACAGCCATTTGACACAACATGATATTATAAGGATAATAAGAAGGCGTTATATCGAAACTTATAGGGGACTTTATCAAAATGATAATGTCATAATGTGAGTCCAGAGAGTAAATGATGTCCTAAATCATAAATATATATCAAATGCCACATTTTGACTTAAATATTGCTTGAATAAATGGAAAATCCGATTACATGTTTATATTGTATTTTAATTTCAAATTTGATTTAACATTTGAATATTGTCTATTATACAGTGGGGTACGACTTTGAAAATGAAATGTTTAAAAGCTTTCCATTACCATTTGAATACGGTCATAGAAACGCGTACGAGTATGTGGAAAGGAAACTGCTAATTGGAGTATTGCAATTTCATTTGAATTTTTACTTAAATAACGCATACATATGTGGAAAATTATAATGCTATTGTGGAATAAGTTTCATTTTTAAGTTAACATTATCATTTTTATAAAGTTCCCTATTAGCTTCCATAGTTTCATGCAAGTATTAATGAATTAATAATAGCTACAGTCATAGACGGATAATGAGGCAATTGGCCCCTCAGCACAGACATGTAAAAGGCCCCCCACCCCTGCTGCACAGGAGCATTACACCAAGACTGAGATACGAGAACAACGATGTTGTGTGTCTTTCAACAACATTTTGCAGGGAACCCAGAGCCCTCAGGTGCTGCTGTATTCAGTTCACACTGATGAGATGAAGAAACACAATATACAAAAGATAGGAACCCATTAAAGAAAGCCTGAGGTGCAGGTTATATTTTCTTAAAACATTGATTAAAATGTGACTGTATTTTGAAATGAAATGTTACTGTAGCCTCAGTGCAGCTCTTACATGAAGAAAACGATAAACAAAAACAAATATTGGAGTTGTAGATTTGGTTACAGAACTTTACTTCAAGTCACTTCATACCCTTTAGTCTGTGCCCGATAAGCCTGTTAAGTAATCCATCCATGACTACAGCACAGTGTTGGCAACATATTGGAATTCCCTCCACTGTACGCACGATGCATGCAGAGTGACTTCATATTTTAGTTACTTATTTTACCTGACATGAGCTCAGCACCGGGGGCAGCAGGAGCAGCAGCGGCTGTGGCATCTCCTCCTGTGGACTCTGGCAGGTCGACCCAAAATATACCAAACCATGCCATTCCAGGTCAAAGTAGGTCGATAAGCCATTCCCATCGCAGCATAAGGGCAAAGAAGGGGTAATAGTCAGCCTTTCGGCTTCACGCTGGTAATGTCAAACAAAGTGCTTAGAGTTAGATAGGTAGGCTGAATACACATTTACATGTATATTTGAATAAACCAGGAAACATTGTCTTTTTAAATATAACACACACACTCGTATGCACACATACACACATCTCAGCATGATGCCATACTCATTTGACAGTCGCAGTAAAGTGCATTTTCAAAGCCAGCAAGAAAAGAGGAAAGTAAAAAACCCACCAAAAAAAAAGTTCATTAAACATTTACTTCAACAAGATCAACATTTATCTCAGCTATCTGCTTGTAATACTTCCACGATCGACCCACAAAGAAACGTTCCCACTGTTACGAGATATCTGTGAGGTTCAACACGAAAGTACAATATGCAACAACATAGCTATCCAGTATTTATGACCATTAATAAAGCCTAGTATCAATATCAGTTGTTCAATTTGATGTTTCCCAGATTCTACTCCTCTTCTTTGATGATGCATTCATGGACAGGGGAGGCAGAGTGAGGGCAGGCTGCAGTCATGTGAGTTACCCACCACCAAACAGGTTCATGATGCCTCCCGTGTCAATTTTGGGTGGGGGTGCAGAGGAGAGGATGGGGGCAGGGGAGCTGAACAAATCCGCTGGGGAGGGCAAGGTTGAGATGGTGTTTAGAGCCCAAACACACTCACACACAGACACACACAAACTATTGACTGTGATTCATTATAATGCACATTTATCAATTGCAGTTGCAGTGCACGCCGTACATGCTGGAATGGTAGGTAGGTAGGTAGGTAGGTAGGTAGGTAAGAGGGATCTAGCAAATGTTTCAGGAAGCTCAATAGCTTTGAGCTGACCCATAAGAGAGCAATCTCATTTCCTTTTATTCCCGTTCCCTGATCAAAGCCAAGGACAAAGCTGAAGAACAGACACGGCAAGACAGGATATGAGAGTGAGAGCGCACGAGAGATGGCAGAGTAGGTGCAATAGGGTACCTGCTGTAAACAAGTCAACACTGGGAGCGGGCTCTGCTTTGGTGAAGCTCGTGTCTGGCATGGAATCAAAGAGATCTACGAACACATGCGCACCCAGAGACAGGAATATTAAAACGCTCAAACACTATGAAATGACGAGGATGGTCTCACGCACAGCAGCAGAAAACAGAAAAAGGCCTTGAATATGTGAACATTAGTCCAATGAAACCAATGAAGAAGAATAAAAGAGAGGACAAGATGGTGGATGGGAAAATCAGGAGGATGCTAATCAATAAGAGGACAAGACATTCAGATTAATACCGGAGACCACACACATCTCTAACGTTTACCGCTGAAAAGGTCAGTCGCAGGGTTGGCGGCGCCGGGAGCTGAAATGGCTGCAGTGGTGGTGATGGTGCTAGATGTGGAGGTGAAGAGTGGTGAAGGGGAAGGGGAGGGAGATGGCTGGGTCACCACAGAGCTAAAACAGGCATCCAGCGAACTACCCAGGTTATTATTCTCCACTGTCATCATGCCGAAAAGGTCTAGACCTGAAGATGCGTTGGTGCTACCATCCGAGGGAGCAAAGGGGTCTTTGGGGAAGAAGTGGGGGGGGGGGGGTGTAACACATGAATAGGAAGGGAGGATGTTAGTCAATGACTTTCATACAACACAGAATAGACACGTTTTATGTGATGATAATGAAAATACTGCTATAAACATGGAAGCTGAGGAGAAAGGGAGAGGAGAGGAACGATAGGACAGAATGTGCAGAGCGTCAACACACTCCTGCTGTCGAAACAACTAAAAATAGTATCTGTGATTGGAAAAAACAAACAAACAAATGAAGCGACAACATAAAACCTTCACAGTACATAAACTTAAGGAAAAAAACCACAACTGAACTACGACTAAAACCAGAGAACTGCAACAGGCAAGCTTCTCCATCACAGAAAATGCACAAATCTTCTGATGCCAAAAGATAAGTCACAAGTAAGAGCACTGTCCTCCATCGCCATGGTAACAACACAAGTACTGTCCAGACACCAGCAGTAACGGATAGCAAATCTCCACGCCTACTGTCCCTGCACAGAGCCCTTACAATGAAACTCTGATTAAAACCTGAGACTCTCCAGAAATGCACACATACACACCGACACAAACGGGTTACTAAACATCTTTACATTCACAGTCATGGCGCTCAAACCAGTGGTGGAATAAGTATTCAAATTCATTACTTAAAGGCAGAATGAGTAGGATTTTCCTACAAAAAAAACAATGTATCGACTCATACATAAATAATCCCTCTCAATCATCACTTATGACCCACTAGAAGTGTGTGACGGTGTCAGTATCTGCAGAGATCCTGCAGCCCTCTGCCAGAATTTTTCTTATTTTGCCGTGTTCGGGACATTTCTGGGCATCAACCTCTATAAAAACGTAACGACCGGGTGCCAGATTTTAAGCACATCTCCGAGATTACAAAAATGGCGGACACAGTGGCGAAAAAGTGAGACAAAACCCCAAGCGGACAAAGCTCGTACCAAAGCCAGAGTAAATCTCGGGTTGGCTTTCACCTGCTGGCGAGCACCCTAACAAAAAGTCAGCATCATCACCAGTTGGTGATTTATGTAGAACGCATGGAAATAAAGAAACGGGACTGTACAGCTAATGTTAATAAAATTGTAGGTACTTTGAATAGGCCTAATTACAGTACACATGTACCCTACGTAGTTACTTTCCACCACTGACTCAAACTCACTCACTCAAACAGACCCACACACAGACAAACTTTCGGTCACCCACCAGCTCCAGCGTTGGCGGCAGGGGCGGACGTGGCGGCGGCCCCACCTTCAGCAGCTGCTGCAGGGGCCTCAGTGGCAGGAACAGGTGTTGCAAAGGCATCTGGGGTTCACGCAACCCCAGCAGAGGACAGAGACGCCCAGAGAGACAGATGAAGAAGTAAAGATGAAAAGAGAAAAAAAGTCAGGAAACATGGCGAGGAATAGAGAGCATCGGGAAAATAAAGGTAAGCTTAGAGCATTTAAGTCGAAAATAGAAAATAGTGTTGTTACACTAAGTATTCAACAGTAAAAAATGGCAGCTTGCAGCATTAATATAGGACATTAATGACTGACAGGTGAATGAACAAATGGGAATACAGACAGGAGGCACTACAGCAAGTATTAATCTACTGCACAAGGTACAGAATAAGCCTGAAATCTACAAGTGTTACAGCTGCCATCTGTAGCTGTAGCCATGTGACAGAGTTTGATAGAATTGCTTTTCACTGAGGTCAAAGAAAAGCATGTCTGCCTATCAAACAAGACGCATGTGGAGAATGACTGTAGCAGTATATTTATGTGCAAGCCGAAGGTGAGTGTGTGGCTGTACATAATTACATAATGCAGAAATGTCTGTGAGTATGTGGAATATTTGTCCAGGAATATTGTATTGGTGCATGTGCAAGAGAGAAAAATGGATTGTGTTTTTAGATCGTATTTCGTTTGGAGCCTAAAAGTGGCTAAATTGAATAAATAAATATATATATATATATATATATATAGACATAATAAATTAATAAAGTATATAATATATAATCACAATAATAATAATCTATGGAAAACGTATAAATGAAGCAATCATTTGTGAAATAAAATAACCCATTACTAAGAAATGTTATTTCATCATTCATATTAATGATTTTATTTATTTGTTTATTCATTGTCCATTTTTCAAAAGTCTGTTTTTATTTAATGATGGAATTTTCCCCATTGACCCTTTGCTGTCATGTCCCATTTTATTTCATGAAAGTCCCTTTTAATGATGGCGGTGTTATCGTCAGTCACAGCCCTCTCACATGTGTCCCCTGCATCTATTAAGCAAGCAAGCTGAACAACTGCTACTAAATTTAGCCAATTGGGCCCATTATTGACCGGAGCAGTTAGCTGGTCATTTTACAGTTCCCGCTGCAATGTTTTAATTCTAAAGATGTTTTTTTAAAGAAAGACACACAACTACAGAGTTGAGCATAAAGACAAACAGCTTCTCTTTGTGTCCATTCAGCTAACAGCTGCTAGCTAACACCGCTAACACACTGTCCCTTCACTTTGACGCTGAGTAATTATAATCTAATCTAATCTCAGCTAGGTAGGTCGCATGTGCAGCCGTGCTGAGTGAAATGAAAGGGGAGGTAAGTAATTGTGAGTGTGTGTGTGTGTGTGTATTGTGTTTATTTAATGCAACAACCTCTACTTTGTTGATTCAGAATGACTTTGACTAGCTAACAGGAGCTAACTGGCTAAACATGGTAGCATTGTAGAGGCTGGAGGCATGTGATTGGCTGAAAGGTTGAGGGGTCAGGGGAATTAAATGTTGGGGCATTTCTAAATGCAAAAAAATTATTAAATTTCAAAAGTCAATTAATTAACATTTCTAATGAGTTGAGTTCTTAAATTATTTTACAATTTATTGGTTCATTTATATATTTTACACAACGCATTCATTTGATTATTTCATAATTATTTATGTATTTTATATTGAATACTTTTCTAGGCATTCTAGGCAGTTGAAATCCACGCATCATTAAGACTTCAATGTTTGTCATGATGCAAATTTGACAGACAATATCAGTGATAGATCAGCTTTGATCTGTCTACATACTGTATGTGTTTGAGCATGCAGTCGTCTTTGTGTTATCATATTTGTGTGATGGTTTTAGGGTTGAGCTTCCCAGAGTGATTCTTTCGTAGAGAATTTTCTGGAAGCTCACTGACCTCCCAAAAGATCCATATTGGCGGCGCCAGGGGAGGTGGAGGCTGCTGTGCTAGTGGGAGGAGCTAGAGAGACTCCGGGTTCTGCTGCTGCAGGAGTGGGCGTTGCTGCTGCAGTGGAGGGGGCGGGCTCTGCCGTGAGGGTGGGTTCAGATAGCAAGGAATCGCCCATTTCTGCGAGTACCAATGGGGTGTTCGAAATCCCCAAAGAAAGGTACCAAAATTAACCCCAAAAGAGCAACCAAAATAACCAGTTGAGTCACCGTGAACAAAAATAAGCCAAAAATAAGGTCCAATTGAAATGAAAGCCAATTAAGAAATTTTTGGAATTGACCAAGCAAAGCAAATTGAACCAAATTAAAGTTAAATTATCCCACACCATCCGTCATAACCATAAACAAAAAACAACCAACCAAAATAGCCCCCATTGTAAACCAAAAACAGACAATGGAGTATGTGGAGGGAAGGGAGAGAGAAGGCAGAGAGAAACAAAGAGACTACTCAGACTAAAGTGAACAGCTTGAGGAGACAAACAGGGAGGTAACCATGTGACATTTGTACATTTACAGTCTATCTATATGTTTAATTTGGATTAAAACACTGACATTGTTTCCAAGTCGCCTCTATGTCAGATTAGGGTTTGTTCAAAAAGAAAGTCAGTGACATCGAGGTGTCCTGGAGAATGATTTAAGACTACACAAGTCTAGACTAGAGGCTGGAGGTGAAGTGAAGAGCAGAGTGACACTCACCTGACCCAAGAAGATCTATGGAAGCAGAAAACAAGGGAAGAAGGAAAGTACATGATAGTTCAAACCCAAGATAAAACCAGTTTTGTTCACTAAAAGTAAATAGATTACATATATGGTGGCTTAATATACTGTACATGCTATATTGTGGATTTGCATTCTTTCAGATGAACCAGCAGCTGACAGGAAGGAGGGAGACTTACCTCCCCAAGACGTGGGGGCAGCTGATGTTCCGCCTGAGGGACCCGAGGAGGACAGTGGATCCAGGTCCAACAAGGAACTGCAGAAAGAGGCAGGAACAGAGAGCACACGACAATTCAATTCACCATCCTCTGCAGAAGGTTCAATGTGTAATTCTTTTACATTTGCAGAAAGAAGCACACATTATTGTTATCAGTGATAGCCACAGACAAGACCAAAAGTCTCCAGCCATGCAGTGAGGCTGCACGAACATATAGCTGACGTCCAATGTTAGCTAAAAATAAGATAAGTTCATCCACAAACTATTTAGGGTTTATTAAATGCTCAAACTATATCAGCAATAAGTCCAAATAATCGCTGCAAAATGAGCTCTTAAAGGGACATGAGTAGGTTGCGGTTTGTAATCACAACATTCAAAGTTGTCCCCTCGTCACAGGCTTAACGAGCTAACCTCACATTGACTCTTGTTTTGGAACTAGCTTTGTCTTGTCTTTGTGTTTCGCTATATTTGCGTTTTTTTCAACGATCTTTGTAGCTTCCTCTTGGGTGCGTGCTTATGTACGGAAGAGGATTAGGGCCACGTGTGCCATATTTATTTGAAGTAGGGCCATGAGTGAAAAATGTATTTACCCTCAGAACTCAAATCCTTTTTTTTTTCAAAGGTTCAATGTGTAATTCTGAGCCACCTGCTCCAAAGAAATAAGGGACAATGTTTCACATCTACTACTGGGTCCATACAATCTAAATTCATCAATCATCAAAACCATCAGTGTAAAACATTATATTTTTTTATTGTGTTCTAAGTTTAAGAGCCTTTTAGTGCATTATTTATATTGTGTATTGTATTCTACAGATATATATCTCTCTCTTCTAGTGTTGATATATTTACTGTGTATTTTTTACCAATTTCTCGGATCACGGCCATCTTTGAACTCAACCTTTATTTTGATCTTAACTACACATCTGTAAAGTTTCTTGACTGCATCTAGCATAGTTGCGACGCTAAAACGGTCACAAAACAGTTTCCCACACACACACACATAAAGAAAAGAGAAAGTCCAGGTAATTTCCAGGGTCTCTGCAGAAACAGAGACGACCACACACTTCTAGCAGGTCATAAGTGATTATTGAGAGGGATTATTTTTGTATTGCTTTTAAGAAAAACCCTACTCATTGTGCCTTTTAAGCATGGATTACAAAGGCTGCAAGGACCATCGATTGTCAAATGAATCATAGAAAGGCGGAGAAGAGAGAGGAGGTCACAGAGTTTGCAGGCACTCACTCTTCAGCTGGCTCAGCAGCAGCAGCAGCGGCAGCACTTTCCCCAGGAGGAGGCTGCAGTGTGGGAACAGCGTTTGAAGACTTGGCTGGAGTCGATGTTGGAGACACGTTGTTTGTCGGAGACCCCTGGAAGATAGACAGAGAAGCCCCATTTTCAGT
Organism: Bovichtus variegatus; assembly: GCA_943593645.1. Taxonomy (NCBI): domain Eukaryota; kingdom Metazoa; phylum Chordata; class Actinopteri; order Perciformes; family Bovichtidae; genus Bovichtus; species Bovichtus variegatus. The sequence continues at coordinate 12,454,756 of CALSCE010010644.1, read as the reverse complement.
GGTGCATCAGACTGGAATAGCTAAATAAACAAATAGACTGTTTTGAATGTGCATCTCACCTTTGTTGGAGACCTGAAAGAGTGAAAGAGGAGGATACATTGTTAGTAATCTTGCTTGAAATAGACAGATCTCCTGGAGACAGACTGAAAATGACATGATGGGTCTATTTTAAAGATAAAAAAACCCCTCAAGAACAAGATTGCATCGTATGTGATCATATGAAGAGTTAATTTCCAAAGCAAAATACTGTATGACCAATTGTCTAAAGTGCATTTTACTAACATTACTAACTAACATTTTACATTTTGGTGCAAATAATCAATTTTCACTTTGGAAAAAAAAGCCTTCATATACTGATGCACAGTGTCAGGATGTGATAATACACAAGAGGTGACTAACTGTCGATCAAAACGTGTGTTTCTCACATGTAATCACATCACATTTCCACTTGTAAACCTAGTTAGCTGCGGTGCAGTTATGTTTCTATTCACATGGCGATCACCTATTGTAATTCACATGTGAATAATGTGTTAGTTTACCTGAGGGGGGTAAAATAAATCTACACAGTTTTTCTAAGAAGTTAGTAAACTCAAAACAAAACATACAGTATATGCTCACCCTTCACTGGTGATTCCAAATGAACATAAAGGGGAATAAAAGAGAGGAAGGGTTAAAGGAAATTATAGAATTATAGCACTTGTTTAGGCCTGTTTCTACCAACATTTCTCTTGGTTAAGTACGTTTCTTTTTTTTCATGAAAAACCAAGAGGGAGTTTCTCAGATCTCAACTTCTTTTACTTTTGCTGTTATGTGATCCTAACTCTTTTCACCTGGCTTCACACTGAGAGTAAGAATCACCCAAACTGACAATTACTTACCCCTTCTTTCCACCCTTCACATCCTCCAGACCGTTCATGTGTGTTTCCAGACTCTCCAGGATACTGCTGGGAGCCTGACAAAAAAATCGAAAGTGGAGAAATCAATAAATCATCATTTCCACTTGTCTCCTACATCGCAATGTCAGGCTGTGCAAGTCCACGTTTAATAAAAAAAAAAAAAAAAAAAAAAAAAGGGGTTAAATTGAGAGTAGGGGTAGACAGGGCTTTGGCAAATCTCACTGCAATACCCACATGCATTTATAAACACACACACGCGATTTATTTGTCTGAAATTCAATTAGGATCAACATGTCCACACTCCATCCTGTAAACAGGCACTCTGCCAGGGCACCCTGTGTTTCTGTGGTTACCGGGTCCTCGAGAGGTGTAAAAGGACAGTCTTCGTCATCTGAGTCTGCTAGATCCACCACTACCCCCGGGTGCAGACACTGGGGTGGGGAGATATATGGTGGTGAGTCTGTGTGTGTGTGTGTGTGTGTGTGTGTGTGTGTGTGTGTGTGTGTGTGTGTGTGTGAGAGAGTTGGGATGGGTGGTATTCATGTGCATCACATTCTTGGACGCATTCCTTCCAGGAAAGAAATAAACTGCCCAGGCTACATTCAACACTAAACGTATGCGGACCATTCACGGAACGGATCTTTTTACTGGCTACACCTGCAGCGTACATACGTGTTGTGTGAGTCACGGGAGAAACAAGGCGGCGAGCCTGCGTCATAGGATCGTGTGGAATTGTTTCTTCATTTTTTGCGTCCAGCCCGAGGGAAACTTTTCACCGTGTTTGTGTCATTTGGGTAAGACATCTACAGACTACTCTGGGCTATTCAAGGGATAAACTCACAAAGCAGCCAACAGCTGGTACTTTCAAAGTAAATGCCGTCAGGGATCAAGACCCCAAAATGGAAGTCATTTCTGTATATCAGTAGTTTAATTAAAAAAAAGAAGAAAATAGACACTATGACCTATTTCTGTGTAAAAGGGCAGACCTCACGCACACCTCGCGTATAAAATATAAATAGAAGACTGGCTTATTTTTTTTACATTCGTAGAGCTATCGCACCTGCTGGTTTAATTGCTCATAATGGAAGTGTAGTGTTGCAGCAGCCGCTCCGCAAATAGTCCGCATACTTTACACGGTTAATGTAGTCTGGGCGTAAGAGCCCCGAAGTGTTTTAACTTACGTAGTTGATGTCAGGAATGTCGTTTTTGTCAACTCCGACTGTCTGTTAAAGGAAAAAGAGTTAGCACGCTGCACAGTCAGCACACTGCTTTGTCATGACGTATATGCTTCATTATGAAGGTGGTATTAAGGACTGGTGGTTGCCCCTTACCTCAGCCATCTTCATGAATTCCCCAATCTTTGTCACCCTGGTCAGAAACCTCTTGTAGATCTCCAGGGCCTCCTTACAGTCACTCTTCTTCATCTTGAAGTATTTCTCTTTGTACGGCAAACAACAGGTTTGCAGGTTTAGATTCATTGTCATCCACGTTTTTCATATTTGAGATGCCAAGTGAAAGACACTCGTGGACTACCGACCTAATAGGTTGATGATTCCGTCATTGTAGGACGCGAACAGTTTGACCAGGTCCTTGAAGAGAAGCAGGAATGCAGCATTGATGATCCCATTGTTCAGCTCCTTGGGATGAACCTGAGTGAAGGAAGAGGACATGTGAGAATTGGAAGCCGTGGGAAAACCTCTGTCTTGTGTTGCTGCCCTGTACTGTAAAATAAGTGCAGGCATCAAGACAAAGTCTGACTCACATCGAACTCCAGGAGCGTGTCAATCTGAGTCTGCAGCACAGGCATGCCTTTCAACAGCTTCTCAGTGGTCATGGTCCTCATCACGCCCTCAGCACTGAAGGAATACAACACAGCGTTAGGTGCTCACATGGATGAGAACAGCCATTGGATATAGTTCATAGTGGGGGAAAAAGCCTTGATAGTAGAAAGTAGAGGTGTGAGGAAGCGAGGGCCCATAAGCACAATCTCTCTGAACACCATGTTTCACGTACCCCTTCTTGACTCTGGTGAAATCAAAAGCCATCTGGCGGTAGGCGAAGGCTTTCTCGTTCAGGTATCGTCCATACCGTCTGATGAATGTAGACATGTCATATCCTAAACAAAAACTGCATGTCAGAAAGCAGGCAGGGTTCATTACATCTGCCAAGGAGGTTGTCTTTTCGGTTTGGTTTGTCTGTTCGCTTGTCAGAAGGATTACGGGAAAAACTACTGGGCCAATTTTCATGAAACTTGAGGGAAGGGTGACAGTTATCAGCACAACATCAGCAGTAAAAGCTGAGAAAATGCACGCACTGCTATCATGTTACCGATTTCTTCTTTTATCCCACATGGACATGACAACATTTCAAACACAAATGGTCCTTCTTAGGATAAACCAAGACCGTCATTATTTTCTTCAGCACATTTGTCCATACGTATATTTGTCAAAGAGAAAGGCACACAAATCCAGGGCAATCCGATACGGCTGGGTTGACTAAGAATGTAACAAACGCAGTGATAAAGTAAATATGAGAGCGTAACTTTATATGACACATTGGACATCCGAGACAGAAATTCCAGCGTGTGTGTGTGTGTGTGTGTGTGTGTGTGTGTGAGATCGTGTCCAGTCCCTCCTGCTCATTTGACAGATGGCTCTCTTTGTCTTCATCTCTTCTTGTCTCTTTTTTTGCCAGATACCACTGTGACATTGTTCTTACCGTGAGAGCCGGTTTTGTCGATAAAATTGCTGAGGTTGAACAGGGAAGTCCTGGAAGCCAAGTACTGAATGAACCTCTGAGGAAGAGGAAAGGAAACACAATTAACAGTTAAAGTTAAGGGGGAGACTAGGCAAAGGTGTATAGGCAAAATAAATGAAACTAATAGATATCACCATGAAACGTCCCCAGTTGATTACTTACATTAAGACAATTATTTTTTTGTATAACAAGTTTTCTGAAATGTTATGTTTAAATATGTAAATGAGGCATTGTCTTATGTTATAATATGTTCTGATTTGCACACATTTCCAGAACAGAAACATTGGATAAAGCCAGGTTCTTAGAAATACAATGTTATATAAATCAAGCTGTGAAAGAGACTTTTTCACACACAAACATTGTTTTCTAATAGATATCACAATGAAACTTCCTCAGTGGATTATTTACATTAAGACCATTCATTATTGTATTACAAGTCATCTGAAATTGTTTGGATATGGGAGTAATTCACAGAAGCAAATAGACAAAGTGTATAATATAATAGACATGTTATGGAAGCAAAATAGCCCAAACTCTGAAAAGTGAAAAAACTATTTTTTTTTGTTTGTAGTGTCTCGCTACAACAAAACACTTTTTTTTGTACTTTTTGAAAAATATTTCACACTGTCACGTCGTAGCTTTTACAGATCCAAATTCCATGGATGACTGCTCACACACTGAACTCACAGGACTCATTTATTTACTTTGAGGAATTGTGGCCAAATCTTTTATTTGTCTCGCCCCTCAAAACACTCAGACGACCATTTCAGCCTTCCAAAGTGATAACCTCACAAGTTAATTATCAAGACATTTACTATACATTTGGATCGCGTGATAATTTAGCAAATCCATTCATTCATTGTCATCATTTATCTCTCCCTAATAACCCAAACAATTACATCAAACCTTCATATTTATCTTATATCTCACAATATAAATGGATTTAAGCTTAAACTGAATTGCACCACATGTGATTGGTCTGCCCGGGTCTCGCCCACTAACCTCGTTGCCGTGGACACACATGTGATGGCTGGTGACGAGGGCCTTGAAGACGACCACCCAGCTGGCGTTGGTGGCTCGCTCAAACAGTGTGTCCGCCATCTGAGGGATGTTCACGTTGGTGGTGTTGGTGGCTGACACCAGGTCTGCGACACAGCAACAAAGAAACATCCTCATTTACATCATGTGAAATTTGGAGGTCTGAAGCAGTTCTCTAGAAGGCGAAATCTCATACAAGGTGGCGTGTAAGAGGAGAGTCACGGTTAGTCTAGTCTTAGACAAATGGCTACATAATTTGAGCGACTCGGATTAAACTTTGATTAAGTGGGCAGGCTAAGTGTTCGCTGCAGAGCTGCTCCAGACACCCATGAGAATATTAAGCCAGGAGGACGACCTGATGTACATACGAAATGATGTTGGTGCACGAGCACACACACACACATATGCAGGCGCGCACACACGCTGACAATGCAGAAAAACAGAATAATGCTTTGTCAGCTCTCCTCCCTGGATGCCAGTTCAGACAGGTGTCCAACAGTAAGTGTCCAGAGCATTGCATCAGTACAAGGTGGAATATAAGTGAAGGGAAGTGTGATGCGTCTCATTTCTCAATCCATTTCAGGCACAATTCAAGTCCACTCTGCATCTGTACCTGCAACACCTTCTGGCAAACTCTCAAGTATGAAGAGGTGCACTGTATCTTTTTCTCTTGGTCAAACAAGCCACTGCTACTTAGAGGAAATGCTAACAGTTAGCCAGTAACTAGAACATTTCTCTAATTTATTTCCTATAACATACTTTGTATTAGGGCCGAATTAATGATTCTTTTATCGATTATTCTGTTATTTAATTTTTTTTAAATGTCAGAAGAATAGTGAAAACCTCAGTCCAAAACCAAAAGATAATCTATTTACTATCAAAAAAAGACAAAAAGGAGCAGCAAATCCTCACATTGAAGAAGCTGGAACCAGAGAATGTTTCGGATTTTTGCCTGAAAAAGGACTTAAAACATTGAATAATTTAAATAGCTGCCAATTCAATTCTTTCAATTAACTAATTCAATAATTAACTGCTAGCTACTACCGTACTACAGTGTATACACAGTTTTGCGTACATGAAATAATGAACTCTCAATCATTTTGACACTAACATTGTACTCGTAAATGTATAAAAGAATTGTGACCCACTATTATTTAGAATAATGATGCTGCAACCATTTGCAAACTGCATGTAAGCCGGCCCCTCATTTCAAAAGATTATCAACATATCTTACATTTCATTTATTCTTTGTCTGATGTGGGCGTTTCTTCTTAGATAAAGAGAGAGGGACAGGCAGACAGATGGCCAGAGAAACAGTCATGCGAATATAAAAAGAGAGTGAGAGGATTTGGTCAGGCAGAGGAGGTAACACTTTGAAAAAAGGATTCATGATATTTCTCTAATGAAGTATATTGCAGAATGTTTGCCAATTATGCACCATTACTAGCCCTAAATCGTGTTTGACATACATGACATAAAGAGATACGGACGCACGGATTGCATTTGTTGAGGGCACAGTTGTAGTAGAAATAGATCAGAATAACAATATCCTCTAAAAATGCTTTTTTTTTTTAGTCCGTCCCCCTGACATTGACAGCAGAGCAACAAGGGCAGGACTGAGTGTATCCATACAGAGTGCCAGAGAGATGCAGAACATATTGGCAGCCTCCTCTGATAATGGAAGGAGAGGAAGGCCACTATATTGAACAGGCCTCGCCTTGAGTCAGTAGATACCTACCTGTAGACCAAAAATACAGCAAGGGGAGGAGCGGTGGAAGGGCAGGAAGGGAGAGAAAGATCAGGAGAATGACAGGGAGTCAGTTCAGAAGCTCTAATGTCGACACGAAAAGGCTGTTCAAGGTCATAACAGGCTGGACAGAGGGGCTGGGGGTTAGGAGGGGGCTGGGGTGTAAACAGATTACTACTAATCACGTCTCCCTGCCCATCCCCCGAACAGCACACACAGACATACACACCTGTCTTAACGTCATTATTGCATTTTTGTCACCAGTGCTGTCAGTCAGTATAATGATGCAGGTTTATGTTGCAGGCACAACATGAAACAGACAATATCATCTTGAAGAGCCTCCACATTAGAGTTTTTATTCCATCCTCTGCTTTTGAGTCTTTTTTTCTGTTCCTCCTTTAGCCTCACAAATAGCTGAATATTACAGTCCCCTGCATCCTTTTCAATGGCTGAAATGCGATTATGTAACATTATCATGTCACTGGCACAGCTACAAGATAATATTCATACTAGCACGATGTACGCAGCGCTCATAATCAGTGGTGGAAGAAGTATTCCGATCTTTGTAGAGTAAAAGTAATTCTACAGTGTAGACATTTCTGTTACAAGGTAAAAGTCTTTCATTCAATATAATATATCAATATAAATATATAAAAATGGCCCATTTCTGAACAATGTATGTTATATTACTAGATTATGATTAGTGATGCATTAATTAAAGATAGAGCAAATGTTACTTTTTATATCGTACTGCTCTGCAGCTTAACCCATAATAGTACATCATAATTTATTAGTTGATTTATATTTTGTATTCATAATCTAAATATGCAGCTAAAGCTGTGAAATAAATGTAGTGCAGTAAAAAGTACAATATTTGCAGAAGTAGAAGTAAAGTAGCATGGACTGGGAATACTCACGTAAAGTACACGCAATTGTAATTAAGAACAGTACTTGGGTAAATCTTCTTAATTACATTCCAACTCTACTCATAATACCCAATAACAATTGTGTGTACGGAAATGTTATTATATCTGTCTACTGGTAGCTGTTTACAGGCCATATCATAGCCTATAATCCACGCTTTCTGTTCATTACCTGAAACAAACACACATTGACACGTGTGTGTGTGTGTGTGTGTGTGTGTGTGTGTCTAATGAGGATTGGCCGAGCTAAATAAAGACCATAGACGGTAATCCACGGCCTACAGGAAAGCTCTAAGAAAGAACTGAGGCCTCATACTGTGCGAGTGTGTGTTTGTGTCTGTCTGTGTCTTTTTCTAGTGTCTGTTGTAGTCATATTTTATAGTTGCACGACAATACCACTCTAGTAGTAGCCAGAATGTTCCTGATAAAATCAGACAGACTTAACAAGTGTAACATTGTGTCGATGTGTAGATTCATCCAGATAGCCTAATTCCTGCCAGCTATTTACAGTGCTGGCTGACAGCCCTTCTCAGGAGGCTTTACACCAAGTGTCCAAAATTACTCCCTTGTTCAATCACTACCCTCTATAATAGACATTAAATAGTTTTCTCTTTACACTTCATTAAACGCTTACACAGGTGTAGATTTGTAGGCTACAACTGTTAATCTTTGCACCTATGAAATGTGACAAATTGCGTTGTGGGATTGCATTGTGAGAATAGAGCATTCGTTTCATGTCAGAAGTTCGACACTCAAATAAAATGTCAGACGGTAAATATAGTGCACTATATAGTGTGAGGGGAGTGGTTTCAGACAGAAATATAAGGCTACAGCCAGCAGCCAGTTCATTTAATTTAGCATTAACACTGGCAACAGTGGGGGAAAAACCAACTGACCAGCCTCACAGTTTTTGTGTGGATTAAATTAAAGTGATACAACGTGGTAATTAATGAGCTTTAGAGGTGCTGGTAGGTGGATTTTGTTACTTTCAGACAGAGCCCAGTTTCCCAATGTTTCCATGTTGCCAGATGGGAATTGTTCAATTATCATACCAGAGGCTTAAAATTATCATATTTTAAGTAGAAATAATTGTACGCTTCATAACCATGAGAACAAATCGGCGAAATGTGTAATTTCACAAAACACACATTTCAAAATACTTTTTTCGACACGCCCTACAAATCTACCCACATATATTTTGTTTTGTTTTTAAAGCAAGCTGACCTAGCCGTGATGTGTGGAACGGTGTATGTGTCCATAAATCTGACAAGAATATTTCTACTTAATCCGTACTATTATTTCACATGGATGCAGCAGTTTAACTATCCTGTGCAAATTCTCTTCAAATGAGCGTTGGGCAAAAGAACAACAGCCGCGCTCGAGAGTCACGTTCATCAACATCACAGCCTACGCCAAGCATGACTGGCTGGAAAGACCGTACGTGAGAAGACCTGCGTAAACACAGGCCAAGGACTCATCAGGAAATGAATCAAAATGAAATAGGGCAGATTTAAACCAACTACTTAGCGTCACAAAATGTTCAAATTATCGTACGTTATGGCACTTTTTTGCATTATTGATTGTGCATCGTACAGAGAGCAAAATGATCGTACAAACGCGGTGATTATCTTACATCTGTCAAAGCTGCCCTGTGTCCAGTCTTTATGCTAGGCTAAGCTAACTGGCTATTGGCTCTAGCATCTCATCTAGCCGACAGATGTGAGAGTGGAAGGTATCAATCTCCTCATCTCTTAACTAGAAAGCGAATCAGAGTCATTTCACTGTAAGGACTACAGTCCTGCAATTACTTTAATTTTGACCAGATTTTGTCCAGAGAGTGTTGCTCCAGCAAAAGTGACTCACACATGCACACCATATAGACTGGACACATTATCTAACTGCTACATATGGCCATCAGTTTCTTGTTCAGGTTGTTGCGTTGAGTCCACTCTCAGCTATTTCTACACTCAGTGTATTTTCAACATGTCCTGAAATGAATTTAGACCTATTGCCTTTGGTGTTGTCTGAACTCCCTTTTAGTTGACCCTGCATGGACCACATGTTCTCTAGAAATGTGTAACACGTTGCCCTCCAGTGTTCTTTTTACTACATCTACTGTGTTTTATACAGTACACAACTCAATAAACTGAAATATGAAATTCCAGTGCGTTTTACAGCTCAAAGCCAGAAATAACACTCCTTTTACACCTGGGTCTCATTCCAGGCACTGAAATCAAATGCAGACATCAAAGCCAAATCAAAATAGGATGTTTTCTCTCCATACAGAGGAAAGTCCTGCACGCATATATTACTTTTGTAGCTTTTATTTTGTAGTTGAATCATGGGTCAAAAGGGACGTGTGACACACCCACATTCACACCAAACACCGAAATCGGGCCGAGATCGGGCAGACACAATTGCATAGTGAAAGCGAGGCTTATAGGGATCTAAAAGCGGATGGTCTTATTAACTTTAACATTTGTCCATGTACAATCTGAAGGAAGTACTGGACATTGTCCTCATCAAAATGCACACTTGTTACAATATATATTCAATCAGCACTGAAATGTTGCAAATACAGTCAGTGTACTGGTTCTAGTTAAAGAAATATGCAGTCGTTAGGATTGTCTCTGCGCTCTACAGATGACAGGACTGTCATTTATCCTCTTTCTTCTCACAATCGCCCTCTGTCATTACAGTGCCATCCCCTGAAACTCTCAATCTGTTGCCATGGCAACTACACTGCCCCACCGCCACCAACAACACACCCACCCCAAGGGTCACCGACTGTGTCACTGTGAAAAAGGATTAAATATGACCCATCAGCTTTTATATATATATATATATATATATATATATATATATATTATCAAATACCGTAAATCAGACATACTGAAAGATAATTATTTAGAAAGGCTTTACTCGTACTTTTCCCTTATTTCCCTTTTTCAGCCTAAACTACATCAAACATAAAACATTTATCAACACCGAGTTTTTTGAGGTTAGGAATTTCCACCAGTCAAGACACATATGCACAGTGGCCTACATACAAGAAGCTTGTTGAATTGCCCTAGAAATTGATACAGCATAACCTCATGGACTAAAAACCTCATGGAAGACAACATGTCCATATGTGTGTGTACTATAGCTTGCTCAACCGTCACATAAATCAGGTTATATAGGGCTGTAGGGCTGCAATTTGCGATTATTTTCATTATCTATTCATCTGCACACTATTTTCTAGATTAATCGATTAATCGTTTGGTCAATAAAATGTCAGAAAATAATCAAAAATATGCGTCCCTGTTTCCCACTGTCCAAGAAATCTTGTTTTATGATATAAAACAGAGAAAAACAGGAAATATCCACATCCATATAGCCATTTTTGCATTAAAATGACTTAATCAATTAGGCCTATTAAATAGTTGACAATTATTTTTCACTATTGCAGCTCTAGTTGGGAGTGTTTGTGGTATCAAGAGGTCAATAGAAGCGGTCTCTCCTGTAGTTGGACAAAGAGGTCATGGCTTGTACCATGTGACACTTTAGATGTCCTAGTCTGTACAGTCAAAAGTTAAAGACACACAGAAAACAAACTCACGGACACAGCAGAGAGTGAGGAAGCAGTGGTCTCTGGTGCAACGCTAGCATTAGCATTGTCACCTTTGGCTGCGTAAATAATGCAAGGCAGTCATTGGCTGATTAATAAATAATTCAACAGGGGAGCGGATCACAAGATATAAGGTCCAAGACACAGGGCCAGACCTGGCCAGCCACCACGGACAGACACAGACAGACATAAAAAGAAAAGACATAAAAATCCAATCAGACCACCAATCATCTGGAAGCAGCCACGCCACTGACTCACTATTTGTAGTAGATGACAGTGATTAATCATGATTTGTCACAAGGTTGCTCCTGCTGTCATCTGGAGATGTGTCAATAAAGCTGTGAGGTTTGATAATGTTATTCAGCTGTGACTTTATGGCTCTATACAGGCCTGAGCTCACTGTTAGACAGATCAGTCTCTTTGCATGATGTTCAGCAGCATTAGCTTTGAATTCACATTTTAATTTAGTATGTGTGACACTTATAATTCCTTCATTATCCAGACTTGCAGGCCTTAGTTCTGTTACAACAAAGCTTCAATGTGAAGCTTCGTAGAGGCACAGAGGGGGGAAATTAAATGGTCTTGTTCTGAGGATGACTTGTCAGTCTGCTTTAAAATATGACCTTTTCTCCCTCCCTCTCTCCTACTCTCCCTTTCTCTCTCTGGGTTTCCATCATCTTTACTGGAGGCTGACACAAAGGGTCACCAGAGGTGTCATCATCGCCATGGCTGCATCCAGTATTACGGCACCACACCCATTAGAGATACAGTAAGGGAATTAAGAAATGACTGGTGACAATCATATGCCTGTGATGGCATGTGGTCTGGGTGGATGTGTATGGCAGCCCAGGCCCCTATAAGGCCACCACATGCAGTAGGAACGAGGAAGAAGGACTACACTTACACTCCAGGTGCTTTTTCTTGGGCGCCATCACTTCATGAGTGGTGGCTTTGCAGACAGCCCGGGCCATATCTGATCCCGTTAGCTGGTATTGCGCAGCGGCGATGCGATCCGTGAGCGTTTGCCCCGACATTTTCTCTCCGTTGAATCGACCACCCCAGGAATGTGTTTCAGCACGGGACGATGGGGGGGAAATGAATGAATATCACGCGGTTGCTTCCCGATGGTTCAGAGAGCGGATCCCGTGCGTTCCTCTTCCCCGACTGATAGGCCTGTGACCTTCTGTGTGGGCGGAAAAAAAGCACACAAAATGAGCTCAAACCACTAACATAAACGTAATTTTTTTTGCAACAAATCGTGCAGTCACGTTGACGATGTGCGCGGTGACATGAGTAGACTTACGCAAGGTTGTGAATTCCCCTCGGCTCGTCCCGTTATAGTACCGTTGACTTCAGCACCTTGGACAGCTAATACCACTCGGTTATGTAATACTCAGCCTACAATGAAAGCTATGTTCTCACCCCGAAGCAATTTATTAAAAAAGAAACAAAAATAGGCCAATGAGAAATGCAGGTGCAAGCGAGGCTCCTCTAAAAAATATTGTTAGAAAATGACGGAATGTAAATCAACACTCCATAGGTCGATCAAATATCCCGTATGGAGGGGGCATCAGGTTTGGCTGTCTTTCCTCCCGCGTCAGTGCATTAGAAAAACACTTTCAAAATAAGAGAAGAACCCGCAATTTCCTCCTCGCTTGTCAGATTGCGATGTTTCTGTCCGTTTCGGCTCAGAAATGCCGCTTCAGATGCTCCTCTCCTCAGATCGACAGGAAATACGCACGCTCCCCGGTGGTGTCGCCAACACTGCGCAGCGCAAGATGCTCGGAAAGAGGAAAAGACAGAAGGGAATTTCCTTTTTCTCCTTCCCCCCTGTCGTTTGTTTATTTATTTGCCCTATCTATACGTCCATCTAGACTCTCCTCCCCCAGCGGGTGCTTGGACAGGGTTGGATGACACACGTCGCATCCCACTTCTCTTAAAGGGGAGTCACTATAAGAAACTCATATCACTATGCGCCAAAGGGTTAATATACGAGCGTGACTGTGGCTTCTGTGCTGCTGCATGGATGCATCACACAGGCTTGCACGCACGGCATGCAGAGTGACAGATGATGAAAGTTAAACATTTTCCGGCAGATATAAGCAGAGCCTCTATTTCCCCAAATAAAGCCTATGTTTAGATTTGTGGTTATGATCAGCTAAGGTAAATCTGGATTATGAATACTTTCAAGACAAGATCAAACAGAGTAGATTTAAATCTGTCCAGACTCCTTAGTTTTACTCTATGGGCCTAAAAACAGCGTATTAATGCTTTTAATGGAGATATTTAACCTACAATGTGTCTAACCAGAAGGCAGGCTTTTAATTTATTATATTAAATTAAATGAAAACAATTCTAATTGCATAGAGATTTGACTTGGTTGTGGTGTTCAGGGCGTCCCTGCATCAGAGTAAGATAATCATGGCTATAATGGAAGAAATTCATGCATGGAGAAAAGGCACGCTCTGCGTAATTGCGTCACGTGACGTACACGGAACTGCAGCCACGTCGTCAGTGGGAGGGAGGAACCGGAGAAACAGGAAGCGTTGACCCGTCAAGACTTCAGTGCTGAACACCCAGAAAACAAAACAGTAAGTGAATTAAAAACAACTTAATGCGCTCACATTTATAACTTCGGTTTGTGTCTTACGTGCAGTGCTGGAGGCGCTCGTTTTTGCTGCGTGTAAATGTTTTTTTTTAGCTTGTTGATGTCATTAACAAGTCATTCAATTCAGTTTATTGAGTTCATCTGTTTAGGAGGCGACAGACTGCTGCTGGAATTTAGTGCACACTTTGCCCTTTGACATGAGTTATGAAAGCTTGGCTAGGCGTTGTTTTCACTAGGCGTTTCAGCCTGGAATAAGACATGTTTATTATGTTTTAATTGATGTGTATGTTAAGAAAAAAAAAAGCTTCGAAGATCTCCCAGTATATAAAATAGTTAACATTTGCTCAGTCTCAACCAGCTACAGCATGAAAATGCTTATTTGTGCTGTAATAATAGTAGTATAAAGTAATAATAAACCTCTAATCTGATGATACAACTGTGACAAGGCTCATTCTGCTGCATTACAACAAGAAGCCTACTTTTACTTGTGACACTATTCATACATTGTTGATGATAATACCTTAAATTAAGTGAACATTTCACTTATTTAACTACATGTTTTACCTTAATACATCTTCCGCCACTGACTGGTCTGTATGCTATGTCTATGTAATGTGTTTCAGTGATGGCCCAGTTTCAGGAAATATCAACGCAGTCCGGTGTGCACCCAAAACCTGCAGGGTTGGTTTTGCAGTATGGTACCGCAGGTTTCAGGACCAACGCCAAACAGCTGGACCACATCATGTTCAGGATGGGACTGCTGGCCACTCTCCGCTCCAAAAAGACCAAAGCCACCATCGGAGTCATGGTCACTGCATCACACAACCCTGAGGTGAGAAAGGCATTCAGAAATGTTAACGTCTCCTTGCCATAGATCTATGATTAAGTTTGTATTCTGTGTGGAGATTATTGGGTTTATTTTCCTGTCATGACCTTGTTTATTTGACCTCATAATGTTGTTTTCTTTTCATAATCTTGGTAGAAAATGGACAGGTTCCACCTCTCCCTTTCCCCTTAGCGAATTGTATGTGATACCATCACTTTAAACAATCCTATAAATACAACATAATCATTATTCTCACCTCCAACCTCTTCCTGCCTACCTCTTTATATCTGCACTTGTGCAGGAGGACAACGGGGTGAAGCTGGTTGACCCCATGGGGGAGATGGTGACGCCGACTTGGGAGGGCTACGCCACCCAGCTGGCCAACGCTGAGCAGGAAGATTTGCTTTCTGCGCTGAAGGTCATTATAGAGAAGGAGGCTATAAACATGAGCGAGGAGGCTAACGTGTTTGTGGGCAAAGACACCAGGTATATGATCTTAAGTCATTTCTTGTTTGGATTTCATAGCTACACCTGCAGAAAGGTACACTATCCTGCACTGTCTATGCCTTTTAGTAATTATTAATATTTTCTGTGGCAGCAAATGATCTCACTCTGCAAAAGACTAAACTCACTTGTGTCCTCTAACTATAGAAGCAGCAGTGCCAGCCTTTCGCAGGCAGTTTTGGATGGGGTATCTGCACTCGGTGGTCACAGCAAAGGTAGGGTTAATTAAACTTCATACCCTCCTATTAAACTAATTCATCCTTTTACTTAGTTTTATCAATTTCTACACATTATTTTCTTCTCGTCTTGCACTTTATCTGACTCTCTCATGTGATTCCATCAGACTATGGTCTGGTGACCACCCCACAGCTCCACTACATGGTTTGCTGTGAGAACACACAGGGTAAATACGGAGAGGCCACAGTGGAAGGATACTATAAGAAACTCTGTCAAGCTTTCATTCAGCTCTCAAAGAATGTAAGAAACCAGGGTGTGTCATATGTTGTTGTGACTTCATCAAGCCCTGTACATTTGGGTGCGTTTGTGTGGGTTGTGTTTTTGAAATCTATCCATCCATCCATTTTTCTTACCTCCCTGATAGGCGTCCAACTGTACTGACGACCAGAAGCACCTCTCTGTTGACGGCGCCAATGGTATTGGGGCACTAAAGGTGCGCGAGATGGAGAGTCACCTGAAGAAGGAGCTGCATATATCGCTGTTCAACGACGGCAGCGAAGGGAAGCTCAACCACCTGTGTGGGGCTGACTTTGTCAAAGTGCAGCAAAAACCTCCAGCAGGTGCGACTGCGCTTTCTAGACTTTTCAGGAAAACGCAATATATGTTGTGAAGCAGACAGAAATAATGTGTCTCCAAAGGAGAAATACTTTTGATCTGCTTACTGAGTATAGTACCATAAATCGATTGACCGCAAAACAGTAAATGATATATTGTTTCTGTGGCTTATTTTATGTGAAATCACAGATGCAATGTTTGACCACAAGATGGAGACTGTTAATCAACAAATTGCCAACAGATTTGTGGTCTTACTCTCACTTTATATGACATCCGTGCCAATTTCTGTGTCCCTATAGATGTAGCCAAGTGTCAAATAAACGTATCCTCCATAGAGAAAACTTGAACATTAAAAAGATAGATGTGGTTTTGAATCGACCACTTTCCCTTGCATCTCTCTCTCCTCTTCGCGCTCTCTGTAAAGGCATTACCATGAACCCAGGGGAGCGTTGCTGTTCCTTTGATGGCGACGCTGACCGGATAGTTTACTACTACGCTGACTCTGAAGGAAAGTTTCACCTGCTGGATGGAGACAAAGTCGCTACTCTCATCAGCACTTTCCTTAAAGAGCTGCTCACGCAGGTATACTCTCAAGTGCGAGCGCGACAGCAATAAGTAAGCACATGTGCGCAAACATTTCAATGTAAAGCGCGTGTTTCTGTTCATACAGGCTGGTCTGGACTTGGAGATAGCAGTGGTGCAAACCGCATATGCTAACGGGAGCTCTACAAACTATTTGGAAGACACGATGAAGGTGAGAAAACTGCAGTGCGTTTCTTTTCTCTCCTTCTTTTTTTGAATACGAATGAGTTCACACATCCTCATGTGATTTAGGTGATAGTGAGGTGTACTAAAACTGGAGTGAAGCACCTTCATCATGCAGCCCAGGAGTTTGATATTGGTGTTTACTTCGAGGCCAACGGTCATGGAACTGTGAGTAGATCAGACTCACCAGAAAGCAATTATTTTCTGCGTCAGTGTTGTAGTGTACCTGGTGCGATATGTGAATTGAAACTACGCGATGTGTTGAGCCGTGTTTGTGTTGCGTTCAGGTGTTGTTCAGTAAGGCAGCTGAATTGAAGATCCAGCAGCTCGCTGAGAACTCCAGCACCAACGACGAGAAGAAGAGAGCCGCCCTCCTGCTGCAGAACACTATCAACGTCATCAACCAGGTCGACACACACACTAACACATTTCGCCGAACCATTAAAGCAAACACTGTAGTATTTTTACACTCACTCGCAGTTCTGATGCGTTGCTTTGTGTTTTTATCCTCTAAAGACTGTCGGTGATGCCATTTCTGACATGCTGCTAATCGAAGCCATATTAGCCATCAAGGGTATGACTATCCAGCAGTGGGACGCCATCTACAGTGACCTGCCAAACAGGCAGCTCAAAGTCAAGGTACTCATTAACTAATGTTTTATAATGTGTCATTTTTCTGATAGTAAATCCTGTGGGGGAAACTGTTGTTCATTGCCTCTCTAAACATGCAAGATTTGCTACAAAACAGGCCTTGAAAGTCCTTGAATTATAGAACAAATTAGTAGCTGACTGGATGTATTATATTTTTTAAAAGAAAAGTAGTGCCTTGAACTAGATTAAGTTCTCTCTATCAAACTTCACATCCTGAATAGCTGCTTCTGATGGATATATTTTTTTATATAATAGCAGTTTTTTTTTTTATTGCAGCTTCATTGTTGTTTATTTGCTTATTTTCTTGCCCAAACATAATATTAATTTTGAGTCCCTAAATTAAAATACCTTTTTATAGTCAATAAAAAGTACTTACATTTGATATACCTGTGACTGCAGTGACACTAGACCTGGTTTTAGTGTCTTGCTCAAGGACACTTTCAAAGACTTCAGGAGAGCAGAGTTTTTCTCACTTGTGTGTGCTACTTTAACCCCTTTTGCCTGTTTTGTACATAATCTGTACTCTCATCAGTGCCACACTCCAGGTATACACCGCTGTATTTGTTTTCTGTAGGTGTCCGACCGCAGGGTGATAGACACAACAGACGCAGAGAGGCGGGCGGTGAGTCCAGTGGGACTGCAGGAGGCCATCGACAGTTTAGTGAAGAACTACAGACAGGCCCGCTCCTTTGTGAGACCCTCGGGCACCGAGGACGTGGTGAGAGTTTACGCCGAGGCAGAAACACAGGTGAGAATTAATTTGTGGTTCTCTTTCAGACTTTTTCCTGTCCTTTTTTTTGTTGCTTTTAGTCTCTCATACATATCTGTGTTTTAGGAGAGCGCTGATGCCCTGGCACATGAAGTCAGCCTTGCGGTTTATCGTCTCGCTGGGGGAGTGGGGGGTGAACCCAAAGCCTTGCACTAGAAACACATCCACACAACATTGACCAATCAATTGGTCCTTTTTGACATCAATCCTGGTTTACAAAATCATTCTCTACAGTTATCCCAAAATTGCTTCTCTTGGTGAGGTGGTAAATCATTTTGTACTGTTAATTGCACTTGGTACTTTACTCTCTTTCTTTGTATATGTCTGTCATTGTTGAGATATGGGTCACACGGACGGAGACAATGAGGGGATTTTATCCTACTGTAAGTAATGCTACTCATGGGTTGTTATTGTATCTCAAACAGCGGTAAATTGTGGGTTTCTATGTCACATAAATGAGTTACTTTTACTGTATATTGACAATTGATTCCTTCCATAATCAATTGGTTTCACACACAAATGAAGAAGGTTTAAAATGGTGAAACAGTGAAATCGCAAGTTTACATGCGGGGTGTCGTAGCAATTGTTTTCCCCTTGATTGTCTGTTGGAAACCCGTTGCTGCTTTGGTTTGAATAAATAATGTAAAGGAAAAAAAGAGAAAAGTGTCTGTGTGAGTGTCTCTTTTGATTGAAATAAAAACCACAATTATGATTGCTTGCTGTTTATTTTTGTTACCTTCAAAGACACGTTCCCGACACACGGGAGGATTAAAAGAGCAGAAAGGCAGTTAGCAGCAGGCAGGGCAGAGCGACTGGACACAAGCGTGTAGCTTTCTTGATGTAAAGTCTCCATGGAGGATAAACACAATAGCACAAGTTGTGTTTTCTCTCCAGTTCAGTATTGAATTCTAGGATTTTCAAAGCATCGGACAGCATATAGTTAGCAGGGGTCGCTCAGAGAGATTCGGGGTTGATAAACGGATTTATTCTTCATCTGTGTCGTCGGCTGCTCCAGAAATGGTGATGGTGCGCTCCTGTGTGTCGCTCTCATAAGTGTCCTCATCCGTCTTAACTTTTCTGGGAAAAAAGAGATTCTGATTGAGACCTAATTACAAATGTTAGACAATAGACAATGGGCCTCATGCAGGAAGCGAGATAAGAACACATTTCCTCTTGTTTTTGTTCCTTTACACGATTTGTTCTTATTTTGTTTGTACTCGTTGATTTCTGGAATTCATCAGTATTTTCTTACTTTTGCTAAGAGAACATTTTACAAGTGGTCAAGAGCGCTCTTACCAAGAAAATAAATCTCGCTTTCACAGTCCACAAACTGTACAAAAAAAGGTTATAAAATGTGAAGAACATAAAGAAATGCATGCATATCATATACTCAAACTTAGAATACTATAAAGTATTTATAAATATTTGGATTATTAAAGAAATACCATTGTTCCATTGATCCCTATTCAAATACAAAAGTTATAAAAACCATTGGAGGATGATATTGTGTGCGACTTACATTCTGCTCTTAGATGGTTTATGATTTCCTGTAACGCCAGTACTAACGCTCTGGAAAATCACGTGTTTAAGTTTATTTAACAGGACCTCCATTTCACTACTGCTGACGTTTTTCTTCTTCTTCCAGCTCTTTTTTTGGTGCCATCTCTAAGTCTTGGGCATGTGCCAGAGCACACGGCCCAACACCTGCCCTTATAAATTGCTTAGGGGCCGTTACCTATGCTAATAATAAACAATCGGCCACATGACTCTAATTTATGATCAAGTAAGTAATTTAACTTTTCTCTTAATAGAATTCACAGAAATGAAAGAGAATATTGTTGCATGAGGCCCATTCTGTGCCGAAGTCTCCCTTTACCTGATGAGGACCGTCTTCCTCTCAGATGTCTCAGTGGCCTGCTCGCCTAAGTTACCGTCTGCCTGCGTGTCTGATGAGGCCAACTCCACTTGGGCAGCACCTTTCTCAGCCCCGCTACTGCCCGTGCTGCTGGGGTCTCCGTCTGGCTTTGAAGTGGCAGCAGTGGCCGAGCAATCCAAGACTGAAGCTGAGGCAGCATGCATGCTAAGATGCAGGCCTCCGGTTAGGGACAGGTCTCGGACCATGGCGCTCAGACGGCTGTCTTCCCCCTCGATTAGCTTCCTGGAACAAATAAACAGAGGGGAGTGAAGTGAGAATTAATGCTGCACACAAAACGATACATTTTCTACTAAATGTAAAACGGGTCAGGTTCACATACTGCGTAAATGGCATGAGGTTGTGTTTTGTTCACCTGTAGGTTGTGATCTCAATCTCCAGAGCCATCTTTACATTTAGCAGGTCCTGGTATTCCCGCAGCAGCAGAGCGATCTTCTCCTTGGTTACCTTAAGATCCAGCCTAATCGCCTCTATACGCTCCTGGTGCAATACAATACGAAATGTCTTCATTTTAAGGAGTTTTGGGTGAGAGAATGACTAGAAAAAGATATTTTATATTAATTTAAAAATATCTACTGTATCCTGCAAATGGCACATCATGTCAGTCACCTGCAGGTCCTCCTCCTCCTTCTTGTATTTTACAGCTGCGTCACGAATCTGAGCCTCCAAATACTCGTTCCTCGTCTTCAGGGCCTCCAATTCACGTTCCTTGTTGAGAAGCTATACACACACACATACACCCACAGCTGTTTCATGCAAACAATTAGTGGTAGTAAGCATAAAGAAGAACAGGAAATCATACTCACATCCTTCTTATAGCCTGCGATTTCCTCTCTTATACTTCGAGCGCTTTGAACGTGTTTGGAGGAGGCGCTGCTCAGGTCCTGAAACTTTGACTTGTACCAAGTGTCCATTTCCTGGAGAAGAACAAACCGTTTCAGTAGATTATAACTGCTTTGTATTGCCTTGCGATAGTATTTCTTGCATGCTGATAATAACGCAACGCAGTTCCTTCATGTGGTTTATTCACATTACCTTTAGGTTTTTGGCGGCAATGCTGTCATACTGTGACTGAATCTGTGTGAGAGCAGAGGAGAGGTCCGGGAGGCCAAAGGTCAGTTCCACCTTGGAGGTTTCTGTATAGATCTGCTGAACCAGCTCCTCAATTTCCTTTCAGTGGATCACAAACAACCGGAGTTAGAAGAATAGCGATAAATGTAATTTTTAGATTCTCAACTCACTTTTAAAACTCATTTTCATTTGTTGACCAAAAACGCCATTTATCATATGTAATCGTAATATAGCGAAGGTGAGACCTACTGAGCCAGCAACATGCTGAAAAGTTCATTCTTTTATTTCTAGTCGACTGCTGTAACTCTCTATTTAATGAAAAAGTAGCCATTGCAAAACTACAGAGCATTCAGAAGGCTGCTGCCAGGGTTTAAACTAAAAGTCAAATGAGATCATATAACTCCTGTTTTACACTGGCTCCCTGTGTCTTTTAGAATTGATTTTAATTCACAGACTCTCTATTTATTTTAAATAGATCCTCCACAGATGCTTGTGTAACTGTTCCCTAGGCCACCACAAAAAACCTTTGGGGATGCTACTTTTAGCCACAGCACTCCAAAAATATGGAAATATTAGACTTGTTGTCTCAGTGGACAGTGTTACACGACAACTCGACACATATCTTTTTTAAAATTTTTTATTATGGCCTTTAAGTAGCGGCTGTCTGTTTTTAGGCTTTTATGATTTTCTCTCATTTTTAGATAATGGAAACGCTCCTTTTCTCCCTTATTCCTTGTGCATGTGTGTGGTTTTTAAACTTGTGTTTTTTGGTTTTTGCTGCTGAATTGTTAAGCATGTTCTGAACATGAAAGGTGCTGTATAATGAAACGTCATTCATTCATGTACAACACATGAAATACAGGTCTATCTTTCTTTGATAACGTAACTAAGATTTTAGAAAAACGAGTTAGT
Source organism: Bovichtus variegatus (assembly GCA_943593645.1). NCBI lineage: Eukaryota > Metazoa > Chordata > Actinopteri > Perciformes > Bovichtidae > Bovichtus > Bovichtus variegatus. The sequence goes on along the minus strand of CALSCE010010644.1, from coordinate 12,432,954 downwards.
GACATGGAAACATTGATTCATGTTATTAAGGAAGGTTCACTGCACCACATGTTAGTCACAGGCCTTCACACCATACTGATAATTACCACATTTGCATTTACTCACTCTATCCGTCATTGCAATGATGACCTGCCCTTTAAACCATTAATTAATCATATACACATTGTGCAGTGTGGATGTAGAGACAAGCAGACATTACCTCTTTGTGAACTCTCTGCAGGAAAGCCAGCTGGACCTGCAGGTTTTCCTGCTGTTTCTCCCGCGCAATGCGTGCTGAGGTCGCTCTGTCCACATCCTGGGACATTGAACCACAAGGTTTGAATGGTTTGGTGAGATAAAAGCCACATTATATTCATAAGCCTTGTATTAACTTAACATTTTTAATTCTCACTACATTCGAAGTTGTGAAAACACTTTCCGCCATTTCTTACCGGACGGAGATTCTCAACGTCATGCTCCGTCTTCTTGCGGGCATCCACAGCCTCGGCGTATTTGGCCTTCAGCATATCCAACTGGCCCAACATCGCCTCCTTGGCTGCCAAAGACATATCCTGTACGGATCAGATATACAATGATCAAACAGTTGTTAAATGAAAAAAAAAGCAGCAGAAAAAGGAGTACCAGTGTTACCACTTTTCTTTCTTTCTTACCACAAATGGCTTCTATAGTAATCACAACCATGATCTAAATATGTGCCATGAGATATGACCTCGCTCACCCTCTGGACTCTCATTCTCTCGGCGTCCCTGTTGAGCTCCTTCAGCTGAGACTCGTACAGCTGCCTGATGCCTGATGGTCTGACATGGCGGCTCTTCAGGGCCTCAATCTCAGCCTCCAGCAGCTTGTTTTTTGACTCCAGGGTTCGCACCTACAAGAAGGACGAGACATAGACCTACCTGATGATTACGAGTTGGAAGTACAAAAACAAAGTTAATACATGTAATGCTTTATGTAGGAATAATTGAAGAACACATTATGGGCTAAAGACCCAAAGAGTTCAAGCAAAAAAAGGAGTGAGATTGCAAAGATGTCAAGAAATTAAAAAGATGTTTTGTGTAGCATTTAAGGAGCAATACATGAGCAAATGTGCTGCCTGCGTGCGGTTGGTCCTCTTGCCTTTTCAATATACGCTGCCAGGCGGTCGTTGAGGGCGACCATCTCCTGCCTCTCGGTGGTGCGAGTCGTCATAAAGGCCTGGTTCTCTGCTGCTGCTGCATCCAGGTCCAGTTTTGATCCGAGCCCCATGGTCATACCAAAGCAAAGCGCTCCCATACTCACACTGCTGTAAACATGAGTTTCCAGTAGATTAAACATTGTGTTGATTTTATGGATTTTTTTTTGTTTTTTTTAAACATTACACCCATTCAATGCTTATTACACACACACACACACACACACACACACACACACACACACACACACACACACTGTAATAATGTTATATCTCATAAAAGCTGCATTGGGAGCATGAAAACCCACAGGATCATAAATGTAGTGATTTACAATTAGGTAATTACATTAGGTACAATTTACTTAAAACTTTTCAAATACAAATGATTGGAGTCAACATTATGACAGGTGACCAGTGGTGGGAAGTAAATAAGTAGGTTACATTTACTGAAGTACTGTACTTAAGGACAGTTTTGTACTTGTACTTTACTTGAATATTTGCATTGTATACTACTTTATACTTCAACTCCACTACATTTCAGAGGAAAATAGTGTACTTATGTGTTCCCAATTGCAGATTCAAATTATTAACACGAAATAAAATCAACAAATATATACAATTATCATGTATTAATATGGATAAAGAAAAAACATTGTTGGTCCCTTAGTTGAATGCACAAGCTCTCAGGCAGTAGATATATAGTAATAAATAAGCCACACTTTTACCAGCTGCAACAACAAAGTAACATACACATTAATGCATCAATACTTAGGCTATAATTCAATTACATAATATATATTATATATTATTGTCCATTTTGCATACTGAGTACTTTTACTTTTGGTACTTTAAGTATATGTTTATGCTGATACTTTTGTACTTTTACTTAAGTAACATTATTAATGCATGACATTTTCTTGTAATACAGTATTTCACTGTTCTATTGCTAGTTTTTCGTTTAAGTAAAATATCTGAGTACATCTCCCCCCTGCAGGTGACTCACTTGGTCATACGAGTCTTATTGGAGATGGGCCTGCGCCCCATCGACCCACCAATCCGGGTGTAGCTGGCCGACCGGTGGCGGGTCTCCTTGCGGTTGGGAGAGGGACTGGACACCCGCAGCTGGTAGGCAGGAGGGACGGCCAAGACACCCTCGAAATGCCGGCGGTATGAAGACATCCTCTCTGGACTGCGGCTCATGTTGACACTCCTGTAACTTCTGCAACGTCAACCGTGGACTGGAAACGGGTCACTCACACCTTTTACTCCATGGTGGGGTCTTTATACCCTCGGCCCTTCCCTAAACACTACAGAGGAATGTTGAACCTTCCCAACCCAAGGATGAATGTCCCTGCAAACATCTGTCAAGGTTATGTCAATTACCTTCGGAGGTTGAAAGAATCTTAATTTTATAATGATGACATTATCTGTTGATGACTCAGCTGCATAGGAATTGTGTGCCCCCATATTAACTGCATATACTGCTGTAAATAATGTTACGTTGGGTGTTTTGCTCAGTGTATTTAATTGTGTAGTACATCCATCAATTTATCGAGTCACCCACCCATTCATTCATGCATTCATCACTCCATCCATCATTTTCATCTTTTCCAATTTAAAAGTTGCAAACGTATATGTCGAAATTTAATAAGAAAATAGCCGTGTATATAGCCTATACTTGTTAAAGAAAAAAATATTTTGGACGTTTTAAAGGCGGAACAAAAAAATCCGGAACCATTCTATTTCGTTCGCCATTCTTCTGCGGGACGTTTCTTTATGTCACTCCAGTGTCTGCTTAGCTCAACTACTTTGGCTGTGCTATCTGCTTCTTTGTAGGAAAGTTATACCAATTAAAAGTGTCTTTCTCTACCTCAAGTGCTACGACATGGCGGGAAACTTCTGGCAAAGTTCCCATTAGTAAGTTTTTATTAAAAAATTGTCATGTTACATCTTTATTTTAAAATCACCGTCTATGTTGTGAGGCCTAGCTTAGCTTAGCTCTGTCTGTGCGGCTGCATCGCACGGCTACGCTAACTGTTTCCCCTGAACTGTTGCTCCGATATACATATATAGTAATTTAAGTAAATACAGAAAGCAAAAATATTCAATACGAAGGCTGTTGTAAAAGCTTAATAAGACTAGCTTCCCTTTTTATATTGTTTATGCTTTGCAACGGCAATATATAAATCTAACAATGGTTTATGTTGTGTTACCCGTTAGCTTGGTTGACAACAGTTTGAATTACAAACGTAACTTTGAGTATTTTGAAAAATAGTTTTTTTATTTAATTTGTCAAAGTTTGCAGTGGGTTCTGGACAAGCAGGACCTGATGAAAGAGCGCCAGAAGGACCTGAAGTTTCTCTCAGAAGAGGAGTACTGGAAGCTGCAGATTTTCTTTGCCAATGGTAACGTTATTTGACAAACGACAATTCTTTTTGACTTCAGATTGCATTAAATAACACATCATAATATGTATGTTACTTATACAGGCTTACTGAAGTATATTAGATTGTATTTCCTACTTTCCTATATGACTATTGTAGTTGCCTTTTTTAAATCCTGTGTACTTGTACTTGTTATTTTTATTGGAATTATTCACCAACCAACACTAGATAATGAAGTCAGACTATTTTGCTTTCAGTTATTTAATGTGTAATTCTGTCTCTTTCAGTGATCCAGGCTTTAGGGGAACACCTGAAGCTGCGGCAGCAGGTCATTGCTACTGCAACTGTTTACTTTAAACGCTTCTATGCAAGGTAAGGAAGATGTACATCGGCATGATGACAAATTGATATTAGAATACATTTCATCTGGGAGGTTATAGCAATGTGGTTGTACAACTTCAATGTCTAGCTGTCATTACATCTGCGCGACATGTTGCACACTTTGATCTGAGTAGGTGAATAAGTCTGCTCGGCCATCAGATCAACATTATTAATGCTATTGTTTTCTCTGAAACCATATCACACACCTCTAGTTTAGATTAGAATATCATAAATACATTATCATCATTGTCCAAAAATATATCCCATTATTGATTTAAGATAGGGGGGCAAAAATGTTTTGATGTTTGATACTCTCAATATAACCGTCTTGGCTAGAGAACACCTTTTTAACTGTTCCCTTAATGCATAATTCATATTGTAACTCTGAGCAGTCTAGTATGATCTTCATTGTTGCCCAATCTCCTTTGCATGTTTTTTTTGCCTAAATCCTACTCTTCAAAAGCTGAGAAATCTTTGTCTGCTCTTGTTTGCAGATATTCCCTTAAAAGTATAGATCCAGTGCTCATGGCTCCTACCTGTGTTTTCTTGGCTTCTAAAGTTGAGGTATGGAAGTTTCTGTGGTGCCAGTAAGGAAGATTTTTACAGTAAAGTAGTAGCTCCTGTTGTAAATGTTCTATTTGTTTTTGAACTGAGCTCAAACTTTCACTTCCTATCAGGAATTTGGAGTTGTGTCCAATACCAGGCTGATCTCTGCAGCAACATCTGTGTGTAAGTCACCATGTCGCGTAACATATTTCCTAAACTTGAAAGTAATACAAATCTCTCAAATTGTATTTCTTCTTCAGTTGAGACATATAATGATGTTTTGCTTTTCTGAAACAGTGAAAACAAGGTTTTCCTATGCCTTTCCCAAGGAGTTCCCTTACAGAATGAATCATGTAAGTAAAATGTCAGTTTACATTTCAAGCATTTAGATGCTGTTAAGCAGAGGGACTTGCAGTAAGTGCAACGTAAAAACTAGCATTAAAAATAACAATTTAACAGTAAATGCCGCAATGTAATGAAGAGTGAAAAGTAAAAAAACAAAGAATGCTATAATTCACCAGAATTAAAAGAATACTTCACCCATAAAATGATAAGTTGTATAATAAATACTCACTCGTGTTACTTTGAGTAAGTGAAGAAAACGTTGTTCTTCTCGCATGCCTCCACTGAACAAAGACAATTCTTGGATGAATTGAAGTCAACACCACGTTTAACAACAGCAAAACTATTCCAAGACATCCGTTTGAAACTCTCACACAACGCGTGCCGTATAATCCAAGTCTCATTTATCCAGTCGTATGCTCACTACTTCCCAAACAC
>CALSCE010010644.1:12373868-12412692 GCA_943593645.1 Bovichtus variegatus | reverse complement strand
TATATTATATTTATTTTATATAATTTAAAAAAAAATTTTTTTGTTAGACCCGATGAGGAAGTTGTCATTGTTTGCTTTTAACCGGACTGATACGTTGAATGCAATTTAAATTTCTCTCTTTACAGATATTAGAATGTGAGTTCTACCTCCTGGAGTTGATGGTGAGTGAAGAGAGCTTTGTATCATTGCTACTGTACTGGAGGTTGTGTTTTTGCTCTGTGCTGGATGCTTGGTTGGATGACTTATTGTTGACAATAATTTTTTTTAAGGACTGCTGCCTGATAGTGTACCACCCCTACAGACCACTGCTGCAGTATGTGCAGGATATGGGACAGGAAGACATGCTGCTGCCCCTGGCCTGGTACAATGCTCTCTGTGTACATTTTTCCATCTCTTTTGACATCCTTGAATACTAGATTTTAGCTGTTATTGGGAGACTTACTCAATGTGTGTGCTGTGATCTGTCTGAACCAGGCGAATAGTGAACGACACATACAGGACAGATCTGTGTCTGCTCTACCCTCCCTTCATGATTGCCTTGGGTAAGATTTGTTCCCTGGTGTTTTCTCATGGCAGCTATTTAATGCAGTTACTATGGAATAAGACTTATTAGATTTAACATGACCAGCTCTTCCTCCTCCCGCAGCCTGCCTGCATGTCGCCTGTGTGGTGCAGCAGAAAGATGCCAGGCAGTGGTTTTCAGAGCTCTCTGTTGACATGGACAAAGTAAGAACGGCTTCAGCTACATTCTCAAAAATCGTTTTAAAGTGTTGTAGAATCTGAACTAATTAAAGTTGAGACACGGCCACAGGCATCCTGGACACTTACAGAAATGGTCACATTTGAAGACAAATAAACTCTCAGAATCAAAAATGTCAGTCTACCCCCCTTTTTCTTTTTAGGAGAAAAGGTTATATGCAACCTCTCACTTTTAAGGCAGCACAGCACAGTGCTGTGTATATCTTCATGGGTTGTCTGTCTTTAAGCAGCATCCAGCTTGAGGCTGAGCTAACTGGTATCCCAAAGGTCACCACAGGTGTTAGAAGCACTTGATGAATGCGGGCAGTCTCTGTTAGGAGATGTAAATCTTTTGTTTGTAATGGATTTGCACATTTTGCGTCACTGTTTTTGTTACAACATTGAGCACTGTTGTTTTTGGCATGCCTATTGTGCATTTGGTGGCCACAGTCTGGTTTCCTGCCGTCTGTGTTTTTCATAAGGATTACAAACGCATTTAATTGCTAATGCCCCAATATCACACACAAATAAATAAACTGAAAGAATCAATGGGGATTTAGGCAATAAACACACAATCAGACGGACACATACTGATCATGTACTGTATAATATATCACTTCATGTGTAAATGTTTTAACATGAGAAAAGCTGTTTAATGTGCGAGATATAAGAACATCTGACTATGACCGTAAAAGTGAATTTATTCGGGAGGTGACACCTAACACTGTATCTCTGGGAATCTCCTGTTTGAGCAATGAAAGCCATGTTGACCAGTGTTTGTTGTCCCTCTGAAGGCACAACAAGGGGATTATTGTGTCGGCTCATTGGGAAGTAGAGCAGGAGTTTGGGCCTCCAAACGGTGTCAGAGGAGGCTCAGTGGATGGAAGTGAAAAAACATTACATTAGTCAAAAGAAGATCACATAGTATAGCCTAAGTGTGCGATTTGGTTAAAGAGATGGTTCAGAGATACAGTACTATTCGAGAATTTTACTGTTTCCCCCACTTTCCCCAGAGTCAGAAACAAATAAATACGGCAATATTAGGCTAACTTCGATCAATTGTTGAGTGTATATGGGATCAAATAACACCATCACGATCCCATAGGACACAGAAATTGAGCGAAACTAAGTAAGTAACCTAAGGGGGTGAGGAGGTGCCTTTTCCAAGCTTTGTCTGAGGGGAGGCCCACAGTCTCAAACCCTGAAACACTGCGAACTAGAGCATGGCCTTATGTGAGACTTAATTCTTTAATGCAAGTATATTAAATAAGGATATATAAAACTTTGTAGATTACCAACAAATTATCCTTCTTGGCCACTCTGAATTTAGGACTGGGACTAGGAGCTGTTTTATAAACATCACTCTACAACATACACAGGAAAATAAACTTTTACTTGTCACTATTTTATGAAGCAGCTGTGGCTCCACATTAACTTCTGTTTTTGTGTGTTTTCCGTCAAGATCCTGGAGATCATCCGAGTCATTCTGAAGCTCTACGACCAGTGGAAGAATTTTGATGACAGAAAGGAGATAGCTGCGGTGCTAAACAAGATGCCGAAGCCCAAACCTCCTCCTAACAGGTAATGACTGCTGTCATAGTGCGTGTCAAGTAAATGAAATATGTATACAGTAAAATGAAGTCAATAGTTTGAACCATACATAAACAACATAAAGCTGTCTTTACTTGTTGTCATGATAACATATAACTACATTGGATATTGCCAAATTAGACAACTTTCAATAATAATAATAACTTTATTTATATAGCACCTTTCAAAAACAAAGTTACAAAGTGCTTTACAATAAAAACATGACAAAAGTAATTAAGATCCAGAACTTAAGATATAAGCAAGATATAATAATTCAAATAGTTACAAAAATACCATCAGTTAAGAAAAAGCCATAAGATAAAAGAAGAGATTTAAAGAAAGATGCTGAAATTGTCTGCCTGAGATCAGCAGACTTTTTTTGGCAGCCACAGATTTTGCCCTAGGAGACTGAAATTGGGCATGAAGGTTGTGCGTGTGTGTAGGTGGTGGCAGCGAATTTGCACTTGTTGTACTATATCTCACTGAGCTGTATATAATGATTTCTTCATCTGTCTCCTTGTTGTGTACAGTGAGAGTGACCAGAGCTCCAATGGGAACCAAAGCAACTCCTACAGCCAGTCTTAGCGTGGCGTCTATATTTCTGTGGGAATCCATAAAGTTGATGTAGGGAGGGGTGGATAATTTTTCAAAATGTCACACAGCACGACCATTGTGATGTTGTGATGCGTCGACCAACACCCCCCAACAAACTCCGAGAGCCACGTCTTCACTTTTCCCTTCTCTGCTCACTATGGGTTTATGGATTGAGCGAGCAGCCGCTGAAACGCCTGTAGCGAGCAGATGATCTGTGACAGTTTTGTCATCTCGATGAGGCTCTGTGCTCTGCTCCAGACTTGAAATGAACTAAAAACTGAGGAACATTTGGAGGTAATAGGGGGGTTGGGGGGGGGGGGACCTGCTTTAATGTCATTGTGATGATCCTGACATCCTTGAACAGCCCAGAGGAGCGAGTCCTTTCATGGAGCTCCGTGGGATTCGAGAAAACTTGATCACAAGTACTGTGTGTGTCTGTGTGTGTCTGTGTGTGTGCGTGCGTGCGTACAATATGAGTGGCCGGTCTGGGTGGGTTTTCATTCCTCAGGGACTATTGTAGTCTTCTCTGTAAAAGGATTTGATCCTGTGCGGCTCTGATTGGATATCACCCTGTGCAAACTGGGATGTGATTGAATACCCTGCGAGGTCTTTCCTGGTTGATCATGAACCATGGCAGGAAAAATTGCAAGAAACTGTTTTGAATCATGACAACTCCACCTGCTCCATCCCATTCCCTCTTATCTTTTGTAAATAGCCTTATAATTCTATTCATTTATTTTATTTTTCATCTTTTGGCTTAATGAAAATTATGGAAATAATGAGCTGGTTTAGCTTTGTACTAGTGCTTCAGATAAAAGTGCCCCTGTTTTTTTTCACCGTCATGATTCTGTTTGTCTGCTTAAAAGCTTATTCTTAATTTTTTGTAATTATTTTTTCATTTATTCTACTTTAGTTGTAGAATAATGTGTTGCGTATAGCAATAATTTGTAAAACTTTTTTCTCTAATTTGTCCAAGAACGGCCTTTTTTCGGACTGTTCTTAGATTTATTGGATCCAATCGTTGTAGATTTGTCTTCAAACTTTTGGTTTTTCATTCTTCTTATTTTCAATCTACCGTCTGCCATCTATTTCATCGATGAATTGTGGCACTTGATGTGTGCATATACCTGTAGATGTCTCCATATTTTTGTGATGTAATACAGTGGAGCTGTGTGTGGCTGTATTCGAAACAAGGTGCTTGAAAGCCTTACAAAATGAAAGCTGCTGGTTACAGAGAAAACCCTTCATAAAACACTGTCCTGTTCAAACAAACTGTAAATTGTGGCTTCCTGTACACCTCATTTAGTCACTATTGGAAAAACAACTGAAAAGGTACTAAAACATCTTGTTAAACACCCCTAGCCTGTCACTTTCTCATACTGAGTTAAAGAGTGAGACAGAAGCCACTGAGGCCAGTTGGATGCAGCCTTGTTCGGCTTTGCCGTCTGGCATTTCCCTCCCCTTCAGCAGACTCCATCTGTTACAACACTGTTCACTGGGGAATGGGCCTGAACATTTAAAGGGCTTCACATAAACAATCCTAGTAGATCTGGTAAAAAACATTGCCCATTGTTTGTTTTTTTTATTACTTGAAAGTCTGTTTATCATTTTGGAAGATCATTTATGGTAATAAAAATGTATGGTGTGCAAACCAAACTGGTTCACTGCTGTTATTCAAGCTGGACTTTGGGGAATCTTCCAGCATGTTATAAAAGTCATATTCAGTTCCATTACCTAACTTCAATGTCAACACAAAGGCTGTGGTCGGACCCCTAGTGGCAGAAACAAAGAATACCTAAAATTACAAATCAGTTTTGACATGAAAAAGTATTTTTACTAACAGTGTAGTTGGAGTTAAAGTGGACACAGTACACACAATCAATTATACATCTTCTCCTGTTTGTGGTTAAGAAAATGTTCACTGAATAGCAGCAGAAGATGTATTTACTGTAGTCGCCTTTAGGTGTTTGTACAATGGGGTACAGCCTGTCCCCGTGACGTCACTTTAGCTGCGTGAAGCCAGCAGAGGAAAACGTTAACACAACCGCAAGCTGGAGCATTTCCCCTTCAAAATAAAACCATATTTTATTCATTTACTTCAGAGAGAAACGTAATGTAGCAAAACTAGCATAATTATCAGATAGAATCAGGAATTGAGCATTAAACAGTAACGATACACTGGTAGGCCTTATTAATGGGAGTCAGTTTGACATGTTACAGTAGCACAGGTGTAAATAGTTCAATGAACAGGGTATATGCTTTATGATAAATGCTTTTTTATGGGTGGACACATGTAAAGCTAAAATAATATATGCAACAGTTGTCACATTTAAATGATAATGGATCAAATGTGGCATCCCAGCAATACCACACAGTTATCAAAAGTTGTAGAGACATGTTTTGTTTTTTTCAATGCATTTTCTCAGGAGTTTGTTATTTAAATAGTGTAAGTTGGTTTTTAATATTACACTATGCTTTAGCTCATAGCTAACCCCAAATCAACTATTTTCTGTATTCTTTATATGAATGATTTATGCCTTGTATTGTACTTACACACATCTTGTCTGTGTTGTTGTGTATAAGGTTATTATTAGTGGCCATATTAGTAGCAGTTGCAGTAGCCTCTATTGCCTCAGTGCATATTAGTATCATGGTCCAGTTAAGCTACAGGGCCATAGACTCGCAGAGACACATTTTCCATTATACTTCAAATGTTGCAACGCGTAATGGACTTTTATTTTGAAAGACACAATCGGAAGCGTTGTTTACTTATCTGACTTGACCGTGATAGGAGGGAGGCTACAGCCAGCAAGCTCCGACTCCAAGCGGGCTGCGGAGGATGTCGACCCCGCAGCGGGGACAGTCTCCGGGCGGGCCGCTTGTGTCCAGTCGGCCGTTCCTCGCTCTGTCGCCCCGCACCTGCAGCCCTCTGCACCCATGAAGCCCCCGCTGATGAAGCCCCGAGCTGCCAGAGTGAGGCGGAAAGTGGCCGGAGACAGGGAGCATGTACTGGCGCGTCGGGTTTGCCTGGACGCGGTCTTGTGTGGTTGATCTTGGCCAGAACCAGAGCTTCTCCTCCGGCCTGCTGGACTCCGATGAGCTGCTCTCGTTTTATGGGTACATCATCGCCTACCCACTGCAGGACTACGGCGGGATCATGTCAGCTTTGGGCTCGGACTCGTGGTGGCGGAAGACGCTATATTTGACTGGAGGGGCTCTGCTCGCTGCCGCTGCTTATCTGCTGCACGAATTGCTGGCCATCAGGTACCAACAACACAGGCGGTCAGAGAGAGGAGTCACTGTAGAGGCTGCAGAGATCATCGTCCTAATCCACACTCAGGCAGCGTTGATCTGATTCCGTTCATATTTTCACTCTAAATCTCCCAGATCTCGTGTATATTTTTCTTCCTGTGGTTTGATATTACTTAATCTTGTCAGGATGGGTGGGGTAGAGCGGAGTCAGTGGAGAATGAGGGAATCGTGAGTGGGTGGATTGTGATGTAACCCCCTCTCCCCTCCAACTCCCTCTCACAGGCACACACATTAGGACTATCTGTATTTATTGGTTTTGTGTTGTGGATTAGCCGAATGACACGAGCGACCTATACGGCAAGGGTCGTGGTTTATATTTCCTGGTCATTCAAAAAGGTTACAAAGGGACATTGGCTCATTTCTAATGTTGTTTTACAGAGGTTAGTCTGCAGGCCTATTTCTAACAGCTCTCTTGTCGTATGAATTGACATAATATGATCTGACAGCTGGTCACTTTCATTTTATCTCAAGGACGAAGCGACATAGGTTCATCTTGTGTTTCCTTTATTGTGACCCCCCCTCTCGCTCTACACGCACGTTCCGGTGTTTGGTTTCAGTCTAAAGCACTGCAGTTATGTGGAAAAAAACCCTCTGATGTAAACAGTCTAACGCCAAAGTCCCACACACAGCTTACTAACAAGTCTGGCAGGGCTGTTGTGAATGCATTCCTAATATGATATACAGGAATATATTTGTGTTTACTATAATTGATTTGGAATGAGGGTTTGAGTTTATTGTCCTTTTTAAAAGAAAGAAAAAAAGAAAAGCTCGGGTGACCTGCAGTCCAGGCCTACTGTTGTTGACGAACCAGCAATACCACACAGTCATTATGAAAATAAAAGGCTAATTCATAATTGACCATCACTGTTTAGCCTCGTTTGGAATATTAAAATTATGTTTAAGTGATTTATGAAATTATTTTAGCTCAACACACAGTGGGTGACCCTCTGGTGTGTAGGCCCTACATACATTATACCGGTATACTCATAGCTGCCATTAACGCTGGCTCCATTTCTATACGGAAACAACAGGCAGTGAAATATCCACTTTGATGGAGCTCATGCAGAATGGCTGGCCCGCTTTCGGGTCACGTTTTCCGGTTGTTTTGGTTCCGTCTGACGTGAAACTTTACAGTTGTGCCCCTCACTGTATGCTGGGCTTCATTGTACGGTGCCCTCGTCAGGTTATTGCACCAAAAGCAGCCTATTGAAGAGGGAGCGGGTATTTCAGCACCACGCTGAAATGGACAGCTCCTTTCCGCTGAGGCTGCTTGTTTTTACGTTTCAGCACCTCACACAGTGGACAGGTCCCTTTCATGCTGCGTTGTGCCCACGTGAATGTGTTGCCATTTGTAGAGCCTGCTGCCCTTGTCCGTGAAGTAGCCGCCAAATAGTATCCATGTCAATGCACCATAACCTTTCACAAGTGTATGATTCATTATTTTGACATTGCAGTTTGTCCCCTTGGCTGGTATAAATGCTCCAGGGCTGACACTCGCGCAGGGGCGGTTGAAGACACTTGGGTGCAGATAATTACATTTATCCACTGCATACTGTCTTACTCCTCTTAGGTTAGGGTTAGCATGAAGACTAGAAACGAGGACAAAGATGGCAGCTGTGAGGTTAAAGAGACTCCAGAAAGTCACCAGCCAAGAAATAGTCTGACCTTCATGAAAGCACATTTTTTGTCATTTTTTACACTTGGGGTTTTGCATTAATTGAACAAGTGAGATATGACGTGTTAAGATTTAAAGGTGCTGGTAGATGGATTTTGTGACCAGAAGACAGAGCTAACGATGTTCCCCTTGTTTCCAGTCTTAATGCTAGGCTAAGCTAACCGGCAGCTGGCTTTAGCCTAACATTTAGCTAACAGACAGATGTAAGAGTGGTATCACATCATCTGAGTGAATAACATACCAACATGTTCAGCTATTCCTTGAAGTCCAGCACAGCAGAAGTACTAAATCTTCATTTGTGTTAGTTTGTGGTTATTTGATTAAACAACTTAATTGAGGAATATGCACCATGTGAGTCCAATATAAACAGAAATAATAAAGCTCTCAAAACTAGATTTTGACTAAGAGCCCCTCTACAAGACAGGGCCACAAAATAGAGTAATCAACTAAAAATAAACCCAAACATGTATTAATAATGCTGGACCCATTTAGGTTAATATTATACTTAAGTTTAGGGCTGGGCGATATAGAGAAAATTAAATATCATAATATTTTTGACCAAATACCTCGACATCACAACAATATTGTAGGGCTGACTGTTGATGCTTACAAAAAATATTTACACAATGAGATTTTCAATAAATAATCATCAGTAATGTGGATGTTATGACTAAGTGGGTAAAGACAAATAATGCAACAGCTACAACAATTTGGTAAGTTCAGAAAATTACATCACTTGATTGTATTGCAGCCCTTAAATGCCATATGCCATATTACGTATGGCATATGGCATTTAACATCAATACATTGCCCAGTCCTCATCGTTTTTAAATCAGATTCACTGCTCACAGCGTCCGTTCTGGAATATGTGCTGTCTTTTAGTCCTCTTTAATAGTAAACTGAATATGTTTGGTACAGAACAAGACATTTTAAGAAGTCACCTTGGACTCTGGCAAACTGTGAACATTTTTATTAATTGGAATATTATTCATTAATGAAACTACTAATTCCCTGCAGTTCTAGTTATTACCACTAGAAAGTAGAAACTTAACCCAAACCTAACCCTAGGACCTAATTTTCAATGTTGTGTGGATATACTTTTTGTCCATAAATGGGAGGCAAGTCCCCTTAATGTGACTGTGAAAATGATTAATGTTCCTACAACATGATAAGTACAAATACAAGCACACACACACACTTGTTTGTTTGTTGTTTTTTCAAGCTTCTGCGTGATCTGCAGCTCTGTCATTCTGTCCTCCACACAGAAAGGAGGAAGAGCTGGACTCTAAAGATGCCATCATACTCCACCAGTTCTCCAGGCCCAAAAGTGGCGTCCCATCCCTGTCCCCTTTCTGCCTTAAGATGGAGACCTACCTCCGTATGGTTGACCTGCCCTACCAGGTACAGCTGTGGTTATGTGTCTTTTGTTTTCTGAGGGTGACTCTCTAACGGTGCATGTTTATAGGATGTTGTGAGGATGTTTTTATCATCCCCCCTTCTTCTTTTGTTGTAATTACTTTTGCTGTGATTGATTATTGTCAAACTCTTGAGTCTCTGTTGCTACCGTCAGTCAGGTTCCTGAAAGGGATAATTAAAGGCTTTGTCTCTATCAAATTCCAATTTAATTCACTTAATACCGATCACCAACCAGTTTCTCTGTTCTGTTTTTTTTTTTTTTTCCCTGTTTCTTCTTTCCTGAATCCCTTTTCTCTTGCAGAACTACTTTGACGGGAAACTTTCACCACAGGGAAAGATGCCGTGGATTGAGTACAACCAGGAGCAGGTGTTTGGTACCGAATTCATCATCGACTTCCTGGAGGAGAGGCTGGGCGCGAGCCTCAACAAGAGCTTGACGCCGCAGCAGAAGGCCATGTCTCGTGCCATCACCAAAATGGTGGAGGAGCATTTCTACTGGTGAGGGACCAGTGCGGTTCAACCTGACATTTTTTGTCATCAATGTTGTTGCTAATCATTAACATATTCCAGACTGTGAAAAAAAAAACTAAAAACTTTGCATTTAGTGTAAAAAAAAAAAAAAAAAAAAAATTACCAAAATGTTCCAACTATTTTTCAACATATTTCGACTTTTTTCTCAAAATATTTCGACTTTTTTCTCAAAATATTTCGACTTTTTTCTCAAAATATTCCGACTTTTTTTCTTGAGATTTTCTGTTGTTCTTACAAAAAAGAAAAAAAAATACATTTGGTAGTCACAGTATGATCTGGAATGAAGTTGGTTAAAAGTAATAATAGTAGATAAAGAATATTAATATAGGCTATAATCATTTTTATCGTTTCCGGCATGGAAAGCAACTTTTTCAAAGTGAGGCATAAGGGTTTAGATGATTCTTAAAACTAACTTTTGTGAAATGTTACTAACTTGTAGCCTATTTTTTCCAATTCTTTTTTTTTTTTGTTTGGTTGTTTTTTGATTCTAGTAGTAGTAGTAGTAGTAGTAGTAGTAGTAGAAGAAGACTATTCATCCTGAGATACGTGTGTATAAATGCACATGTGTGTTTATGTTGCAGGACCATAGCTTACTGTCAGTGGGTGGACAACCTGGAGGAGACCCAGAAGATGCTGTCAGTGAGCGGGCCGCTGAGCGACCTGCTCAAGTGGATCCTGAGTCACCTGACTGGCGGGATCGTCAAGAGGGAGATGTACGGGCACGGGATCGGACGGTTCTCTGAGGACGAGGTTTACGCCCTGATGGAGAAGGACATGCGCACCCTGGCCACGCTACTAGGTGAGAAATCTGGAAACATTTTCTTTAAAATTTATAAATAATGATGCTCCTCATTTGGAACTTTAAATTTGGCCATGTGAAATGACACAAGATTTGGAGACAGATTATGTAAATTAGAGGTAAAAAAGCTTTTACCAGAATCTGGCTCAAGACAGAGTTACCTAAGGTTTAGGAATGGGTAGGTATACATACACACTGTACATACATACAGTACATACATACAGTACATACATACAAATACATAATATATGATGGAGAAGCTGACTTTCTCTTTCAGATTGGAACCCGGACAAATTAAATAGAATTTAGAAAACTAGATTGAATATATTATTATTATTATATTATAATATGAGTATATCGCCAAAAAGATCAGCCTTTGCAATCACTTGATTACAAAAAAGGAAAGAAAATAGAGCAAATTTTTTTGTGTTTTTTTCCCTTTTCTTCTTTATTTTATTTAAACGACAGATTTAAAATGTCTGTGTATGTGGTTGATGTATCGTATCTTGAAATCAGTCCTTTTATTTAATAAAATATTATAATCATCAGACATTATTCATTTTTATGTTATCTTTCATGTTTAAAAAAGAAAAATACATGGATAAGAGACGATATTTGGATATCTATTTCAATAAAAAATAAAATGAACAAATCTGGCCAAAGAGATTTAAAGACATTCACTTTGTAATTGTGAGACTTTGTCACGTAATGTGTGTCGCCTATGTGTTCACACAATTCACCCTGCAAGCAGACCAACGGCTTTATTGGCAAAGTAAAACCATTGCAATGGTTTTTCAATGTGTGCCATGAGAACTATAACCAGAGACATCATGTTTGTACTTGTCAAATTAAATAATAGCAAAATACTGAACCCCTGTGGTGAAAAAGTAGCATTGCAGCGCAGACTCGATACATAACCTCTGGCAGTTTATGGTAGGAGATGTAAGAGAGACAGATCTGAGGGCATGTAGCAGAGCTGTGGTGGGAAGTTGTTACATTACAAGTGCTAAGGTTAAAGTTTCATAACCCAATTGATCTCTGATGCTTTTTACAGTGTGCCCAGAAGTGATTTTTTTTTCCCTTTCAGTTTCTTTGTGAACATTTTCTGTACAAATGTATGTATAAACAGAGCTAGCTGTTTCCCCCTGTTTTCAGTATTTATGCTAAGCTAAGCTAACCAGCCTTTGGTTTTATATTTAGCGTACAGACATGAGTGTGGTATCAATCCTCTTATCTAAATCTCAGCAAGAATGTCAAAAAGTGTAATTTTCCCAAAAGGTTCGAACTAAAAGAACGTCTGCGCATGGATTGTAATTGTGTGTTGACAAATCTTTTTAATAATTTTTTTCTGTGTGCTGTCTAAGGTGATAAGAAATATCTTATGGGCTCGAAGCTTTCAACGGTCGACGCTGCAGTGTTCAGTCACCTGGCCCCTGCCATGTGGACGCTACCAGGAACACGGCCGGAGCATCTGATTAAAGGTGAAATCACCAAAATACGAATCTATAAATTCTGTGGATGGATGTGTGTGTGTATATATAGTACATCATTTATCTTTTACGTCTGTTTAAAGTATGATCCATTTGCTTCCTGAATCTGTTTTAAATGTTTACACTATAAGGTTAACGTCACTGTCTTGCATTTCTTAATCAATGACATTTTCTCTGCCGGAATATTTTATGTGTACTATGTTCAGGATATTTGCTTAGCTGAGCAATGAAAAATCTGTTATTTCATTAAAGCACTTGTTCCAAAGCCGAGCAATGTCAACAAAGCTAAAAAGCAACCAAAAAGGGATTTTTCCCTTTCATAATGTTTTATGGTTTAGTTAACTGGCAAAGTAAAACTCTCCAGCATTTCTCACGGAAGAAGCTTAGATTTGAGAAGAGATTAAGTGTAGACGAAATATCTTTTCTCAGTCTTTCTTTCTTGTTAATCATCATGTGAACCCTAAGCATTTCCTGACACTGGGTTTAGAAATTATGTTAGTAAGGCCTGCAGTTTACGATTCAATTATTGATTAATCTGCACGTTATTGTCTTGTTTAATCAATTAATCGTTATAAAATGTAAACCAAAAAAAAGTGAAAAATACACATCACAACTTCCCAGAGATGCTAAATGTTTTGTCCCACCAGCACTCTTAAAGATAATCTGTTTGCTATCACATACAACAAAACAAAAAAGAAGCAAATTCAGAGGGTGGCCAGATAATGTTTGGTATTTTTTTTTTAAATAAAATATAATTAACATTAAAAACACTCCCTCATTAAAAATACCAGATTATGGGAATATGCAAATATTTTAAATTTCACAAATGCATTTGCTGGACACAAGATCAGTGTTTCCACATCCTACTTGTGTATACTGAATATTGGACCAGGATTGGCTTCCAAACTACACCCGCCTCTCAAAATCACAATTTCAATGAGAAAAATTCACACTTTTTTATCAATGAATGTGAAAACAGCCTCCTGGTGTCAAACTCTACACAGTGAAGCTCAAACATTCGACTTTAGTTAAAAAGAAGACATTTTCTCAGAGCACCTCTCACTCAGCTGTCTGTCCTCCTCCAGGTGAGCTCATCAACCTGGCCATGTACTGCGAGCGCATCCGCCGGCGATTCTGGCCCGAGTGGTTCGTGGACCTGGAGGACTTCTGCTACAGCGACACCTCAGAGGACAGCGGCTCTAAACTCCCCGATCTGGGCCTCTACTCCTGCACGGACACCTTCCAGGACAATACACACACACACACGTCACACACGCACTCGCCAAAGGACCCTCTGTCGCCTGACAGCGACCCTACAGGCCTCTCGCTGTATGACTCTGACATGGACACGGAGTGCTCTGAAATGGACAAGTGTTGACAAGACCTCCACGTGTAGTAACACCGCACATAGTACGCACGCCACAGGAGGGAGCTGCGTCCCACCTGTACACATGCCCATACTACCTCTTTGAACAGAACATATCTGGGGAGTAGTGTCGGCGTCTCCTGTGTCCGTGGAGAAGTTGAGGACGTTGAGGTCTGACTTGCACACTGTAGTGGAGGAATCGTTGAAACATGGGTCAAACGGAGAGAAAAAGAAAGCAGAGGAGTTGGAGGGAAAGAGAAGGAGGACAAGATTCGAAGACCAGGAGTAAATGACGCCCCTGCTGAGAAACTCCTCCACGCGGTCGACGTCATCTGCAGTCACTACTTCCACCTGTCGCCGCGTCGCCGTAACCATGGCAACTCAGTGTGTGCGTGACCCCCCCCCCCCCCCTCTCCGTCGTCCCTCGTAGCAACTCGCACCACCCAGCCTTTGTGTGTGTTTTGACTAATTGAACCCTTAACGCCTTGTATTGATATGACATCGACACATAGGGAGCTGTACAGGGATTCATGTGAATAAATACAAGTGAGTGTAAATATATAAATGGATCAGGTTTAATAGATAGTATATATATATATGAGTATAAATAGTATAGATAGCCTGCATATATATAGAGTCACCCCCTCTGTCATATGGTGTAAATACCGTAGGTGTTTCTCCTCTGTGTTGGACACAATGACTCAAAGCGTCTTGTAGTAGTCTCCATGAATACCCTCTGCTGGTCCAGGATCAGTATGATCTCCTCCTGTGCTGTATGTACAGAAATGAAACATTACAGTAATGCCTGCTGCCCATATTTAATTAGTGCAGGGAAAAGTTCATGGAAGATAATAGATAAGAAACCGCAATCTGCCATTAGCACTTATCGTTTGTCTCATTAAGACAATTATTTTGCCAAAAAACAAAATTGTCCCCACGTTAGGAGCATAATGTGACGACACCCATCGTCCAAGATTGTCATTGAGGACAGTAGCGTCAGGTTAAATAGATATTTGACCTGCATTCCAGCATTGAGAGCGAGTCAAACAATCATCGAAATAGATGCAATAGATGGCCTGAATGAACGCGCATGGCTGGTACGTGCCAATGAAAATCTCCCTTCACACTTCGCATAGATGATGTCATCTACACCCGTTTTCTGGCCTATTCGTTCAGTTTGATGATGCAGTTTGTTCGTCGGTGCCTCAGATGTAGCCCTTTGATCCCGAAGAAGGACTTTTTTCCTCTTTCTTTCAGCAGTTGTTTTTTCGGATGGACACTCCTATGATGTAAAATCACGGATTGCTCGGAACACCTCGTGTGAAGCAATAACGCGTTGATGTTATGCCAGGCTGTGAGGTGTGTGGGGTGTGTGACGCCTCGGCCCAGGTTTTATGTGTGTTTGTCGCTCAGCAAATGCACATACCAACATACTGTGTGTTAAGGCTACTAATATTGATGCAAGCGAGGGGTATAGAGTGTGTCTGCTTGTGAATCCCCCTCTGTGTGTGGATGATGGCACACTGGTGACGCTTCACAGCCGAGCCTTTCCTCCCTAACACGCCTCATTGTTCGCCGGTAGAACTGACTTTGCAAGAGGATCCATTGGAATGAGTTGAAATCACTGCAAAATTCTGCCTCTTTAAATGCCAGTGTGACCAGACCTTAATGCAGATATTTATAGTGTTTGTTATTGGCATAATGTGCATTGAGAAAGCACAGTAACGCCAAAATAATGTTATGTCATTTAGAGACTGTCTCCATTACATCGTTTGTCCCTTAGAGGGCACTGATGAGTTTATTTCAACTGCGAAATGTCACATTGCTCGTTACACATCTTGGTTACAATTGTTTTATAACCAAATTGAGGAGTTATAATCAAAAATGTTTGTTTATGGGTTTTTACGAAATTAATGTTGGCCAAAATATTGTTTACGGATATCGGTCAGGCTCTCCTTGTGAAGATGTTGCACACAAATGAAATTTATAATAAGTTGAAAAGACGTAGCATTAATGTGTAGCAGTGTTGGGAAATAAGTAAGACGTCAGCGTATTGCTGCCACGCCAGAAAAAGAAAACTGGATCAGCATGACGTTATAAAGTGTAACGTTTATTGTTATAACAAACTGTTTAAAAAAAGATATTTCCACTTTGTTAAGACAAACACTTATCACGTTATAATAAGAAATGTTATATAACAAGATAAATAGTATCACGTGATACATTTGTATGTCGTAATGACGTGAAAAATATTTTTTTCTAACAATAGACTTTTCACAATTATAACGTGACACTGATTATTTTTTCCTTTTTCTGGCGCGGCAGCAATGTGCTTCCATATGATTCTGTTATGATTCTGGTGTCGTCTGTTTATGTAAGATGTCGATGATGGTGAAGAATATAATGACAGCATAGATCAACATTTCCCTCTCTGCTCCTTCACTTTAAAGCATTCTGGGTTCTCTGTGTAGCAGAGTAATGTCAGAAACATCAATAAGTTTGGCTTCAAATCAAAGCCTTTAGCAAGAAGATGGTAAAGCCTTTATGTGTGTGCGCTGCGGATGCATTTAAATACAATAATATAGTCTGAAAATGAACTGAAAAATGACGTTCTGTGTCTTAAAAAACCCTCGCCTGCATGTTCTTGCTTTCTGTCATCAGATTATGGAACCTGACTCCTACAGCTGTTTACTTTATATATCAGTGCCAGCATATGACTTATCTTTTTATATGTCATATTTATTCATTGTTTATTTATTCTGTGTTTATATTTATTGATTTTTACAGTGGTTGTGTTTTGATTTTTTTTTTGAATATTGTGAATTATTTTGCACTTTTCTTCTTCTGTTTACACGTGTTTTTCTTCTTTGGCCGAGAGTCAATCAAGTGTATTGATCCATCTGTCAGTGCAATACTGTAGATTCTCTGACTTCCACTGAACGAGCTGCATATTTTCACGTTGCCAGTCATTGCCGTAACCGCATGCGTGCCCATGTTTTGAGATGTCATGTGGTAAATGTTGTATTCATATCACCATATCGATGTCATTGTGTTTAAATATTACAGTCCCTCATTCTGCTGCTAAATGTCACCATCAAAAGTAGAAGGTTTTACTCTGCAGAGCTTCATGTCCAGTTGAAACCATTAAAAAAAAAAAAAAAAAAAAGACATGAAGAATTGAGGTGAAGTACCAAACTGACTGCTAGAGCTCAGATCAGCATGGGGAGGTCAGCCATCCTGCTGATCAGCTGATGATCAGCTGATGATCAGTGGACCCTAACAGGAAAAACTGTCCTTCCAGATCGACTTCATCTGTCTCGGTGCTCCTGAGCAGTCAGAGGTCAGAGGTCGGGGTTCAGCCCTGCAGTGTGTGTCGCTCTCATTGAGATTTCTGCTTGTAGACTGTAGAAGCCATATTGTCTCGTGGTGCCGTGTGTGCTGAAACACCTGTGGAATCTCATCAAACTGTAAATAAGAGAACCAGGGGGAAAAAAAAATTAAAATGCAAACATGCAAATACATAGCTCTGTACTCATTTAAAAAAAAAGATTCTTATGAATGTATCATGCCTAGAGATAAAAAGCTGTATGACAATGGATTACTCATAATACTTCATTAAATATTGCTGTGGTATTTTCCTCTTGTTTTGTTTCGGTTATTGTGTTGTATGAAAAGTCACATGTAGCTAAGGAAAAAGCTCTGTACGAACACTTAGAGGTGGGTATGCTCTGGCTTATATCTGTCTCATAATCCCTCTCCCTGTGTGCCTGCTACCATATGACAATACAAAGCCCACCCAACAATGCTGAAGATTAGCTCTCTGGCCTTCTCTTTGTGCTTGTGCAGGAGCTCTGGAGAAACGGAGAGGAAAAAGGAGGGCAGAGAAAGAAAAAAAGTTGTGGGAGTGCCGCTGTGGAGACGGAGCGTGGGTTCTGGTGAGGAAAGGGCATGAAAAGGGAGAAAGACAAACATTGGAATGATATTTGATGACTTTGGCTGGTTGCATTTCTGTGGCCATTGTGCAGAATCCCTGGGAGATCTCCTTCCACATAAGACGGAGGAGACAATTCAGAACTGACAATGACACCGGAGCATAAAACCATCTCTGGTGAGTCAGAGACGTACAGTGTCAGAGGTAGTGTGCGTGTGCGTGTGTGTGTGTGTGTGTTTAAAAAATATGAATAATGCAGAGGATGCCTGTACGAGCGTGAGGGCCGGGAACAGGGCAGATGGTCGCCTGCTGATAGGACAGAATCCAGGCAACAGGGTCCCCCAGAGAGCTGGGTTTAGACCTGTTTTAACACTCACGCACACACAAATATTCATCCTTTTTTTTTTAAACAAAATATTATTTCTCAAAATTCTCTTTTTTTGCGCTAAAATTGCCCACATTGGTTCAGATTTAAAAAATAATAGCCTTGATATTATAGGTATAGATGAAAGAAACAGCTATTTGTTTCGAAATGAATTGGAAATAAATTAAAACACAGAGATGGTCCTTTTTTTTGTATTAACTCTGAAGTCGTCATTCCCATTTATTCTTAA
The DNA here is from genome assembly GCA_943593645.1 of Bovichtus variegatus. Taxonomy (NCBI): domain Eukaryota; kingdom Metazoa; phylum Chordata; class Actinopteri; order Perciformes; family Bovichtidae; genus Bovichtus; species Bovichtus variegatus. Next base: position 12,394,636 of record CALSCE010010644.1, on the reverse strand, counting down.
ATTAGTTCATTGTTATCCGTGGTGGAATTTATAGCGACACACATTTACTCATGTACTGTACCTTAAGTACAATTTTGAAGTACTTTTACTTTACTTGAGTATTTTTATTTCATGCTACCTTATATTTTTCCTCCACTACATTTTGATTGTGATTTGATAGCTTTAGTTACTGGTTGCTTTGCAGATTCAGATGATAAATACATAAGATAAATCAACTAATAAATTACCAAGATAAAAATGAATTGAAATTAGATCCACCTTTACCAGCTGAAACAAGTGATCAACAAATGAATGCATCACTTATTATAATTCAGTAATATAATATGTATAACTATTCTGCATAATAACTGCTTTTACTTTTGGTACTTTAAGTTGCTGATGTGTTGAATACAGGACTTTTACTAGTAACTGGGTATTTTTGCACGGTACTGCTACTTTTTCTTCAGTAAAATATCTGAATACTTCTTCCATCACTAATTATTATTATTATTATTATTATTATTATTATTATTATTATTATTTTGTACAGATTGTAAAGCCAATTTAACCAAATGTGTTAATTGTGATGTTTGGCTTCATAAATTTAATTGTTTTTACTTTTACTCATAAATGATATGAGTCATAGGTCAGAAAGCAGGGCCGGAGCCCTGACCAACCAAAAATGAATTTAATTATTTGGATTTTCAATAGTTATTCTTTCATTTAAAGTATATCTCTTGCAAATTTCATTTGAATGGATTAGCTATTTCAAAGAAGTTCCACTAAAATCAATTAACTGCTTGTAAATTAATAACTTCTTTGAACTTTGTCTATATTTTCCCTTTAATTAATACCAGATTACATAATTATATCCAGGAAATTTACTGTAAAATTATTAGGAAATTACCGATCTGTAAAATACAGCGTTTTATACCCCTACATACAGGTTTCAAAGTTTCATAGCCCTCCACAAGCTGCCAATAATTTAATTCTGGTGGAATAATGAATAATTGTAATGGAAAACAAAACTGGAATCAGCCTAAAACGTGTGTATGTTTTTAAATGTAGAGTGAAACTCCTGTCAGGTTGATAAACCCCCTAAAATCCCAGAATAAAATACAGAGAGCATGACTACCATCCTAAATTGTATCCATGGCCCTGGTTATAAATTATAATTTAGAAAGGAGATTTGTCAAACAAGCAGCCCAACATTCCCAGATGATGGAGCGACCACCTCCATCCAGCCTGCGTTTCACTGCTAACAGCCGCTAGGTGGCGTCAGCAGGCTGTTTCTGATTTCAATCAGCTCAAACATGTAACACATATTAGACATGGGGTGAAAGCAAACATAAGGAAGAAGATGTGCTGAAGAATATGAAACCCAATTTCTAACAGGACAAAATAGACTGGAAATCCCACTGAAACAAAATACTGAAAAATGTCTGAGAACAAGAGGTTCAATATTACTCTTGGATCTTAGCTCTCCGTTTGCAAAACTATTTTCATTTTTCACTCAATAGTTCAGTGTTTTGTGTGTAATTTAGCATTTCTACAATTATGCAAATTATTTTCTAGAACATCAGAATTTTGCATAATACATGTCTATATATTTTTTAGTATGTATAATTAAGGCAGCAGGCCAGATTACCCACAATACACTAATAAGTAGGCCTATAGTGTATAATGCACCAATTTCTCCCCTACACCTGTAGTTAGGCCTTCTTACAAGCAGGCCTGTGTACAAACAGAATTGACAATTAGTTTTCATATTTATCCTGATAAAAATATTAATTAACGCTACGGGTTGTTTCAATTTCAGCCCATTGACCGTCTGTCTGAGCATCTTCACGGATATCTGTCCTCACAACAGTATCAGTGCAGATCAGCGGTAGTAAACACTTTGCCGAAACAGCTGAAGGACAATTTTAAGCAGCCGAGACGGTTTGATAAAAATCCATAATTATAATGCAAGGCGCGCGTGCAAGAAGAAAACATAAATCAATAAAAAAAAAAAAAAAAAAAAAAGCTTGTCGCCAGAGTTGCGACTTTTCCTGAGGCTCAATAAACGTGCAAAGACTGCAGTGTTATATAAAACAAATACGATTTAATGACAAAAAAGCATATAGAAATTGTGCAATCGTTGATTTCTTTTCCCCCTTCGTTTGATCACAGATTTCAGGTCGATGATATTTTGTTTTGGTTTTGATTTTTTTTTTCTCCACCTTTAGAAGCTCAAATTCAGCTGAAGGATTACATGGTATGTAGTCAGAGTTATAATAAGGGTTTTTTAGATTACTGAAATATTGTGTATTATTTAAATGAAGGGCAGATTATTATGTATTTACCCTTTAATAAAGAAAATGCTCTGGTCGGCGTAAATGCGTAAAATATTGCTATGCTTAATTTTTTTTATATTTAGCGATGACATAATTAAAAAAGGGACTCTGACATTGTGAACTGGGCCTAATACATTCAGAAAGTTTTGAAATGCAAAACGACTCATGGAATTTGTCTAAAATTCGCATTATGAGTTATTAAAATATTACATTTTCTCCCCAGTCATCTACATCCTTCAGTCGGATTTGAGTTTCTGGATTTCTGTATTTTCTTAAGATTTTAGAGAGATGAATTCATCCCTCAATAACCTCCCACAATCAGACCAGGTTATTAATCACAGGATTTAAGTGGCACAAGAACACGTGTCTGTGTTTGTGCTTTGGCACAGACTGACAGAGAAAAACTGAGCAAACAAACAAACAAACAAACAAACAAACAAACAAACGAACGAAGCCATACAAAAAAACAAACAAAAAAAAAAAAATTGGAGATACATCCCACAAATAGTCTTCTCAGAGGATGAATGAGTCACACAGTAGTAGTAGTATAGCCTCTGCGGCCAGAGCTGGTACCAGGATATATTCAGTTTTGTTCTTCTTCTTAGTAAAAGGAAGGCAAAATGAGCTGGATTGCTTTGAGTGTTCCAGCCGGACAGTCTCGGTCTTTCTCTTCACAGCATTTTGGAAAAGTACAGAAATAACGAACAGCAAAAACACACTGTAAACAGGCGCACAGAAATGTCTGCACAGAAAGAAAAAGCATTAAAGTGAACCAATGCTCAGTCTCTATAGTAACATTATTATTATTATTGTCATTATTATTATTGTTATTGTTATTATTATTATTATTATTATTATCATCATCATTATTGTCTGAAAGCACGACATTTTAAAGCAAGGGAGGAACATTAAAATGTAAATAAATAATTATTATGCAGCTGACACTACTATCAATACATCACATTAAATGTAGATGTATCATCAGAATTGTGTCATCATCATAATAATAACAACAACAATAATAGTAACAATATTAATATTAATAATAATAATAATAATGATAATAATAATAATAGTAAAAGCAGTTGGCTGGTATTGGCTTGGATTTTGAACATTGTACAGCAGGTGTCTGCCATTTCAGCCCTCTCTTGACACGAGCTGCGAAGAACCCCTGTTGCTTTTGTTATGATGGAAAGATGGCGTTTATTTACCCACACTGACTGCGACTTATCATCGAGCCCGAAGCTTGTTTTTACCCCCCCCCCCCCCACCCCCCCCGCGGACACCTCGTGCCCACTTCACACTCTGCCTTTCTTTAATGACACATTACATAACGACACATCGGCGCCTCAGTAGAAGGTATAGAAAAGCATTTCAATGTCGCTGTTTTTTTTTTTTTTGTTTTTTTTTTTTGGTTAGCACACACCAGCCGCATATCCCAATATGCTCGGTAGTCCCGCGGCATGAAACCTCTCCATACAGCTCTCTGTTATTTTTAGTGCTTGAGTGCCACTGTATATCCCCACTGTGTGTGTGTCCGGGGGTCCAACATTTAAACTGGCTGAGGTCCAGTTCCGAGCGGTCCAGCACAGAGAATCAAAAAAATAAGAAGGCATTATTCCTCCTTAAGGGGTCCGTGTTTTGCTCAGAATATCGGACTGGGGTCACTGCACAGGAGTTTGACCTCCGTGATGAGGAGGGGTGTCCCCGTACATGTCCTCTCCTCCTGGTATCAGTCCCCCAGCGGGTGTCATCCTCTTCTCCTTCTGCCGCCTGTTACAAAACCAAACCCTCACCACCTCCTTCTCCAGCTGCAGGCTCTCCGCCAGGGAGTTGATCTCCGCTGCTCCTGGTTTTGGACATTTGAGAAAATGGCTCTCCAGAGCCCCTTTGACGCCCACCTCGATGGAGGTCCTCTTTTTCCTTTTCCGTCCCTGTGCCGCGATTTTATCCAGGCTCGTGGGGCTCCCCGAGGTGGAGTCCGCCTCCTCCAGCCACTTGTTCAACAAGGGCTTGAGTTTACACATGTTTTTGAAGCTGAGTTGAAGCGCCTCAAACCTGCAAATGGTGGTCTGAGAAAAGACGTTTCCGTACAACGTCCCGAGAGCCAGCCCCACGTCCGCCTGGGTGAAGCCCAGCTTGATGCGTCGCTGCTTGAACTGCTTGGCAAACTGCTCCAACTCGTCGGAGGTCGGTGTGTCCTCGTCTGAGTGATCCTGGTGTCCCCCGTGCTGGTGGTGGTGTGAGAGAGACTGCTGGTGGGCCCCGGGGCCGCCTCCATGTTCACTGAGGTGCGGACTGTGGCTGTGATGGTCCTCGTCCCGCAGGGGGTGGTGGTGCATCCCCCCTTGCTCTCCCCCTGGCATCAGACCGAAGCCGGACTGGGAGTAAACCAGGCTCTGGCCCTCAGATGTCGCCATACCGGGGATGTGCGTGGTGGCTGTGCTGGTTCGCCATGCTCTGGCGTCGTGATGCGCCTGCTGGTGCGCTAGGTGAGGGTGTCGCTGTTGCTGCTGCTGCTGCTGCTGCAGACTGCTGGAGTTCTGCAGCTCCTCTCGGTCACTGTCGTGCAGCACGGGCTTCACGTCCTGTTCTCCGAGGGGACTAGATGGCCAGGGCGCCCCGCTGTCACCGTGAGACAGCGCCGTTATCCACTGGTGCGCGTGGCTGAGCGGATGTCCACCGCCCGGTAACGTGCTATAGTCGTTCTGGAGCAGGGTGTGCGCGTCCCTGTATGCTGCCGCCTGCTGCATGCTCCCGGACTCCGAGTGCGGCGGCGGCGCGCTGCTGGGGGTGGTGAGGACGCTGTAGTGGTTGGATGTTGCAGTCGCCATAACTATCGCAGCCAGAGTGATAGCTGGAGTTAAAAGGAGGCTGCCTTTGACAGTAACTCTTTTGCGCCACGGGGCAGCTCGGCGTCTCTCTCCAGCATCTCCCGGGCGCTGTGCCAAGGGGACGCAGAGGCGCGCACCTGTGGTCCGCCTCGCTCCGCTCTTTATTGGCCAAGAACGGTTGACAGATGTGGTTACCCCTGACAGCACCCCGCTCATTGGTCACGGGAGATTGTACAGAAACCCCAATCACTCTGCCCAACAATACTAGCAGTCCTGCAGCATGCATGAGTACAAAGTGGAGGGAGAAATGAGGCTGCCGAGTGTAAACACAGAAAAGAAGCTCAGCTACAAGAAAAAGAAAACAAGTGTTTATTTTAAAAGTACTTTATTAGTATTGATCTGGTTCAGTGGGTCACGTTTGTTGCTCCGTGCGTCAATTCGGTGCGTAAAAGGTGCATAAGATATACATAATTTGCACATTAATTGATGAAGTAACCACATTTATGTTCTCAGGGAAAATAACTTTCAGTGTTCAAATACTCAAAACTGCCAAACCTTAATTTAATACAAGTGCCATGCTTTTGAAGTAGAACATTTAGGGTATTTTGCGGCATGAAACAGTCAGCGGTGATCGTGAGGAGAAACTTCCAGCTGCCTCTCTGCCTCCAGGACGCTGTCCAGAGAGAGGGGCTGCGTGCTTCCAGGGCCTCTGCCCCGTTGCCATGGCGAACGCGTTGAATGGAACAACAACGCCCACGTCACAGCTGCAATTCGCTCCTTCTTTTCGTTCCGTTCCAAAGGGCTCATTGGGGCCGCGCGCTCGGCCGTCGGGACAAATAATGGGGGGCGAGCGGAGAGGGCAGCGCGGGGCCAAAAGAGAGGAGGCTGCAAGAATGGATCCCTCCGCCTGCTCTGCGCCCACCGTGCCCCCTTCCACCTGCTTGTTGGGTAAACTTTGAGATGGATGCACACACACTGGCACGCGAGGCTAAGTTTTCCAAACCTCCTACCAAAACAGAAACAGGCCATGATTTTCGATATTTTGAAGAGGAACAATGATTTTTTTCCCCTTTAATGCACAAAAATAGAGATGGCTAACAAGGGCTCTCGATTTTTCCATGACAAACACTTCAAAAACATCTGCTTCATATTTAGAAAGTAACACATTTTTGGTCCTGTACTTTTCTTGAGTATTTCCATTTTATACTACTTTATACTCAATACTACTTCTCTAAATTTCACAGTCATATTGTACTTTTTATTCCACTACATTTAGTTAACAGCTATATTCACTATACTTAAACAGTAGAGCCTAAAAACCGGAAGCATTGATTGAACTACCCAACATATCGTCACCTTCTTAAACTAATGGCCTAAGTCATATTTTTCAAGTTTTTCAAAAAGCAGAAAAAACTGAACCAAATATAGAAAATATATTCTATATTTGATTCAGTTTTTTGAAAAACTTTAAAATATGACTGAGGCCATTAGTTTAAGAAGGTGACGATACATAAAGTAGCAACAATTAGCTTGACCAGCTGCAACATTAAAATCCTGCTTACTTTGCAAACAGGTTAATTCTGTATTTTATTGTATTGTTTGTTGTATCTTATTTTAAATGCACTGGTATTCCTACTTTGACTTAGTTCTTACACAGGAACATGAAGGTGTTGCCTCTGATAATACAGTGTTGTCTCTTTGCACTGTTGGTAAGAAGAGTTGGATAGATGAGGCTGGTTAGTGAAAATTCATCAAAGCATTAATTTTGCACTATCTGCCGGTCCCATCTTTAACTGAATGCAACAGTGTTGAAATTCAACTAATCCTCATTCTGCTGAGCCCCCCTGAAACCCTTTTAAAGCCCTGGGGGGTCCCTGGACCTACTTTGTCAACTACTGGTATTTAGGAGATGTGATTTTATTGGCTCAAAGTGGGACAGCGGCTGTAAAACATAACAGCAATTAAGAGGTTAAAGAAGCTCAAAGGACAAAAAATATTCAAGTTTCACCTTCAAACAGCGGTGCCGTGCAACTTCATGGACACCAATGAAAATGTGTGCGCATTTCACTTTGCAAATTTAAAGTCATAGCTATAACCGATGCACATAAAGACAATAACACTTTTTAAAACATTTTAATAAATGTGTTTTCATACCGTTAATTAAAGCCCACATTACAATAAAATTCCAAATGGGAAGAGATAGGTTAATTGATAAATACTTTGAATGTAATCAAGCTGAGGATGCGCCGACTTAAACTGACGCACATTGAGTTATAGGGATCGAAAGAACACTGGGTTATGATTAGGGTGTAATTCTGAGAATTACCAAATGTGTCGCCAGGGGCTCTGGCAAGCCGTGTGTTGAGAGAGGCAAAACATATTACCCTAATAGACTAATATGCAAACTACTGGCTGCCCAATTACAGGACTTAATAACGCATAAACGATGCGAGTCCTGTTCTTACAAGACGAAGGGGTCGCTGTTAATTCAGTCAAAGGGCTGGGTATGCTGTCAACACATGCAGTGACTCCACACACATACTGTCTGTGTTTCTGTGTTCTGTATTCAAGAGTGAGAGTTAATGATGAAGAATCTGAGCGTTAAATTAACAGTAATTATATGGCCCCAGTGCTGTAAAGATTCAATTTCTTCGCAAGTCTAATGGGCCTAAGTGTCCCTATGCGCAGGCAGAACTCTCTATGAGATATTTTAATTCAAACGCACACAGACGGAACAAAAACAAACACATTGCATACACCTATAGCGTCTGTGTCTTTTTACACGTTCATTTTAAGAGTGATTTCTTTCCGGTGTAGAAGTGCAGCACTAAAACTGTATTCAAGTCAAATCCAGATGTGAAAAGCTACTTTTTTTGGCTCTTGTGTAAATAGTGCCACCCGCTCTCCCACATTAGTTTAAGAAATAGTGGTTCAAGTGTGAGGTGAAGCCATTTGTGTGAGTGAATGTTTTCAAGGTAAACCAAGTATTCTGGTAGCTTTCACTTTCTCCACACTAGTGTGTGACCGGCCCATGTCCCTCCCCCTGTGGGAACCCTAACGCAGGGGTATCTGGGGCAGGGGGGCTTCTTTATGCTGCCGGACACAGGGAGATAATGGCCATTCCTCCACAGCTGGCCCACACAATCAAAGGGAGAGGGGGCTCGAAGGATTCCAGCTTTAACCAGGCCATTGTCTGGGCTAATTACATCTGAATGCAAGACCCCAAGAACCCACCTCCCCCCTGAGCAAAACCTGCACAGAATACCCCAAACAGCCCTTCAGAGATGAGGGAGAGTGCACAGTCACAAGGCACAAACACAGAAATATATAAACCCTGGACTCCTTCATCACCCCTAAACGTAAGCACACAAGCATACACGCTCACACACACGCACACACACACGCACTCTGGACTCGTTCATTACTCCTACACACTCACATCCCCAGCAGGCTCTCATCAAAGTGTTGTGTCTCTCTCACAAACTAACTCGCATGTGGCACTCGGCATTAGATCAGATCTCAGCTTGCTGCTCTCAGAAGAGATGAGGAGGTCTTAGAGGACTTAGGTTGAATAGAAAACACAGTGAAGAGCCTTTCCCCAATGCACCCCCATAATCCCAATCTATACACTCCCTCTGCCCTCCAACCGCCAGTGCTCGGCTCCATCTGTAGCCTGAACTGCGTAGCCTACAGTGCAGTGGTACAGTGCAGCTCGTGTCTGTGAAAAATGCAGATCGATGTCAGGATGTCCTGTTTTGGTGCTCTGTCGTATGTTTTTTTGTCGTCAGAAAAATACATCCATCTTGTTTCCTCGTTTTCCTCCTGTGCGTGTGTGAGAGAGACAGTTGTGTGAGACAATCCCAAAGACATAGGCATACGATAAAAAGGCTCCAATTTAATTGTGCTAAAAATTGCAGGTGCAAACACTGTTAATGGGTTAAAATGTCTTAAAATGTTAATTGTTTGCATCTGCGATGTTGAACGGGAGTTGCTATTTAAGTTGCAGCACTCAAAGCGGTTTAAGTGTCATCTGAAGTTGAAGCACTGAAAGGGTTTGAAGTGGCTTTTGAAAGTGAAATGAAGCTGAAAACATTTTAAATTCTAATTTTAAATTTAGCAGCTAAAGCAGTTGAACTGCTATTTAAGAAGTGATGAATGCAGTTGAAATTATAACAAAAGTTAAAGTGCCAGAAATAGTTTAAGTGCAGTGTGAATGGCTGAAGTGTCAGTTGGTATGTAAGTAGTGGAAGCAGTTTAAATGTTACTTGGAGTATTTGAGTTTGTCAGTTGAGAAGTATTGTCAGTGTATGTTAGCACAGAAAGCCTGAGCAGTGAAAGCAGTTGAACTGTCAGTTGAAGTTGAAACGCCAACGGGTGGAGTTGCGTCTATAATTATGCAGATACTAAAAACCACAACACGTAAGATCCGTAGTCCGAACCAAGACTGCAAACTTACTGCACTTATTACTTCTTTCAACCTTGACAGAGGCAGCGCATACCAGATACACTTCTTCCATTCTTACCGTTCACAGTAAAAGCCATAGACATCCAATATTCGCAGGCAAGTATTCATGTTCGTCACGCCCCCGTTGTGTAAAGGCCTTAAAAATGAAATAAAGTCTCAGTATATCTATAGAGGCTGGGCGCAGTTACCATTTCTGTTGAAGCTGAAGTGGTAGTGATAGTTGAAGTGTGTGCAAGGGTAAAAAGTGGAAGTGCCAGTAAGCGCAATACACGCCAGTGCAGAAACCCCTTCTCTCTCTTCTGTCTTAGCTTGTGTGTGTGAGTTAAGGTTTGTATGGATATGTGGACCTATACACCATTTTCCCTGGACACGTTGTACATTGTGTGTCTGTGCGCGTGTGTGTGTGAGTGTGTGTGTGACAGTTTCAGGGTTAGGAGGTCTCACTGGTGCTCAGTTTAGCATTGATTTATTCTCTTTCTCCAATTTATTTCCCCTTCGCCTGATCTGCCTCTGGGAGGACAAATGGAGGAGAAACGGCAAGCACAGTAACCATCCCTCACACACAAACACACACACACAAACACACACACACACACACACACACACACACACACACACACACACACACGCACACACACACACAATGACAAATGTTTCCACAAGAAGAAATGCACTCAGATTCGTATTTCTGCATCGGGCTGGCAAGCAAATGCACGCACTGACACGCACGCACGCACGCACGCACACACACACACACACTCGAATACTTTTAAAGCCCAGGTTCTCCGTTTGCATCGTTGCTGTGCCGGTCCAATCAGAGTGGTGACCATTCTGTAGAACTATAAATTCACAACACTCCCCAACTCCCAAGGCACCAGGACTCCTATAAGACTTCCCATGTTGTCCCATATAACTGTCTTCAGAGAACCCATAAAGACATAAAGGGACGCTCCTACCTCTAGGTGAGTGGTCATAATTCACCAGCAGGTATTTTTGCCGTGACATTGCTGTCGCGGCGCACAGATTCATCTCGCCTCCTGCTTTATAATGTCCAACACAAACTCCAGATAGGAAAAGCATGAGTGCAGTCATATTTTACAGGCAGCTTGCTGTCACAGCCTACTGTAATGGCTTGGTGTTGGAAGAGGAGTGTGTGGGCTTGTGGGTGCAAGCTTAACTCCTCGCGTCACTTTTGCTTTGGGGTGTAATAATAAACCTCTCCCTTTTCTACCCAAGTAGAAAAAGAGAGCATCAGAAACAGGGGAGCGAGGGGCGGGAGGAGGGGCAGGTAGGTCGTTAAACCCACTTGAAAGCTCAGCGCCCTGATCGATAGTCTTGGGCCAAGCAGGGATTAAAATCAGGCTAAGTCTGTTCCAATCAATACTGATGGCTAACCCTGGGGTTAAAACAGAAGTAAATCTCCATACACGTCCACACACAAGTCGGCACGAGGGCCTACAGTACAGATAAATCTACGGCTATCCATGCAAATGGACACACAATGGGTTACCATGCGAGTGTAGTCGATATGAATGAGTGCTGTATGGGCCTTGAGTAGCAACAGATCTAGTTGTATCAATGTGGATATACACTCTGTCTAGTTGGGAAATTGAGGCAGTAAATTTGGACTCGTCGATGGGGATGAGCAGAGTGAGCAAGCGCTCATAAATGTGTTCGAAGAGGTGCAGCCAATGTGTGTGAAAGAGTGAGAAACAAAGTCTGCGGTTAGACACACAGAACAGCAATAATAGAGGGGAGAATGACTTATAGACAGAGGGCTGACACGCATGATTGACTGTTTCACAGCCTAATGGAGGACGGACATCTCTGCTCCAATTGATCTTACAAGCACAGGTCTGCGTATCAATTACCGATACTAATCAATGCAGCTATGGACAGAAAACAGCAAGGAAAAACTGTTGCACGGCTATTTTCTGATCAGTTAATTCTACCCATGCAGAGATGTATGTCTCTTTCTTAAACGGTCAATCATTAGGGACAGATTTCTAAGAACAAAACAGTCGAATTGATAATGTCGACATTTTGAGAAATACGCTCGCTTTCTTGCCGAGAGTTAAATGAGAAGATGCCACTCTAACGTTTTATACGACAAATGTGAAGCTACCTCCAGCCGGTTATCTAGTAGTTTTTTTTACAGTCGGCACAAAGACTGTAAACACAATGTGTTAATGAGCTGATGGTTTTGTTTATTTTGGACAGAGCCAAGCTAGCTGTTTCTCCGTCTTTACAGTCTGTGTGCTAAGCTAAGCTAACTGCAAACACGAGAGTAGTATCTATCTTCTCATCTGCCTGTGTTAACTTGTCCTGAAACAGACTATAGAGGCGTCTGACAACAACAGAGATGTTTGTACTTTGAGGATATTTTAAAGAAAAAAGTATTGGTTGTTTCGCAAGTGTTTTTTTTTCTCTGAACTGTTTACATGCCAACACCTGAACCTGAAACACAATGACAAAAACCTGACACCCCCGTCCCAAACCCTTTAAAACTAGTTCTCCAAAAATGCAGGCACATTTTCCGCTTTTCACTTAGATGGCAATTCTAAATCACACTGAAAAAAAAAAAAAAAAAAAAAAAAAAATCCCCTGCACACAATTCACCGCATTTGGCACAATCTTCACAACTAAATAACTCTTGTGTTCGTGCCGACAGCATTGTTCTTCAAAATGCTGAAGCGAAATGATCAATTGGCTACACTGATGACTCACAGGTGCAAACACTAGTTACTAAATTGGTCAATTACAAATCAGAAAAGGGGGGCCGAAGGTGAGCTCTCCTGTTTTGGAGATGAAGGGATGGCAGCGATGCAGAGAGATATGCAGGGTGAGCGGAAGAGGAGAAGGAGGAGGAGGATGGCAAAAAAAAAAAAAGAGGAAGAGGGAGTTGCAACTTTGGAGATCTGGGCCAATTCAGTTGATCATGTTTTCGCAAGCTAAGCACTTCACTGTAACTCCCATTAATTGTACTTTAAAAAGTGAGAACATGCAAGTGAGTTATACTTTACTTTTAGGCCGACGCACTTCTTAATTATTTTACTGCTTAATGTATCGTTTATTTACAGCCACAAAAGCATTATTGTTTACACCTTGTGAGTCTGTGTGTGCGTGGGTGCGTGCGTGTGTGTGTGTGTGTGTGTGGTCCAGGCGGTTTTGAGTACTTTGCTTGGTGTTTGTATGTCTGTGGACAGATTTCGTGACACAATAGTGTCACAACCATGCGAGATGCACTCACAGAACTTTACAGGCTTGTAGTTGAGATCCAAATGAAGGACGAGTTCGTAGAAGGCCGTGGCCCGAGCAACGTCGCCGGAAGTAAGGAGGTAGGAAGTGACACCGATTTGCTCTGACTTTTTTCTTACATACTGTGCTGAGACATTTAAAGAATAGAAATTCATGATATAATATACATGGATTTTTTCATGACATTTTTTATGGCATACTATGTTACGTCTTTTTATGATATAGTAATGTACTATGACATTCTTTTGAGATTTTTTTATTACATACTATAAAATTACCTTTTAATGACATTGTTATGACATACATTACTATAACATTTCAGATATCATACTATGAAAGTTTTTAATGGTCGTTTTGATAAATTCAATTTAATTGGTTTTACAATGAGTCATTTATGCTACACACATTTGTTTTTGACAAAACAACAGAGCAGAAACAGTAAAGCATTCCTGAAGCACAGTGCATTTCTGCATTTGCATCAGGAGGAATGTAAACAGCAGCAACAAAAAACAATGGTGAATTCTTTGGGCAGCTAATATGACCGACATCTTTAACATTGAAAATTTGACATCAGTTAAATATTGTCAATAAACTTTGGCGTCAGCCTCCTCTCGTCCCACCGGAGTCCTGCAAACTATACTGTGAGATTTGATTGGCATATTTTATGACAGACTATACTGTAAATCTTGAGTTAAATCTGAGTTGTTTTTATTGCATACTACACTCTGACTTTTTCACATTTGTAATTATACTGTGACATTTGCTTAGAAATATTTATGGCATACTGTACTATGACTTTTTTACGACGTACTAGACAATGAGTTTAAAAGAAAAGATACATACTATACTAAATGACTGAATATGACATTTTTTATGACATTTATGGCTTACTATACTATTACACTTTTTATTACTTTTTTTATGCCATACTGTATACTGTATGAAATATTTTACGACATACTATCCTATGACTTTGAAAGAAAAGATTATGACATACTATACTATGACTTTTTTATGACATACTATAATGTTGCATTTTTAATGACCTATTATAATATGACATTTATTATGATGTTTTTCTAACATACTATACTATGACACTTTTTACTAAATGATAGATTTTTTTACTTTACATTTATGATATAGACAGTTTCTTAAGATGAATAAATGAGAGGTGGATTTTATTTTATCCCGTGCAGATGTCATTTTCGATTTTTATTTCAGTTACAGAATAACATATATGAATCACTTCTCTAAACCAAAACACATTCCACAAACATTCCTGTGATATTGTCACTTGTCGTGTGTTTATTCTACATCAACCCCATTTGCAGCTTTCTTCTCCGTCCCTCTGTCCCTCCACCAGAGACCCCAGCTATCCCGCCATCACACTGCGTCCTACAAGCTGGGGGGCAGGGCAGAAGGAGGCCTCTATTCAATGGCCCTCTTACTTTTGTGTCGCCTTTTTAAACCAATCCCAAACACACAAACCCCCCACCCTCCACTGCAACGTACAGCACCTACGGCAGGCCCAAATTTAGAAGCTAGGGGTTTGGAGAAAGTAAGAAATTTTCTTCTGAATTTATACGGAAACTAAAATAGTAGTTTATAACCTTGTGTCCTGTTAAAAATGCAGCGTGAAAAACACCAAGAAAAACTTTTCCACATCATGTTATTCTTAATAAAAATAACTTAAGCAGTTCACCCCATCTGGAGTCATTCCCAGTAACCATAATTGTGCACTTCATGTACTGACATGAATGGCAGTGCTACCAAAACTGTCTTTAACATTGTCTAAGGTCAAGATCAAGGTCAAAATGTGAAATACAATTAGCCCTACCTAATAGTGACGGTGCGAGGCTTGATTTTAACCACAACTGCACGTAAAGTTCTCGTCCTGAAACTGAGCCAAGATGTATGTCCAGGGATCGAAACCAAGATGGATAGGGGAAGATACCTTGGGGAGCAATAATGGTTGTTCTCTCTGTGGTAATCAAACTAATCTCTGTCTTCTTCTCTTACTTGTTTTCTATCTCGAACACACACGCACAAATGGGGTGTCTCTCTTTCTTATCCAGATAGCTTTCCCCTCTTCTCTAAATGTATCTTTACTTAGCAGTGACAGTTTTCAGGGAATCACATCTTCAAGGTATAGTCCCCCAGTATTTCCTTTCTTTAGTTACCATGGGATACAGATTTGCTCAAGTTCATTACAGTGTCTCTCAGCATGTGGAATTCATGTGACTCCTACACACAATCAAATTCACCGTCAAATACAGAATCAAAGCAGTGGGCCTGTGTGAGACTGAGTATTTTCTACATTCAGGGCTGTACTTCTTTATGTTATTAGTCTGTATGTTCAGGAAATTACACATGCATGCCGATATAACCCCTGCTCTCATTATGTGAGTGGCAGATGCACAAATGTGAAAGAACGAAAGCAAACACTGCTTTTGTGAAGGAACACTGCTTTACACGCTTTTTTTCCATGCATATCAAATGTGTTTCGGCAATTGGAAGGCATAATTCAGGGTGGAGGAAAAGCAGAGGAGCTACTCTTGGAGGCAACCTAGCCAATTAATTTGCTGCTCAGATCTCAAAGCCTCACTGGAGAGGTGCTAGGCTACATACTACTCGGCTAATTTGTGTAGCAGGTCTGTATTAAATATATGCATGAGGCTAATTTGGTTAGTGTCGTAGCCCTGTAGCTGTGGTGAGTGCGGCGCTAGCTCCCATTAGCGATGTTTCTGCCTCCAGTGGAAATCAACAGAAGTCGATGCCGACGCCGCTTTTTTTTGCATAAAGCAAACAAGATTAAATTTATTTCGCTAAATCAAAGTGTAGTGCCAAATGTGGGACTCTCTCTCCCCCGCTGTCTCTCCCTCTATGTATGTCCGTCCGTCTGTCTCCTCTCTCTGAGGGATAAATTACTCCAGAATCATAAAAGAGTAAAAAAAAGAATTACAGAGGGAGAGGAAAAGAGAGATTCTAGTCAAGTGGGATTCCCCCTCCCAAACAATCCCAGCATGCTCCTGCTTGCTGAGATGTTGGCTTATGTGTCTTGTGACTGTTTCTCTGATTTTCTCTGTCTTTCCGTGCGTGTCTCTTTGGTTGTACCATGCATGTATTTATACCATGTGTGTCTTCCCATTAGCCGGATCTCGCAGGGCAAAAAATAAATGTCATCTTTTGCGAACAAAATATGTTAATATGAACAAAACAGAGGCGGACCGTATGTGCTCATCTAGACTTTTTTTTTTTTTTTACTTTGAAACCTTGACCAAAACCATATGCAGACTTTTTCAAAATGGCAGTGACCAAAATATTTGAATCTAATTTTAACCTTGAATTTGACTTATGACCATGAGAATATACTGTTTTGGACGCTGACTCATTTGGCACTGAAGGTGTTAAAATTAGTAGTGATGGATGCTTGAGAATGTCATTTAACCATGCAGCTATATGTATGTGTGTGTGTGTGTGTGTGTGTGTGTGTGTGTGTGTGTGTGAAAGAGAGAGAGAGAGAAAGAAAAAGAGAGCTCCTTGCAGTATACCGCAGAGCCAGTCTGTAGAAAAAAAAAAAAAAAAAGGCCGCTTGGCTGTTCCTATTGAACTTGACCTGCGGGCCGGATCAATGTATGTATGTGTGTGTGTGTGTGTGTGTGTGTGTGTTTATGTGTGTGTGTGTGTGTGTGTGTGTATGTGTGTGTGTGTGTGTGTGTGTGTTCACGAGTATGAGTGCGCACTGCCAGATCAATGTGTCTCCGTGTGCCACGGAATGAGAGAGCACACTGATTACCCAGGGGTGGCGGGAGGGAGGGATGGAGGAGGGGGGGGGGGGGGGGGGGGGGAGGGGGGGGGGGGGGGGGGGGACAGGGGGGGAGGAGGGGGGGAAGGGGGGGGGGGGGGGGGCGGGGGGGATGAGATTGAGCAGAGGACAGAGCTGAGACCAGGATCAGGAGAGAAGCTCAGCTCATTTCATTTTCATTTTCCCTTCATTTCACTGCGAGCTGAGCCGTGCGTCGGGGCATTCCACATGGACGGGGTGCCAAAATTTAGATCCGCAGCCAGATGGCATAGATCAGTCGGGAAATAGCAACACAATCGGAATGGGATGGGATGGTTGGGGGTCAGTGATCCATGCTCCTTTCTTTCCTTCTTCTCCCCTTTTTTTTCCCTTCTTCTTCCTTAAAGCACCTGAACATTCATAAACCCAGAACTCACATGACCAGAGATTCTGCTTTACAAGGTAGACATAAAACCTCGCCAGCCTCAAGGCCATTGACGGTATTTCTTTATGCGTGTATGACGACGTTCGCTGTCTGTGTCCATCGCCCGTTTGTCTTGTTTTTTGATGTTTTCATCGTTAAGAGCATGAAGGACTGCGGCCCAATCCCCAGCACTGCGGGGGCTCCTCTCATCTCTCTCGCTCAGTGTAGCTCCCGTCACTAGCAGTTCTGTTTGCAAACCCCCGCCTGTGTCCAATCAGCAAGTAGCCAGTGTATCTGTGTGTGTAAGAGAGAGAGAGATGGGGTTTTGAGCAGAGGTGGGAGGTGTTCTGCCTTCTTTCTGAAGGGCTATATTTCATCTGTGGTGTATTTTATATACGTGTATATATACAGCCCGTGAGAATTGTACACCACTTCCCAAATGTATAAGAAGAGCGTGTGCTTGTGTGTGCATGAAGGAGCTCAGGGGACAATTGAAAAACCTTAGTGGAAGCAAATTCCCTCCCCAGATTGTGCGTTAAATTAAAGGCGCAATGTGAAAGGGAACAGAGAGCGTTCACCTCCTTTAACAACAAATGTTCAAGTACGACTTTGCGCAGGGTAACACCATTATTTTCAATGACGAGTGGCACAGTGCCATTATTTTTCAACTAAATTGAACTTTGACTTACAAATGCGCTGTCCTTCATGATCGCGCCAATGCCATTCCAGCATTGACAAGTAAACATAATGGTGCCAATTTTACAGTTGAGAAGGACGAAGGATAAGTTATTGAGTTCTTGTTACTTGTGCATTCACTGGAACGGGTTTGGATTCAAGCTGTTCAGGCTCTTCCTGCAGCCTGGTATCACCCATTCTTTTAAAGTCATTTCGCGTCTAATCACTAAGCATTTTCTTTTCCACATAGTATAAACAGATGTTCGTGTCCCGAGTAAAACCAAAAGTCAACCGTAGACTTATTTACGTTGACTACTTATGTACATAACTTAATTTCTGTAACAAATGTACTTATTTTGACCAAAACCATGATCTTTTCTTGAACCTAATCAAGCAGTTTTGTTTGGATTCACAACGTTAACCACGTTTTTAAAACTGAAACTGTGCGTCCATATGCGGCGATTTCATTGACTACTTAACTTACGTACGCATCTTGATTTACGTAACACCGTACTTATTTGAACCCAAACCACGATCTTTACCAAAACCTAACCAAGCAGTGTTGTTGCCTAAACATAGCCAAGTAGTTTTTCTTTGAATTCACAACGTTAACCACGTGTCTAAAACTGCAACAGTCGGTTGTTTTTCCATATTTAAATTGAGGGTTTCATATGTTGTTGCATATATTGTTTAAATATTAAACAATATGTACTGTTTAAATATTGAATATATGGTCTCAACTAGGTAACTTTAATATTTAAAATATGAAAAATTATGACTCAGCCTTTGTGTGTGTTTATATTCGTGCATGTGAGAACTCATAGTTTTGTGTCTAGTGTTTATATTTTTTCCACATGCTAAGTGTCTAGAGTATCATTAAGTGATTTTGCACTATCAAAAAAAACCTAAAGATGAAGTTGAAAAAAGTGACCTCTTTCTGGCCTGTTGTCAGAAACAGTTTTGTGTTATTTTTCCACTTTCTTAAATGGCCATGATGATGAAATAACAATGATGATCAATGGGATCATGTTGATGTCTAAATGCTAAACTTCACTTATGACTGCTTCTGTGAAATAAAAATGTTGTAATACTGACAGCACTCTGCAATGAGCTGCAATAAAAAAAAAAGCTATAAGCTATCACGAATCTCTGAAGAATTTGAAAATAGGGCTTTTTCTGTATATGAAGGATGAACATGTAACATATGAAAATATACTGTCACCGTTTATTGCCGATAGGAGGAGCTTCCATGTGTGTACATGTGGTCTCAGAACTCATACTTATATACCACACAAACACACAAACACACACATACGCGCACACACACACACACACACGCACACACGTATCTATGCCCTCCTCCCTATAACCTCTGTCTGTGCAGCTCTACCTCAGGAGGAAATTGAATTGGAGAGTTGACCCTACCTGACACGAGGCAAGCACCATTGATTTTTATTGAAACTTGAGCCATCGATACTGGAATTGCCTTTGATTCCCCGTGTTTGTTTCTCCAGTGGCGTATGATCTGGATTTGATTGTCATTTCAGTAATCTTCTTATCATATTTTGACTTTTGCAAATGAATCCCACACCTTATAAATTACTGGAGAAAGCATTTCAGTTCATACAAAAAAAATCTGATATTTACTATAAATAAAATTGGCTTGGGTTGCTGTGATGAAGCTATTATGTTGAAAGCGTGATTATTATTATTATTATTTATGGGCCATGTGTAACTATTCATATGAAATTGAGCTTATTAGCATTCATGCTCACAGTTAACACCTGAATAGAAGCACAATTTGCATTAATTATAACATTTTTAATACATCTATACGTGACTGTACATCATAAAAAATATCAAATCTATACGTTTATCTATATAAAAATGTGAACCCATGCATTTATACTCATACATACAAATTTAGAAATACAACCTCTTAACTGTACATACAACAATGCATACATTAAAAAAACACAACAAAACGAACAAAGACTTCAGCTATACATGTTTTGTTCCACTAGTCCAGTAGTGGCAGGTGACCAAACAATTTCACCTCAAGGTGCATTTAATAGCTATTCTGGAGCTTTCAATCATTTCACATTATCTTTATTAGCAGATGGAATTTGCTTTGTCACATGAACATTGTATATGTTCAAATCTCTATTTCTTCTGAGCACTAACTTATCTCAAAGTGCTCAGAAACATCTAGAATTCCTTGACACTGAATGTGAAACGCTGGAGAACAGCTACTAAATGGACCGTGGGAGGAAATTGTTTTGCCATGAAATCCGAGCAGATGTTGTGACATTGAGTATATTGAGGTGCAGCTATCAATTCAACCCCCCCCCCCCACTCACAAAGATTTATTTTGTGATTTATTTTAATGTGAATATTTACTGTACCATTTCACAGAGAAAATAATTTGCTGGTTCTTGCTTGACGTTGAATTTGGTCACCTCTTGTGCAAATTGTCAAAAGCTTTTTTTGGATCACAAACTCAATGTATCTAACGTATGATTATATGAAACAATTGATAGAATTGTGTCAATAGTTATGACTCAGTGTCACTTTAACTCTTCTTAAGTGTGATTTTCCTTTTCGTTCTTCTCAGACCGTTTAATTTCAGTAATTTCTAAGGAATTAAGGAATAATTATTCAAGTTTAACTATCCAACATTTCACTTAAGAAGTTCAGAGAAAAGTCTTCACATGAATCATAATGTGACCCCTGGGATGTACCTTGCGACCCCTTGGCAGGGTCCCCACCCTTACGTTGGGAACCACTGACTTAAGACTCTCAACAATGCGCCTCACGCTGCCCATTTCAACCTCGATCGTGGTTACGACCACAAAGTGGTCCGAGTAACAACAACTCTGCACAAACACACATGCAGATGCATGAGCACAAACACACCAATGCTTTTACACAAAATAATTAGAGACACATACACACACACACATACACACACACACACACACACACACACACACACACACACACACACACA